>KK500032.1:70034-118922 GCA_000688715.1 Glossina pallidipes
TTCCTTGACCGTTATATTTGATGATTCCATCTTCTCTAATATTAGCTCAAACGATTTGCGTATGTAGTACGCTTTAAAAGTTTCTATTATTTCTTGATCGAAAAAGGTTGTAATAATGATGTAGTGTTAGGTGGTAAAAATTCAACTTGAATATTAGGATGAAATAAAAAAGGGACAATACACATGCACATAGTCGATCTTTCTTGTAAAATTAAAATATGTTGTGTAAAAATCAAGAGGTCGCAATTTGTTAAATAAACATATAATGCAAAATTAAAGTTTTTTAGAATATTATTTCAAAAAAAATTCTTGAAAATCGCGTTATAATAAATTTTTCGCATTTTGCGAGCCGCGTTGTAACCGCGTTACGGAAGTACCGCGTTATAAGAGGATTACCTGTATTACATATATTACAAACAATCAGATCACTCTTAAATAAATCTGTTCCCCTTAAAATTTTTTAAATAAGCCGTTTTTAAACTTCCGTTTGTTTATCATTATTCTTTGCCTTTAGCTAGCACGTCCAATCTTCTAGAGCGCATCTCTTCAATTCCCTCTTAGATGTGCGCCGGTTTGAAGAAAGTTACCTTGCGTGTATGGGATAACGTATAAGGTGATGAATTTTGCACTTTTCCTATCGCGTCTGTTGATGAGTCACTGCGAAGTGGAACTTCTAAAGAAAACAAAGAAGTTCCTGTAAAGTATATGAATGTGAAGCTGATAACGATATGAATATTGAATTGCATGAAGCTACATCAATCTTGTTTTGGCGATTATCGGTAACCGCGATACTGATATACCAACTAATCAATCCAATTGTTATACAGCCTATTAATGACGTTGCGGTGATTCCTGCACGCAAGACAACTTCATTGCGCGGTATGGTTTATGTACCACTATGCATAGCGTAAAGCTTTATATCAAATATTAGTTGCCTAATCTTACCTGCCTGCGTATTTAAATTCAAGGCTTCTCAGACCCGTTACATGTCTTTCTTTAAAATTTCCGTTGCACCGGAATATCTCGATAACCTTTTTTTGACTATCATATTTGTTGAAGAATAAGTCGCGCCTCAGTGATACCTTAAATGTGTTAGATGAGCTGAATTCAAAAAACTAAACACCGCATTATCATTTTTTTGTATCAAAATGCTCGCGTTCTCACCGCCAGATTGCGTAACACCCTCATAATATTCACTGCTTAATGATCCTAAAAACTGTTACAAGTTTTTAATCCGACGCGTTATGTATTATGGTAAGCACGAAACATTGAGTCTGAAATAAGCAATTGTTTGCTGATTTCTTCGAAGAAATGTTGATTATCCTTAAAATTTTCTACGGTATTGTCTTTTTTGAAGAGCAAGTTCATCTCTTTTACCCTTAAAGTCTCTTTCATTCCTGCCCAAGATTGTGTACAATCTTTGATTGTCGACACAAATTTACACGCACTCTGTTAATGTATCTCTTTAATAACAGGTTACAGAAAGGTTATTTTCTTCTTCTTTCCGCTGTTCTATTGTAATCTTGTTTCAACCAGGCAGCTTACAGTTAACATACTTTCTGGTAATGGCTAAAAGAAACAACCAATCATCATCTACCTTTAATGCTTTTATTTGAATGATTGGGGAACTACATGTCGCATATATGCTATAATCACTAATATCACTTTCTAACCACCGAATACTTCGTAGTAATTTTCTTTGCTTCCAAATGCTAAAACCCTGTTGTTTAATTATAAAAGTTAAAATATAACCAACGTTGGTTAAAACCAACATATCATTGTCTAAGATATATATGAAAGCCCGTGAGCTTCTTCCTAAGCGCAGCAAATTTAAACGGCTGCATGAAAATGAAATGAAAATCCTTAGAAATCAACATATATGGATTTGCCGGAACTGAGAATGTAAACGAAGTAATGTTTTATTAAATTAAAATTTATGCTCTTGATTATATAAAATATGTAATAGTTAATCCAAAGCTTATATATATACTTAATATATCACCTGTTTTTATATCCATCACCGAAGGATGAGGGGTATATTCATTTTGCAAAACGTTTGCAATATCCAGAAAGAGGCATCAGAGACCCCACAAAGTATATATATTCTTGATCATCATCAAATTTTAAATCGATTTAACTATGGCCGTCTGCCTGTCTGCGTAACGTCTATTGTAAACATTCTCCTGACCATAAAAATTAAGCTATCGACTTCAAATTTGACGGAAAGATTGGGAGATTTGCTCCCAGCTTGGTATGAAAAACGGGCCAAATCGGTCGTAGAACTCGCCCACAGCACCACGTAAACTGAGAACACCTCTGTTTTTCAAAGGGAATGACAAATTTGTTTTTTGATCATTACTCATACACAATAGCAAAAATTGGAATGCATATTCTATGGGCGATGCTGTAGTATTTTTACACAAAAATGGAAAAATTGACCACGCCTACATACACCAAAGATTAATATTTTTTTCAATGCCTTCATAACATGCAGAAATAAGCTTCAAAAACCCCATAAAGTATACAGATTCTTGGCCAGTTGCAACTTTTGAATGCATCTAAATATGTCCGTCTATTCGGCTGTCTATCTGTCTGTTTGCGCAACTTTGTGATATTTGCGGTAAACATTCTCCCGTTGTCAAAAACGAAGATATCGGCTACAAATTTGCAAAAGAATTTGGAATTGACCTAAACTTGTCAAAGGACACGCCTACAACGCCCACATGCCTCATTTACTTTGAAAATAGAAGAAATCAACTATGCCCGCTCCATATTAAAGAGCATGAAAATTTGTTTCTCTTACTTCTCTTGTCTTTTTTTGGGGTAAACGGCGATGGGTGTAAAAGATTCGGTGCTGCCCGAATTTAATTTTCATACTTGTTGTATCTGCTATCGTCAAAAGTACTACTATTAGGAGTTAAATTTAAGTTGACTCGAAACTCTAATTTAAGGTAAATAGATGTGTGGATTAAAATATACTGGGAACATAATTTAGTTTAAGATAAACCAAAGGCACAAGAGTTTGTGATTAGCTTGAGCTTAATTTGTTATGAAATTTACACAATCCAGCTTTAACGCATTTTTGCTCTTCTTTCGGTGTTAAATGCATGTATTAATCTAAAATATTAAGTTAAATTGAAAATTTCTACTCTGACGTTATATATATGCTTTGCATCACATTGATTGAAGTGCGCTAAGCCAAATCAATGCAATTTCAATGCGTAACTCAATAATATAGAATGCGATGGGAGGTTCTCAAAGAGGAGAAAAAAATACTCTAAATTCCTATGAACTTCAGGTATATTAAAATGATGGGCGTATTTTTGTGAAGAATGCAACCCTGTAATGTAGAAATTGTTGGGTTTACTCACTAAAAGCAGCTTGACGTTCAGGAGGTTTTGGCGAGCCTTTCAACAAGTAAGAAAATTAAATTTGGTTGCGACTGAATCGTTTATAGCCATACTCCATGATATTGAGTGGGCGTAGTTGATTTCTTCTATTTTCAAAATAAATGTTTTTGTCGTATAGGCAGGTGGGCAAAAGTATTTTTAATTCCAAATTCGTTTGCAAATATTTAGGCGACTGGAGAATGTATACCACAAATACTACAAAGTGACGTAAATAGATAGGTGGGCAGACCAACAGTCGGACATGTTTAGGTGCATTCGAGAGTTGTAACTGGCCAAGAAATTGTATATATTGCGTGTTATAGAGATATTGAAAAAGTAATTAAATTTTGATACATTATAATATTGGGTAGGCGTAGACAATTTTTTCAATTTGTGTGCACAAATGCTAGAGCATTGCCCATGGAATATGTATTCAAATTTTTGTACATTTATGTGCTATAGCATATGAGTAGTAAGCCAAAAATGGTTTTTTTGTTCCTTTTGAAAAACAGAGATGCCCTTGGTTTACGTCTCACAGTAGGCGTGTCCTCCGGCCAATTTGGCCAATTTTCAACACCAACGTGCAAGAACTTCCAATGTTTCTACCAAATTCGAAGTCGATAGATTCATATTTGCAGCCAGAAGAAGATTTACAACAGACATTACCCAGGTGGATAGACATACACGCTTGAATGGATTTCGAATTTAATGCTGATCAAGTATATGTATACTTTGTGGGGTGTCTGATGCTTCCTTCTGGATATTGCAAGCGTTCTGACAAAATGTATATACCCTTCATCCTTCCGTGTTGGATATAAAAAGAAAAAAAGGAAAGGGAGACCGACGAAGAACGTCGAGGGGTTTTGATGAGTTATGCGGATTTTATGCAGGAAAACTTCATAAAAATTGTGTTAAATGATTTTTAAGAAAACCAAGATGTAGAAAAATTAAAATCTAAAGACATTATATAAGTGCGTTCGCTAATTTATCCAGATTTTGTTTGGTCGGCAAAATTAAGTTAAGAAAGAAAAAAATTAACTCAAACAAAAGCAGCTATGAGCGTGATTTTATGCGGACAGGAAAAAACCTAAAAAAAAGAGGTTGGCAAGATGTCAAAAAAAGGATGGACCAGCGTGGAAAAGAAAAAGATTTATTAAAGCCACATTCAGAAAAGCACTAACAAATTTTCCAAAAACAATTCAACAGTAAATTGGGTAATAAATTAAATGAAAGAGATGAATTTTCTCTCGTGGCACAGAAAATTTATGAAAAAGGGAAGTACACAAAAGATCCGAAACATACACCCATCCGCACACGAAATATATGAACGACCAAATGTAGAAATGGAATAAGAATATACGTTTTATAAATAATTATACTATACATATACATATTTATAAAAAAAAAAAAAAATGTAGCAATTAATATAATATTTTCAATAATTTTAAGCTAATGAAAAAGTACTTAACGCTATGGCTTAATATTGTGTGAAAGGAAAGAAGACGGGAAAAACTTAAACGCAATATAAATTTTTTTTCTTTCGGACAATAAGCAAACAGGCAAGACAAAGTGAAGTTACAAGATTTTGTTATCCGTTTATTGCATTTGTGAACTATTGAATTCTATGTGTTTGATATGAACTGCCCTTGAGTGAATACAAATCACCTTAATACGAACAAATGTACGGTGATTTGATTAAAGAATCTTTATTTTAATAAGTTCTTCAAAGCAATTAACGCCATATGATAAAAAAAATGGTTATTTTTGACGGGTTACGGCATTTGAATATAATGCTTCATTTACCACACGTGATCTATGATTCGAAGCCCTTTATGATGACTTATTATAAAATAGCTAAGTATAAGAAGAACATGTATGCATGGCGACGTATACGTGTATTTATTGTATTTATATAAAAGCGATTTATTTGCATTATATGTAGGAGTAGTTTTACATATACGTAAATTTATATAAATTTCCATACATGTTTGGACCTAAGTGAACTTGTCCTTAATGTATATTTTAAAAATTATTAAATATTGAATAACATATAATAAAAGAAAAATGAAGTAAAATAGAGTTTTTCTTAAATTTCAGAAGAAAGTAGTTTAGGGGCATCGGACCCAACATCGGCGTCTCCTATAGACATCATGGGCCCTACCATTAGGTAGTGTAGGCCCCCGGATTGAAAACATGCCCCTTCAGTAAAATAGGTTTCGTCCGTCCCTCTATTCGTATAAGGGTTAAGTATGTGCTGTTCTTTTAAGCGTAAACGTTTAAGGAGCGTCCTAGAGACAAACTATATAAAAACCCTCTCACACGTCCCGAAATAGTCAGCTCAGCCCTCAGCTCAGCCTTGAGGCTGACGTACGTCAGCCTCAAAAGTCCCTCAGTCTCACACAGCGGCACTGAACAGCGGCCCTAAGTATATTAAAGTCCATTTTCGATCTTTCGATTAGTTGAATAGATATGAAGGATTCACAGACATTGCGTGTTACACCATTCATGATGGCAACATTTGTACGATCATCTAGTGATACGAAATTATTGCACTACTTTTCAAAGATATCTAAACACGTAGCAAACTTCCATTCTCTCTTAGACCTTTTATTCTATATATTCTTTTAATAACTAAATTAATAATAACAGTAATATGGATGTTTCGATAAAATTCTTGTCTAATTGTTTTTCATCGGATATAACCATTGACTTAAATGGTTTGGATTGGATTGCTAAGAATAAATGCGATTCTTCGAAAACAAAAGCGGATACATATATGTATGCAAACACCGACACACACATACATACGGTTTAACATCTGATTATTTTCCTTATATTTAACATATTTATTTATTCAAAGGCTTAAGCTAAGGCATTATAGAAAGATTTCAAACTATACAGATTTTAATATAAGTAAATGGGTAAACCTAATAAAGACCACTCTTAAATATCCTGCACAATATATTGCCTAATATAATTCGTCATTTATTCTCGTGAGGATATACTAGAAATCATAATTTGTTTCCATGTATGGCATGTTCTTCGCAGCAATTTTTATATGGGATGAAGTCTACAACGATAACTAACGTGGTCCAAATTTAGCAAAGTTAATTGTCTTCTCAAAGATTTTGTGGTTTTTCATTGTTTTCGTCATCTATTTCGTTATTAAATATAAAAATTAGACTTTATTGTCACATAAATGCTTAATTTTCACGAGAAAGTTAAACCTATATGCAAGATCACTATTTTGGCCCGACATTCATTTTGAAACTCTTTGCAATATAAAGATAAACTTTTCATAAGAACACCTATACAGTATATGGGACAAGTGGAAATACATAGTTTATACTTGGTACACTTAATTTTTATGTCACCTTTCTCTTTTCACACAGCCTGACTTCGGGCTATATGGAAAGGGGTTATAAAAATATTCTACGAACACACTTAAGTTTAAATCTTTGATCAAATTGGTGCGTTTGAAAATAAAGTGTCGTTTTTTTAATGAAAAAAAGTTCGAGATGATAATGATGACATTTTAATGATAAGAAAAATTCCATAAATATGGAATGCACAAAATTCACCTATCGTACATTTACTAAGAAACAACCTAAAAACCGAATATCTTCTTATTTTTTACTGCATTGTAGGCGTGTTCTTTCATCGATTGAGCCCAGTTTCAATAGAAGTCTACGAGAACTTGCAATCATTTTCCCAAACTTATAGCGATAGCTTCATTTTTGCGGCCAGCAAAATGTTTACCAAAATTGTTGCTTAGAAAGCTTACACTGATTCAGAATTTTATGCTACTCACAATCGCGTATACATATATTGAAGTTTCCTTTTTTTTTATTAATTATATCCCCATCTCTACATGATGGTTATAGAAGATATTTTGATAAAAGATAATTGATAATGACAACGTTCATATCGAGGGGTACTTATATACATACATTTGTTTATATGCACACACTTACACATACACATATACATACATATATATACATATATATCCGTAAATATATAATTTTTATAAAAATTTTAGATATTAAAAAAGTGGAACAAACATGTATCTTGTAATGGTGTGGTAGAGCTTGTGTTTTATTTGTACCGCCGTGCTAACCAAGTTACATTTACAAAAAAAGGGGAAAATTTATATACATATAAATAAGATAAATAAACAGCTGAGTGTCTTATCTAACAATCCCACAGTCCGCTAGCATTGTACGTTTGTCCGTTTCGGTTCGCCGGTTACGTCGTTTTCTATGGTTAGTATGTTAAAATTTACTTAAATTTTTGATAACTATTTTGTCAATTTTACATTGAGCAATACTCTGAACACTTAGACTACTCTCGTTGATCTCCTTTTTCTTTTTCATCTTGAAGCTAATCTTATTGCCAAAACTTACCATTATGCTATACAGACGGTCTTCGCACTTTGTGCTCTTTTCATAATTCTCTCTCTAAATAGTGCTACTATGTGAGCGGAGAATTATGAAAAGAGATCTTAATTAACGGAATTCCGCTATTATGAATAACGCTACTCTTTTTGTGAAGAGCAGAGACAAAGCCGACCGAAAATTCCCTACAGGTATATATGCGTTCGTTACAATCTGCTATAAAGTAACATGGTTGTTACTATAGATATTACGACGCATTTATAAATCGTGACATGCATTCAGAGATCAAGAGAAAATGCCGGAAAAACCAACCTAATGTAACCGGCCTAACAAATCTGACGTAACAACTGATGCAGTTTAAAAATTGATTGCACAACATTTGTTTGCCTTTAAAAAGAAGTCTTTGAATGTTATTGCAGTAACAGTTTTTAAGGACTACTCTATATGTGGATAAATAATCGGGAGAAGAAAAATGGGTTCGCACTTCATTTATCCTAGTTGCACTTCGCACAGATAATTTTTCATTTCGTTTTACGTAACGCATTACAATTGAACAAATGTGTGTGTTTTCCCAGTGAGTGTCCACAAATGATTTTATACAGCAAAACCATTGCCCACAAGTCTCTGCTATAGCTACACACGGGTAATAAAGTGTCTATCACATATTGTCACAAATTCTGAGTACAATTCTAATTAATGCGAGTGTGGACAATGGTGGGGAAAATGACGATAATAAAGAAATGCAGTGCAATGAATCCTTAACAATCTCTGACATTGGTATACTTATTACAATAGAAACATTATATTTCTTTCTGGTCATTGAAAAAATTGTCGAAACTTCTATAAAGTGCATATACATCTTCGTTCAGTGTATCGAGGGAAAAATTTTTCGTTAGAGATCGCGAAAATATCAAGTTGCTAAAGAAAAGAATACGTTGAGTGCATAATATCCAAAAAAGGCGGGAAAGAGATTATCTTCAGGGGCGATATGAAATCATTATTCTGCCCTGATAAGTCAAAATTCTTACATTAGGATTTCAACTATATCGGAATATCATTATAGTTCCAAACCAAAACAAATTGGTCGAAGTTTTGCGGCAGAGCTTCTATTGTTCGCTTATACGATTCGTAAACTGTATAAATTTTAATAAAAATGTGTTTATAGCGTGTATTCTTTTTTGTTTAAACGATAGATTTCCCTATTCGAACAAATAAGGATATATTTCGTAACAAAAGTTCAGAGGAAGGAAATCGAAGTCGCCGTTTTATTAAAGTAAATTGCATTATGACCATCCGACAAACGATTAGTTTTTTTATAAAATTTGAAAAAGGAGTAAACGATTTGGGACCAATTTTGCCTACCTATGGTTCCAGGGAAACTAATAAATATGAAAGAGTTGTCTTTTAAATTTGCGTTTATTAGTAAGCTGATCGAAGACATCTTCGCGCTTAATTATGCGAATAATTGAATCTTTCACTTGTGTGTTAAAAAAAGTTTTAAGGGTTTGTTCCATTAATTGGTAAATTAGTTTATGTGGACATAAAGGGTAAAGATAGATAGATTCGTTTAATATGATATACAAGTTGTACATTCACAGCTTTAAATATAATTTTATTTTTATGCAAGATTGTTTCTTAATAGGTGTATAAGTCTGGCATAGAGCATACGAAAAAGGCCTTATAGGAAACAGTTTTTTTTTTTTGATCTTTTGGCTTATAACGCAGAACCAGCTGAGTCGAGAAGTGTTTAAAAAGATCCTACCAAGTTAATCTAAACATAATTTCTACTACATATTTCGTACCGCTTGTAAAACAAAGCAACAAAAGATAATATTTATAAAAAAAAATTCTTTTTTAAATAAGTTTTTTTTGAAAATAAGTCCCATTTATCTTTCTATGACTAAAGGAGAAGGAAAACGAGGTTAGTGTCCTGGCAGGGAACGAATCGCTTCCTATGCGCCCCCTTATCCATTTTAGGTTCCGTTGCCAGAGAATTGTACTTTTAAAAGCTATCATCAACTAACTCTAGATGTTTAGGATTTTCAAAAATGTCTCGTTTCGTTTAACAATGGACTCGTATATGTCAATACATATAAAACATATCGACCACGACGTGAAACGATTAGAAGAAAATTTAGAAATGCATTGCCGTTTACTCCAGATTAGAAAAAAAGTTCGAAAACGTACTTCTATCCTTAAACTATGTAATAGCATAAAGCAACAACAAGCGTACACATAATAGCTTAATTTCTAACGAGAAAAAAATCGAAGGACATAGATATGGATGCAATACTGAAATAGGATCAAAATGAGAAAAGACGAAAGTTTTTACAAATAAAAAGATAAAGGAGAATATAATAAATATAAATTAAGCAAATGGAAAGTATAAATAATCAAGTCCTTCACTATCACTAACTTTTTTATTCAGAGACATGCACGAATTCTTTATTAAAATGACATAAGAATCGGAAAAAAAGAAAAAATAACCAAGAGAATGTGACAATATATGTATGCTAATTTTATATTAACTATGGCATGCGCGACGACGTGTTGGTTTAACAATCTTCTTAGCCGATGTGAGTATCAAATAAAACGCTTTAGAGAGTAGAAAACGAATTGTAATGAATTACAAGGTATAGATAAAAGATAAAAAATGTTTTTCTTTTTTATATATAATATAGAAGTCGAATCGGTTCGAAAGCAGTGCTTGTTTTTCACTCGAAGACCTCTTCCTCCTCCTTATGTGCATGCCGAAAATAAAAGGCAGTCCTAGTATCACGATCACAGCCTTAGCTGTTAATGAGTCAGATAAACAGATCACAGCGTTAGCTGTTAATGAGTCAGATAAGCCACGCATATGGTATATAAACCACTTATTATAAAAGCAGTGCAATTAACTTGGAAGAGTATATATAATACGACCTGAAGAGTACATATAATTCGACAAGCTAAGTGTGTTAATTGTAAATGAAATATGGCGGACGTCACCTCTTAGGATGTCTTACTATTAAACTAATTTTATCCTATCGCAGCTTTAGAGATGAATGTTGGCGGATGTACAGGAATATAAATTTCTTGTTTGTTTTTTTTTATATGTCAAGCTTTCTTTCATCACACAAAATGCCGCTCGATAATGAGTCACGGCATTTATGTACATTTCTCGAAAGCATCCGAAGCAGCATCCGCATAACGTAGCAAAGCAGCAAAAAAAGAAAATCGATAGTGCGCCAAAAAACAACCTTACTGGACCTTTTGAAATGTCGATTCTAATTTGTTACACCGTATTTTTCGGACTATAAGACGCACCGAACTATAAGGTGCACTTCAATTTATTAAGATGATTTTGGAAAAATATTTAAAACATTAGTTTCGAATGAAAATTTTAAATACACGTTTTCTGGAGACTTTTTCAACATTTTCTAGTAGTCCCATATTTCCATTTCTTCTCGTTCCCAGGAACTTTTGCTTTAATTACATACTCATTTATCCCTTTCCATATTTGATGGCACCAACACTTAAAAACAGAAAATAATTATTTGATTTTATTATTTTTGCTCACATTTTGGAATCTCTGCGATTAATCTTCCTATGTCCTTTAATTTTACTAAACTAAATAATACGTGTTAAAGAAACTCGAGGTCGTACTCAAAATTTGTACGTTTAACCAAAAGACAATAGGAGAATGAATGAAAAATATCATCTATGACAAAACCTAATTCGCTATGAGTTTTATTTAAAAATGATGTTTTCTTTCATATTTTGTAGACGCGTCAATTTGGATCAACCATATGTCGAATTTTCTTCTTCTATTCAACAAATCAAAAAGTGAAAATTCGTAGAGCTATGTAAAAAGGGCCCAATGCGAACGCAGAGTTCTTTGCTTAGGTCTTACTAAAGTTTGGGGTTAGATTTGATATATAATATTATTATTTATTTATTTTATTATTTATTTGAGTAGTCTTTTAAATTTTGCGAGATATACGTCCGCCACGTTATTTTTTATTAAAAAATGCATATTACTCGTCCGTATAGTAGAACAGTCTGTAGTAAATTCCTTTGTATAAGAACTAATGTACTACATGAGTATAAAGTGTCATATGAAAGATTTGATAAGAGCGAGTGTGCAAAAGTGTAAAAGAGAGTAGTTTCATAATTTGACTGAGCAAGCATTTTAAAGAAGGAAGGAGAGGAATTGAGCGATATAAAATCGTAAATGAAAGGTAAGGCCAGATGATTCTTGAAAAATATAACTTTATCAGGTGAAAAATTGCCGAGTAAACGAAATCGTTCTTGAAGGGGTATAACATTTTCCATCTGTTCCAAGCTTAGTGTTTGTGCAAATTTGATACCTCCAAGAACCAGATGAAGGCGTTTCCATTGGATTTAGCATATTCTCAGAAGGTCCTTATTTGGAATATCCAATAAGAGCGAACAAACGTGTTCTAATTTTGGCCTGACTAAACGGAGATGCATCATACAAAAAAGATCGGAGCCACAAGAAATACCACAAATGGACGTTAATGAGTTCAAAACAATGTTTAGCAACTTTGTCAATGTGAGCTGTTGCGAAAAGTTTCGAGCGTAGAACAAAGCCTAAAAACTCTAACGTTCCAAAAAACCGACAAAAACGAATAGAAGAACCATAGGTGAGAAGATGAGTATCGGGTCTTTCCTTCTTCATGAAAAGACCATATATTTCGTCTATACAAAGTATAAGTTGGAGTGATTCGCGGCGAAAGGAAATAGTATCGAGGACCGATTTTATGTAAAAGCACGCCTACACAAATCTGGATCAGAGTTGGAACTCAAAATGATGAGATCGTCAGCCTAACCCAAAAATGAGATGTTTTCAGAAAGGAAACTGAATATTTTGTTAATATATAAATTAAAGCAAAGAGGACCTAATACAGCTCCTTAAAGAACACCTGCGAAAGATCGTTTTTGTACAACATCATCGTTTTTAATTAACATGTTCTCATAGAGAAAGAAGTCACATAGTAAATTACGGAATTTGGTAGGGAGATTCAAAGAAAGAAGAATAGTGTTTAAGATGTTGATATTGTCAGAATCCAGACCACAAAGTAGCAACGTAGTCTTTGGCTGATCTGGAATACCTAAAACCAAATTGAAAGTTGCCGAGGATAGACGTAGATTTTAGATACCATTCTAAACGAGATTATAATACTTTTTTGAAAACTTTTCCAAATGTGGAAAATAAGGCAATACATCTGTAGGACTGAAGATTAATTTGACGAGCCTTTTTTTTTTCCTTAAAGTGAAGATTTGGAAGTTTGAAAGTAAGAGGGTATATAAACGGTAGTTACTATACTGTTAATTTCCTATAATAAAATTAATCTTTTTTTGAATGTGCAACATCTTGGGATGATTGTTACGAATACCATCTAAGTCCGCAGAAGAGTCTTTTGAGGGCTTAATGTCTTTATCGAGTTCGGAGAGAGATATGTCACTTAAGAAAAAATTATCAAGTTCTTCACGAAGTGATGCAGAGGGTATTATAGGACTAGGAGCTCCAGCCAGCTTGTCACAAAACTCTTCAAAGAGCTGTGTGGATATGGGGCAAGTAGAGGAAGTGATAGCTCTAAAAATTCTCACAGTATGCCAAAGACCTGAAATTGAAATGTTGCGATTGACATTTTCCCAAGCTTATTTCCAGTCTTTACGTTTTTCCAGCCTGAAAGTGTAAGTGTATAAAAATTTTAAATTTATTCTAGAAGGAGTCTTTTGTATTTATTTACCGCGAGTCTAACTTTGGCGGTGACTTGATTGCATCACCAAGGATTAGGAGGGTGAGATTTTTTGGAAGCCTTTCTGCTCAGAGCATTAATGAAAGATTTTGAGAATCTTTCAAAGAAACAAACCGAAGAGTGATCGGTTTTGATGGTATTTGGAATGCTGCGGATAGTATTGTTAAGTAAAGAGGATTTAATATACGTTGGAACATGGGCATGCGAGTGGCAGCGCGTAACAGGATGCAAATGAGGACCAATTTCGATTCGACAGTGAGAACTACCTAAGGTGTCGTTAAGAGTCCTCCAGGTACTTAGTGAACTTCAATTAGGTGGACAGATCGAAAGATCTGTGCAGGAAGAGACGGAACCAAAATGGGTAGGATAACCATTATTTAGTACAACTAAATTGCTGCTTTCAAAGAAATCTTGAATTTGTCTTCCTCTTGAATAGGAGAAACAACTACACTAACACATACTATGAACATTAAAATCACCACATATTAATGCAAACACAAATCGACGTTCATTCATAGCTTACGCCGCAGGAAGGGCAGAGCGACCGTTGGCACAAGCAGACTCTATTTGTGTGACCGAAACGCCAATATTTACGGCATTGTGAAATTAGTTCGACGGAGGATTTGATTGGGAAATCAATGCCTTCCAAATAGATATGGGAGGATAAAACACCTCCCGAAAAACTTATGCGGACTGTGCCCAACAGCACAGAAGAGTTACAAATCAAATTTATGGAAGCGCCCGACTTCCGCAAGTTTGCAAAAGTCAGGTAAGGGCCCGAATGTTTTAGGTAGGTTTTTAGGACAGGCAATCGAGTAAATTTCGAGTTCAGTACAACTCAACGGATTTCACAAAATTCGGATGGAATATAAAAGGTATAAGCAAAGCATTGGGGGCACTAGAATTTTCCGTAGCCGCATCAGAGGTAATCAATTTTATTTTTTTGTTAGAGACGAAAAGAATACCGTGATACAAATTTCGGGCGAGTTCAAATATTGGTAAGGAAATATTTCTGGATTGGATAAACAAACAATACTCACACTAGTCAAGAATATTCAGCAAAATCGTATAACAATACGGAGAGCGTCACACAGTTAGCGTCACAAAATTAGTCACACTGATTGTTTATTGAATAGAATTTTCTTGAAATTTAATTTTTTTATTTTTTTTGTTTTTCACAGAGAAGAAATTCTATCACACGTCAGATTCGAATCACAATTCTTATAAGTGAAAATAAGAAACTTTTTAATTGAATCTATAAAATCTATATAATGAATCTATAAAATGAGTTGAAATTATTCTGGTAAAATGATTGCCACATGTATTTAAATACCTTCCAGTATGTGCTGGCTTATATCAATAACATAAATTTCTTAATCCATACGTCTATGAATTTGCTGTCAAATTAATTTTTTATTATCTTGTATATAGCAACAGGAACATTAAAATGTGTTTTCCTTTTGCGTTGTTCGTTAAATATATTTTCAAGTTTTCATGCTGTCGTTGGAGTGTTAACAACCAACCTCAGCATGTTGCTCAAATAAAAAAAAAAAAAAAAAGAATATAGAATTTCATCATAACTTAGAACATCGAGAAACAGACAAGCTTTTGCATATATTTTACTAAATGTGATTAAGAAGAAATAGAATATGAGGAATTTGATATAACTGGACATATAAGCTACAAATCTACTGGCTTGGTCTATCTCTACCCAACAAACCAAAAAAAAAAAAAATATATATTTTCCACAAATAAGTGGCGCGTGGATTACTTTATTAGATATAACAAACAGGAATTTGAAATCCAAATTCCTATGTTGGGTATGTAAATATGATGATTCCGCCCCTTCCCTCAGAGAAGGTGTAAGTAACACTGTTGTGCAAAACTATTACTTCATTTGAAAGTATTATTGGCAAAATATACCCTGCTATGCAAATTGTCAAACTAAAGCATATACAACGTAGCTTTGTGAAGTTTTGAGTGTTCTGTGCCGAAACAACGCCTTTTGAGAGAAACTTAATTTTCATGCTTAATTTGAAAAATATTGCTGCAAAATTCGTTCGACTGTTAAACGGCAGATTAGTTGCAATACACGCAGCGCAAATAACATTGCGCTGTGTACATTGCGGAATATACAAACCATTACTACAGGCGTTAAAACTGAATATCCATGACTGCCCCAATTGGTATGTCAGCTGGGTATAATCTATTATAATTTGCCGCAGCCGAATGCAAACACCGCTAGGAAAAGGTATCAACAACATGTAATGTAAGTAGGTCGCCAAAATATACCAAAAATTGTGATATTTTGTATATAGAAAATGAAATTTTTATATACAGAAATGACATTATAATGAAAACGAAATTTTTGCACTTCTAACGTGGAACTTACTTACTTTTATCCCTGTTGGCAACAAACATTACTTCTTTCGATTAATACGAGTTTTAAGAAATAATTTATTGCATGTTCGAATGATTTATTGCTTCAATTCCTATGACGATATCCCAATATGGGCTCCGCAGTGAATAAGATCGAAAGACCAGACTTCTGTTTCGCACCCAATTCATATTTTGCATATGAAAGATAAGCAAAGTACCGGCTATTGTTGAACAATACCTTGAACAAAGTTATTGCCAACATTTTTTTACAGTGTCACTTCAATTTTACAAAAAAATCATTGGATACTTGTTCATACTTCTAACATAGGCATGTAATGTGTGATTCGGAAGACAGATTACCTACAACTTAGTTTTTAATGTGCGTTGACTTTAAGTGGTAGATAAAACTGTTGAACAGAATATATTACGAAAAAGCTTTTGTTTGATGGCAGTCCTGTTCGCATGTACGCTAAAATTTGCCTACATATTAGGAGTTTTGATGGATCTTTCTTCTTAAATAATTAACAAGAACAAAATAAATGGATGTCATGAACTGAAGTCAATGCTAAATCAGTATCCCGGGCGCACAAGACACGCCCAAGAAAAAAACTCCTGTGTACGGCCGTATAAAAGACGATAAAGGCGACCCAACATCTACAGGCTCCTCTCTTATTATAATATAGACTCTCTAATCATGAAGTCTCGAAAATGCCGTGAATCGTTGCCTCCTTGTCTACGAGTGTTTTAAAAATGTTGGCTAAAGAAAGCAATATGCTCCTCATATACTTATGCGGTTTCTGTAGAGGGAATGATTTGGCCACTCTGCATACCCCCTAACTGCAAATTACAACAATGACACAAAGGACCCTTTTCTTAATTTTACCAATAAAAGGTCATAAGAGGCGGTCAAAAGCTAAATTTTCCATATAGTTGAGAAATGTAAAATGACGTAGGCGATGTCCAAAAAAATCTGACGATATTAAAATTGCTTGTATTTCGATCTTGGTAATTGCGACGTCCCTTCTTCTTGTTTGGTTACTATCTACTGAAAAAAGCACTAATTTTTGATTGTTGGTTTTCATAACACAACCCTTAAGAAGCGCGAATCTTTTCATGAAGAGTTTGTGGCCATTGCAGAACTTTAAATAATAGTGTATTTTGCGAGAAGTTTACTCATCGTCACGCACGCGAAATACGTACTACGACCATTTCGCTGTGTTTTAAACACCACTCAGCTTCAAACACCAAATGCCGTGTTATGTACGCACATAAAATAGACGCAAACAATATTTTTAAAAAAAAGTTGTTATTGTCAATATTCTTTGCTTATAGGAAGAAAGCAGATATTATTTTTTATCGTTTAATGCATTAGTTTGAATAGAGGAAAATGAAGACTTTGTCACAACAGCGTAATGGGAAGGAAGTTGCCTATATACATATATACTTTTACACATCCATAAAACTTTTCACTATTGCCAATATTTGGTCCTTATTTATAGATGAAAAAAAAAAAAAAAAAAACGCATGTATTCTTTTTCGAATTTTGACAGCCACAATTAAATATAAGCAAAACTTTCTCTCTTTTTTCTGATTTTTCATTTATATATGAATGATAGCAACGAAAATGACACTAAAGTTTTAAGCAAATACTACAAAAACGTTCATCAACTATCGACGGGAACGTCGGGAACGGAAGTTAATTTTCAGGTACGTGATTAACCTACTGGTTCTTCTCATCGATGAATTAACAAACAAAGCAACTATTGACGAAGCAGTGACTCGTTTTTAGCTAAACGGGTGCGCGAACCACGAAGCATTAAAGACGTTCGTACTGAGAAGGAAGTGAGCACTTACAGAATTGACACCCATTTGAATAAACACATCTCCTTAAAGAATGTGGAATAGATAAGTTTTTAGTGAATTTTTTAAATTGATCAGCAATTATATTATTTCTTAAAACGCAAATTTTCCTGGCTACTTATGTTCCAGTGGCTACATTTAAAAATTTGCAAATTGAAAATGTTGACGATTATGATTAAAACGAGGATTTAATCTAATGGGCAAAAGAGGCTTCAAATGTAACAGTGTTGACAATGTTGTATGTTGTCTTCCAAGCGGTTGAACAGTTTTTTATATTCTACTTCAATAAGAAGAATTGTTAAGCTTTGCTTAAGTCGCAATTTTTGTTTAGTTTCGAAAATTATGTGAGAAATAATCGACATATAATCCATAATGAATGCATATTAAAACATATTAATATCGTTAATAATAACAAATAATGTCGTGATAAATGTATAATAAAGTATCAAACCTAACTATTTATTATTTTGTTTGTATTAATTGTTTTTAATATTCAATGGTTGTGATTACATGTCAACTTGATTGATTGAACTACTACTTTTCATTGCGGAATGACTGAAGGATGCTGAAATTTGTCGCTCCGATCAAATCGTGTGATAGTAATGCATATCCCTACGCCTGCAGAGTAGTGCGGTGAGCAAACTTTTAATGTGCAATTTTCTCGAACTGTTTCTTATGTGATTAGAAACCCCAAAGTAATAGATATGTCATTTGAGGACGATATACCGATCACAAATAGGTACATGTATATAATTTGTTATTTGTAAGGTTTAACATTTGTTTTTTTTGTTTAGGTTCCGCTGGAAAATGAAGACCGAGAAAAGAAGGTGTCGTTTAACACATGCTTTCAAAGGAACGTCCAACGACTATTAAGGGAGCAAAATAAATTACTGAGGAAGCAAAACCAATTCCTAAAGGAAAAAATGGACGACTCTAGGTCGTACAGTGTCAATGGTGAAGCTGCAAAAGAAAGAAGATCGATTTCCTCTTTCGCTTGATCCCAATTTTCGAGGATTTGACGAGAAACTTAGTTAAATCCTTTATGTCTCTATTCTAATTTGATCTAAAACGAGATCATTTTATTTCTTTGTGTTAATAAAATTTAAATTTTATTTTGCCTTATTGTCATACGTATATTATTTATACATTTAGTATATATCTAGTCATTTGATATAATATTTGTGCATTTCACATATTTATATTACACGTCTTCAGGTAGTGCAAGGGGAAACATCCCGCAAGGCCCTTCTCTGTCTCACAACAATTCTCTATCGCGAAACTTCTCCGATCCTCTTTCGTCAAATGGTAAAAAGTGATGTGTTGGAGCATTCTGCTAAACATTTATACATTAATTAACACAAAAGGCGATTATTTGTTAACCCTTAACAATACCCCACTTCCCTTTCATAAATTCAAATTGTTTTTATTTTTGGTTTATTGAGATTAAATGACTAAGCCAATCAGGAATGTGGCTTATTTACCCACTCAAGAATATTCTGTTAAAATTTTACAGGAAAAAATTTTCTTTCTTTAAATAAAATTTAAAATGGGCACGATGCACATTACCGCATTGTTATATACACTGTCCGTAATGTATAAATGCATGGATGGGGGGATGTGGGTTCCAATTAACAACCAAATATTACCCACACACCAATGGAAATCGAACGCATTTTCTTTCTACATTAATATTTACTTTTTGCATTTCCACTCTTTTTCCGCTTGTTACAAGGGGTGAGTATGTTTTGAGAAGGAAAACTTTAGCCAATGGCTAGCGACGCACATGCAAAACATTTACATTAGTTTAAGTCGTACAAGCATATGTATTGCATTGTCAGTTTTTAATACCATTCGAGCATTTACTAAGCATCCATAAATATGATCTGTGCGTTCTCATTACACTGTTTACATTCGTCATTTTGGCTCGGCAACAGAAATTGCTCTTACACCTACGATATTATTCATCCGCGAATAGAAAGAGCAGTTCAAGGGAATAAAACCACAATTCTTAAAATTTTGCTAACGGCATTTGCATTTTTAAACTTAAAGTGGATGAACGTAATAAAACATCTTTCTATCTATGCATTAGGCCGTACAAATGCCTAGGGCTATTCATTAGCTCCAAGTGGTTACTGCAATGCGAATGACACATTATTTTATAAGAAAATATAAGGAAATCGATGTAAGTATAACCAAAATCGAAGTAAAACTAAGAAAGTCAGCTTAAGTATGAAAAGCAACCATAAGAAAATGAATGCGAAAGCAAATTAAATTTTGGACTTGAGGAATGAAGAAAATTAACTTTAAAAGAGAAAGCATAGTGGCCTTCATTGAGGCAGTAAAACAATGCAAAATGAATGACTTAAAATTTCGATTTGAAAAATACATTTAAAATCGGCCTTGGTGCCAGTTTTACTTTCCTTATAAAATAATATAGAGTATAAACTAAAATTTTAAGTCGTATAGCATAAAAAAGAGCTAAATTTGTACAAAATAAACATAAATTAAGTAAACTATTCTACCCTCTTCTTATACCCTCTTTTTTTGTTACATAATCGTATGATTTGCCAGATGCCAAAGTTTCTTAAAAAGTTGGCAAATTAGAAATCCCATCCCGAAAATAGGAATAACGCATCATTACGTTTGACCGCTAACTCTATCCTACTTTCCCTTTATTGATTACGAATGTAGAAAGACTTATTATGCTTCTCCCCTGTTTCCTGAAGAAGTCACATAATTAAGAAATTATTTTGCGTTGTTTAACTCGTGGCTAATGATAGTTTTCAATATATTTGGCGCTAGTTCGTCGCCTCAAACCTAAACAGAATGTATTGCCATAAGAGCTCATAATTGACCCTGAATGGTTAGAGACATACTGAGAAGTAATCTTAATCCTAATCCGTTCGCGAGAGAGCGTTTGAGACTCATTTGAACTTTGAACGTAAGTTTGTCGATTATTTCATATTACATTTCCACAAATTATTTTCTTTACTTTACGTTAAGTTAACAATTGTTATAAATTAAGAAAAAAACTCCGACGCATTAATTTTATTATAAAGAAGAGTTTAAGAAAGAGTTTAAGTAAAACGATTACAAAAACTGGAGTAACTGATAACCTGTGAAACTGTGTGTTGCCGGCAAAAAGCGCAAGAGAGAGTAAGTGAACTGAAATGAGAACATTCACTGAATTTTGTAGGACCAGTATGCGTAAGACTACGCACTATCAACATCTGGTGCGTATTCAATGGACATGTGCGTGAGTGTATGTGCGCTAAAGCAGAAATACTTATGTGCGGTTGTAGGTATGTTTGCTTAAGCGATTATATGTAAGCACACACGGAAATTTCTCAACTTTTGATTTTTCTGTGCTTACCTGCTTTTATTTTTGGTAAGTTCGTTTGAACGATTTTTTTAAAATAAATTTTTCCTTTGTTTGGATGATTGCCAGTATTTTTCTACTATCTATTTATTGCCAAAGTATTTTTTTTTTTTTTATAATTATTCTTCCTAACTTCTTGTATACATATACTCCCACATACTGTTATTAAAAGGAAAATTTTATTATAATTATTTCCAATTTTTACCTTTGTATCAATATTCAACTTTGCCAAAATGTCATTTAAACAAAAATAACTTAAACATGACCGACAGCAGAGCCGGCAAGCATTACGACTAAATTCGCGCCTCAACCGCAGACGTATACTATATTTTTTACAATACTCTGTGCTTTATTTTCTAATGGTACTTTATTGCTATATATAGGAACTATAGAAACCAGCAGCACTTGATATTAACGCTGTATAATTTCAAAACGGTTATAAATTCAAGTGTGTTAAGCAGTTTTAAAAAGACGAAAAAGGAATTACTCATTGCAGAAAGAAAGTAAAATAGTATCAAATGCATGGCTTCGACAAAATGCGTAAGACTACACACTATGGACATCTATGTGCATATTCAATAGATCTGTGTGTGAGTGTATTCGCTTTAAAGCAGAAATACTTGTATATGGCTGTGAGTACGTTTGCTTAAGCAATAATATGTATGAACATAAGTAGCAGAATTTTCAACTTTGGATTTTTTAATACTAAGATTCCCATACAAAAATGCAAGTTCATTTTTTCTCGACACAATTTCATCGAGTTAGGAATTTGCGAATCAAGCTTTTTTGTAGCAGTCCGATCGTGAAAAAGCAGATTTGATAACAGAGCAAAGGTATTTTTCTCTTGTATATCTGTTTGTCGTACAGTTGTAATACATTTAGAGCTGTTGCTGCATTTTTTTCTCTCCCTGACTACCCTTGCCTTTGTCTCTCTTGTCGGTCTTTTTGCTTTTCAAAGCATGGCAATTGCATAAGCAAAACCTATATGCTATACAGATGGACCTTGTTTTCTTTTCATAATTCTCTCTTTAAATGGCGTTACTATGTGTGCGGAGAATTACGAAAAGAGATCTTGGTTAATGGAATTTCGTTATTATAAGTAAAACTACTCTTTTCGTAACGAGCAAAGAAAAAGCCGACCGACTGAAACCTCCTACATCTATAAACGCGGACGTTACACAGTACAAGTCCTAGTGCAAGAAAATATAGTGAATATGAAAAAGGTATGAAAAAAAATGGTTATATAAATAAAATAAAGAAAATAAATATATATATTATATATATAGAACTATGTACAAATGAAAAATATCGAAGAAACAAGAGCCCAAAAAATTTTGATGTGTGGTAGTGAAGGCTGCAAAGAAAGTGAAGTAATTCGTAAAATTACTCGAGTGCAGAACCTAATGGTTTGAAAATTTGAATCACTTAAGCCTTCGTGAAGAATTTGCAGTGTCATTTCGACCACCACCTAAACAGGAAGATCTACACTGAACCAACACTGAACTACGGTATTTAACACATTTGCTCATTATTATAAATTTATAATGTTACATATCTATATACATATACTATTTACATATCTATATAGTTTCTTATTTTAATACATAAAAAGTGAACGAATTACAAAGTGCAGAAAGGATATTCATTCTATTAAAATTTATTGCTAATATTTCAATGGGTTCTCAAGGAAAAGTTATCCATGCGAAGGTCCCATCATGGTGCACAGCAAGCAAATGCCCATTTCCAGGATGCAATTTGAATTCATCAAATAGTTGTAGAATATTATTTATTGTACCTGAGGGCGAGCTTGGTTGATCATGGCCGGGTTGGTTAGGTTTCGAATTGATTCAAAAGGCAATGTTTGTATGCCAAAAGTGTTTCGCCAAACGTGACATAGGGCACAGACAATTGCTTAAAGGATCCATCCCATGTAATTCAAGTGCGAAGAGAAACATTCCCTTCCTTTCGAGGAAGTAGGAGATTTAAATATAAATTTAAGTGATAAAATAGCTGTAGATGCGGTACGAAGTAATATAGACAAGGGGACTGCAACTGCAATGACAGTTATGCCAATGGGAAGAAACTAAAGACAAAAAAGACCTAATAAGTTAACATTCGAAGGCTTTAAGCAGTTCAGTGATCTAGAAGAAAAAAGAAAATGTTGCAGTTTAGGAGTAGTTAAATGTAGTGTGGAATGTAGGAAGAAAATTGCCGGAAGTCGTAAGATTTACATAGCGAATGAAATAAAACTGCCAAAATAAATTGAGGAGAAAATTAGGCATAGTAACGTATTTGTAATAATACAGTTTTTCTTTAGTAGTTTGCTTTTTTATCATTATTTTACTAACAGATTGTTCCTTATGTATTTTATTGTGTTCTATTTTATGTATTTTATTGTATTAGTCATTATATTAATTTTTTTATATTAGTTATCTTTTAGAAGTAGTTGAGCTTTATGGATATTCTAATATTAACAGAATATTAACTTTAGTATTGAGTTAGTATAGCAGTAACATAGTAATGGTGAATGGCCTGAACTATTTGCGGGGAAACATCGATTTAAAATAATTGATAACACGGATAGTGGAAAATTTGCACACAACTGCCCAATAAATTAGAAAAGTACATGTACTAGAGACTAGGAAAAGTAATATTAAATTTCTGTTTAGTAAAAAAATAGAATAATAGATAGAAGTCAGGAAGAATAATTACAATAAAATTTTTGTAAGACGTAGGTAGATGAATAGAGAAATAATGATAATTTTTCAGAAAAAGGGCAAATTTATTTATAGAAACATGTTCATATAAAAACACAGAAATAAAATCGGTCGACATAAGTATCGACTTGTGTTCTGAGTAGTGCGTGTTTTCCTTTTGTCTGCAATTTTTTATTTGTTTAGGTGTTTTTGTGTGGTGTATTTAGCTCGTGTCTTTTCAGTGTTTTTTTGCAAAAACTGATTATCGCGAATACCGTACGTGTTTTCTCTGAATATAATACAAAGAAAAAAAATAAATAAAAAAAAAACAAAAACAAAAATAAAAAATTGAAAGCATCTGATATTTTCCTCAGTAGTTCCCAAACATTTCCAAGTGAGTGGTTAATTCACAAATAACTAAATAATAGACTACCAAAAGATATAATGGTCCCGAGGTCAGCAGATAAAAACTCGAATAGATTTCATCTATTAGCTGACACATCCCTCCAAAGGAAAAAAATTAAAAATTCGGACTGTGCGGTGTTGTCAATCAGTGACATCACACCTCTTGACAAAAAGTAGATCGTTATTTTTTCAACTAATGCTAGCGTAATAATTTCTCAAATCAGCCATTTTGCTATAAAAAAACCCGTAGAGAGCATTACGATATACATAGACTCTATTTCCATTCTACGCGACGGGAATTTACTTGTCCTCGCTGGGAAGCCGCGCACAATCGAAAAACTCATAAAATCGAAATCATTGGCTAATTTATGTGCTACCTCTGCTAAACTGCATGAAAAACTGAACTCGGTTAGAGGGGTAATTTACCGCGAATAGTTAATGTGCGTGGTATCAATGTAAAGTGGAACTCTTCATTCCAAATCCAATGAGGTGCAAAAACTGCCAATGCCTGGATCATACGGCAAAAAGATGCACCAGTGCTCCATCATGTGCTAACTGTGGTCTTCCTGCACATGCTGAAAGCTGTACACGTAGTTTCTGCATAAATTGCAATGATCAACACTCGGCGTTAGACCAACAATGCCCACGTTTTATACGTGAAATTCTAAACTTCAAAACAGAAAATTACTGTAGCATGGGCGAAGAACGACGCAAATACCGGGAAATAAATCCATGTGGAGCCCAAAAAATTAGGAAAAGTAGTAGCTACGCTGCTGTTGCTTCGCAAATCGTGCCTAATAAGCCTTTAACTCCAACTCCTTCCTATGAAAAACCTGTTCTACCATCAATCAAAAATCGTATTGCGAAAGCAGTTCCATCCCCAGCCAATGATAATTTTGAAAAAATCAAAAATTATAACAACAACACGTATCCTAAAATCTAATAAACTAAATTCCTCAGAATTACTTTGCAGAACTGCAACCATGATGCTGCTATTATGTCTAAAGCGATTCGTACGTCTACTCATCTCTCTATTCCCCAATCCAACAGCTTCTGTAAACGAGCAAGGCTTCCTTGGTGGTACACCACGCTTTCGTTATTGAGGAAAAATAAAATGGATCTATGGCACCGCTTTAAGAGATGTCCTGATCATGATCATTTGTTGTTATACAAAAAGGCCAATGCTCTATTCAGGAAGTCATTACGATAATCAAAGGCACTCAGTTTTGAACTTTTTTCGAAAAGAGTTCACAGAAATACATTAATGAAACTTGTCTGGAACAAAATCAACAGACTCATTGGGAATTTAAATTAGAACGAAATTTCTGCGATCTGCACTCCCAATGGAACTTTAACTGACGCAGATGAGATTTCTAATTACTTTGGAAAAGTGTGGTACGAATACTCCTCTGACAGCAACTTCTCCAGTGCTTTCATCGAAAATAAAAGGACTCCAACTTCTCTTTCAAAGATGTGCCATGTCTCTGGAAAATTGCATATCTACTTTAGAACTTGCAAGTTGTCAGCCCAATTTGGGGGGGAGGACACCTGGTCTAGACCGCATCTTATACCAAATGGTCAGCGCTATGACTAATTCAAGCAAAAAGAAATTACTGGACCTATATAATACGGTATTTTTGACTGGCCATATACCCTACATGTGAAAACTGGCAGCAGTTTTTCCAATTCCAAACTAAAAAATTGTCTCCATCGCATCGCACTATCGCCCAATCTCTCTTTTATCTTGCCTCTCAAAAGTATTAGAGAAGATTATGGCATTTAGATTATCCTGGTTTCTTGAGCCCAAGAACCTAATTACAAAGCAACAAGTTAGTTTCAAGCGGGGTAGAGGGTGCATTGACGCTTTTGTACATATTGATTATTTTACGAGCAAAGCAATTTCCGAACGCAATCATGTAACAATTCTCTCAATTGATTTCGAAAAAGCATTTGACAGAGTTGGTCTTCATGTTATTTTAAGATTCTTGAAATCATGGAATGTTGGACCCAAATTCTTTAACTACATCAAATCATTCATGTCGCGTCGGCGGTTTAAAGTTAGAATTAACAATCACCTCTCTGATTCCTTTCTGCTAATGAATGGCATTCCGCAAGGATCTCCTCTGTCTGTCACGCTGTTCCAGATCGCTTTCAACGAAATTACCAAAATTCTTTGCCGTGTACCGAGCATCGAACACTGTCTCTACGCGGACGATGTATACATTTTTACAAAAGAAAAAGAGAACACAAAGCCAATCAATATCCTCGAGTCTATTGGAAGAGAGATCTCCACATGGGCTAACTCGTCAGGAGCTAAAATTTCTATACAAAAATCGAAAAAAATGCACATGTGTCGAAAACAGAAGTGTGATGCTGGAAATATACTGATGCATATTAACGACTTACCAGTACTAAACGTGCAGTCGCTCCATATACTCGGGCTCACGTTTTCCAACAATTATCGTTGGAAAACACACTGTCTTCGGTTAAAAAATTCTATTTTAACAAGGGTAAATTTCATACAGTACATTGCTTGGAAAAGCCTTGCGCACGTTAACACTATTGCCTATCTTACCAAAATGCTTGTTTTAAGCAAGATTGACTACGCTTTGATAATCTATGGCAATAGCTGCAAATCTAATATCAACATCCTTAAACCGGTTTATCACCAAGCCCTCAGAGCAAGTTGTTATGCTTTTCGGACGACGCCCATAAAAAATATTATAATTGAAACTGGTCTCCCAACTTTAGAAAATAAACTTTATGAGTTAAAAGCTAAAATAGTACCCAAGCTTCTTAATTCAAACAAATCTATTCTCGGTGATGACGTGAGAAAAATTATTATTGCCAAGAAAATTCGAAAGTCACCATCTGCAATTAACTATTGTTTGTACGTCGCAGAGAAATTGAACATTCCCTTAAAAATTTTCCGCTATTTTGCTGTTAAACTCCCATGGACCTCGCTGTCTATGAAGAAGAAAGAAGATGCTCCAAATTACGTCTTCAGGAATCTAATAGCTGAAAAAACCCGAGTACTGGAGTGTACTGGTTGGAATCTTTTATACACAGATGGCTCAAAATCTTCTGGTCTGCCTCGTGCTTGTGCCGTGGTAGATGTTTCAGGACAGGTTCTTCTCAATCACATATTTCACGAAAGTACTTCAACTTTCACAGCCAGACAGAGCTATTTCTCACGCTGCGAATCTTGCCCAAAAAAACAGACTCAAAACCGTCATTGTTACTGACAGTTTGTCTGTATTACAAGCTATTCGGAATCCTTCGACTTCGAGATGGAGCACCATCAATAAATTAAGGAATATAATTAAAATACCCGGCGGAAAAATTAAAATGTTATGGGTTCCTAATCATATCGGTTTATTGGGCAATGAGTAGGCTGATCGCGCGGCAAACTATGCTGCTTCTGCACTCCTAATTATGAATGATGTCATGGAAAAGTTGGATCTCTAAAGATACATTGGAGGTAAAGTTAAGGAGAAAATTGCAGGAGAAAATCTACGATACCATCATCAACACTACTCTTCTATTAGCCCTCAATTAATTACACCTTGATATCCTATAAATGTTGAGAAAATTAAGATCCAAACATTTTTGAGAATTCGTCTTGGTTATACAATGGCAACTTACCAATGGATCTTGAAGAAGTCTTCCTCCACAATTTGCAGTTGTGGACAAATTCTTACTATAAAGCACACTCTCTGAGACTTTCTTATCTTTTCCTTGGCTAGAAGTATTGCATTTGGAACGATTAACCCGTTGGACATTCTAAAGTCAGATTCAGAACAGAATATCAATTCAATATATTATTTTATTAAAACTCAATATCTAATGTGCATTTATATAAATTAGAGCCGATAGATAGTCTGTGTTGCTATTGTTCAATGTCTTTTTGTTTAGTCTAAAAATTTATTTCATTTGTCTAAAATTTTAACAATAATAATAATAATAATAAAACCGGTCGAGTACAGAAAAATCAAATTTCAAAATTCTGTTACTTATGGTCATAAATATAATTGCTGAAGCAAACTTACGCACAGCCGCACATAAGTTTTTCTGTTTTACCGCGAATGCACTCACGCACAGATCACAGATGTTGACAGTTTGTAGTGTTACGCACATACTTGTCGTAAAGGTTCTCTTTTCAGTTCTTTTCTTTCGCTCACTGACGGTCTTTAATATCGTTTGTTTTTATTGCATGCCTTGAGCTAAATAATAATTTTGTTACGCTAATTGGCGTGGGCAGGTATAAGCAAGGACTTTTAAGCAATTGAAACTAAAGCCGGCATTTGTTGGCTCCGTTAAGAAAGCCGTGTTTCTCAATTATTTCATTGATTTTTATACTCCGCACCATTTGTGGCGCAAGAATATATCAAGTTTGTGCGGACACTTATGCAATATCTAGAAGGACTTAAGATAGGCTCCCCAATTAGTATACCGTTCAGTTAAGAATTGCTTTTTGCGATCATCGAAGGTTGTCTGTACGTCTGTCTGTCTTAGCTTTTTATCTTCAATTTTTGAAATATTTTGATGAAATTTGGTACACCCATGTGTTTTAGTCCGCAGACGAATTCTCTTGGAAATTTTTCGGATCAGACCACTTATTCGACTACTTGCCTTATTTTGAAAAGCCGTTATATGAATAACTTTATTTATTAAAAATGGTTAGCGTTCCACTATAGTTTTGCCCATTTGTTTTTTTTTTAACAATATGTATCATTCTATATAAAATATCTGATGTTAAAATATTGCTTACCTCCATATCATTTTATTTGTTTAACACTAAACCTACCATGCGCGGTCAAATGACGAGAACGAGTTTTTATTGTAGGATCAGAAAAATATTTTATTTACCATCTACTTTACTAAGATACATATGTTTTTACATATGCGGTCATTTGACCGCTCATGGTAGGTTTAGTGTTAAGAGGTATACATGGAATGTCGGTAGGTTTAGTGTTAAGTTTCCAATTTTTCGTAAATCAATCGACTGCATAAGTGTTATTTGAAGCATAAGACAAATTTTTTCTTTTTTCAAATAAATTCTTTGTAGTTTAACTTTTGCTTCACTTTTCAAATTTTACCACATGGAATGTTAACTTTCCCTAACACAAAATGTCGCTACGGAAAATGACCACAAATGTTGAGCAATTAGCCATTACAAGGAAATGAACTCTGTTTTAATCGTAATTAGATTAACGGTTGAATGATTTGGGTGAAGTATGTTAGAGCACACATCGTAAAGCAGTTAGGGCAGAGTATATCAAACAAACTGACATTGTGGGTGCATGCTTACTTATAAGTATATAAAGACAAACTAGTCGATATTAAAACTGCAAAGAAATTCTTGTAAATTTCAAAAGAAATTCTTGTAAATTTCGCAAGAGTAGCAAGTTAAAGAGCACAATTAGAATGAAATCAGGAAAGAACATCAAACCGGGTGCTTTTGATTATGGCCACATACTAGTTTTATTGTTCTTGTTACAATATAAAAAAATATAAAATTTTAGACACCTTTTTGAATCTCTATATCCTTCCTGTCAGCCCTTAGTCGCGAAAATTGATGAAAGATGACATTGAATACTGGATTACTGGCAGAATCAGATCAAAGATCCAAGATTTCCAATAAAATACATTCTGTAGTTGTGATTAACGAATGTTTCACTCAATGTGTTTTTCAGAAATTGTGGAAGAAAAGCAACAAATACGCAACGCTGGTTGCGCACTGTACCGCGAAGTATTATTTTCCCGTATCTTGGATAGAAGTCAGACAAATGGGGACCAGAATTGTTTTTCCCACTTTAAACAAACATAAAAAAATAATAAAGTTTGGGATGCACAATTTGCCAAATGAAAATCTCCCCTTACATTTCGACAGTTGTCATAGTACAAGTTTAAGAGCAAGAACGTGTGAAAGCTTGAGTTAGTGTAAATTTTTAGCTGTGAGCAGTGTGCGCGGACTTGGTCTTTGTTTGTTTGTCATCCTTTCTGTCACTTTGTGTCGAAATTCGCATTTCCAAACAAATCTGGCAGCAAAACTCTTCGATACAAACTTGGCGCCAAAATTGGGCTGTTAACTCACGAGAAGTACAAAATGAAAGTTAAGAAAACACGTAGCGCTAAAATATTATACATACATAATACAGTAAAAAATGGAAGAAACTGAAAATAAATGATCAATGTATTAATTTAATCTTCTACGCTCCAATCTATTGATATTGATTAACAAATAAATTAATACAAAAACAAGCAAGAAATTTATATTCGGCGGGAACCGAATTTCGCATACCTACCTAAATGCTTTTTGCGTTTTACTCTCCAAGTTCTTTTATTTGGTACCCATATCGTTGGTATTATTAAGAAAAAATGTATAGCGGTGTCCCCCATGTTCACTTTAAAATTAGCCCATTTTTAGACAGATAATATATCCTCATTTGAGGAGTGTGCAAAATAGTTTTAAACATTCTGTCTTGCTTGCCTTATGATACATAAGCATAAAACTTCAAAAAGTGAAAAAAATAATATATAATTACTCGTAACTCGGCGTGGCCGCCTGTATCCTTTTTTGGAGTTAAAGAGTAGAGTGTTTCATAAAGTAAATGTGGAAAATTGCACCCTTCTTACTCGAATAATGCCCGAGTGCGAGCAAAAGTCCAAAAATTTTTATTAAAAAAACGTAGCTGCGTTCGGTTTACGCTCCACTGCGCGATTTTGCTCTGAATTAGAAGCCAATATCTTCATTTTTGCGACTAGGATAGTGCCAGCAACACACACCACACAGACACAGACGGACAAGCATGGCTAAATCAACTCAGAATTTCACACTGATCAAGCATGTATATACTTTATAGGATCTCTGAAGCCTCTTTTTAGGTGTTACGTACATCATAGAAAAAAACTGAAAGTGATTATGCTCCTATCTTACAGTGGTGGCTATGAAAAATAAAGTTTTTTAGGCGCCTATCTTTGCATTTATATTTTATATATTGCAGTTATATTTTCTCCCATCTTCTATATGGTTTCTCTTTATGGCTTTACATTATACTCTGTCATTGTAGCACAAAACCTTCTAAAGAAAATATATCATATTTTTTGCAATCTTCACAATTACGTTTAAAGATCAGAATACCAAAAAACACAAAAGAAGAACAAGGCCAACTTTACCATAGCTTGGCATAAGCATGTTGCTAGTGGTTTATCAGTGATGCTGCTCAGAATAACGCTGTAACATATAGATTTTGATATTTGCCGAACTTCGACGGTAACCCATCAAAGTATTCGCCGCAGTCGATTTGAGCTGAAGAGTGTAAGCAGAAACAATTTATGATATTCTAGGTAGAAAGTGGGAATTGTCATCTATTTTGCAACACTCCGTCTACCCATGTTTTCGTACGACTGTCCACGTGCGCAATGTCTGTAGTGTAAACATTCTACCGATTGTATTCAAATTTCTCAGAAACACTGAAAATACTTGAAACATAGCTTGATATTGAAAATAGACAAATCGGCAAAATTATACGCCTAACATGAACTTAGAAGACGTCGCTTGCTGGATTAATTCCACAAATAGCGACACATACAACTATAAAAATTGTCTGCAATGTCCATACAATATTGCAGAGTATGGAAATTTGCTTTTTATACTCAGACAATGGTGGTGGGTATAAGAAATCCGGTCGCGAGTCGAATTGAATTTTTTTTAGTATTTTAAATAATGAATTCGATGTTTTAATCGCGCTTCGAGCAGACGAATTCATTTAATTTCTAGCCTTATTATCATTCAGAATAAATAGTTTTGCTGGCTCCAAAGCGTTTAACAACACACTCATCTAGCGGATGTAATAATGTAAGAGGAGAAAACAAAAACGAACCGCAAATAATTGAAAATATGATGCCTATCATCCAAACACAGTAAAGGTTTGTTTTCTCGACTTAATGAGTTAACCCTTATCTACACACTACATGTCTTTTTACACCTCTAACCTTTAACCGTATAACAGCAGGTATGCGCAATTGCAAATAGCATTGTTTTCACATTGCCATTAAACAGCGTGTGGTAAGGCGTCATTGGTCCCAAAAGGAATTTTAAGAATTCCTAGAATTATTAAACGTTATCCGTTATTTATAGCTTTATAGGTACGAATCGTGCTTTGTATTACAAACGTTGCTATACTTACATATATAAATTTCACGTTTACTTGCAGACTAAATGCACATCAAGCGTTATAGAAAATATCGATTCGAGATAGACTCGAGCTCTTTAACTAGTTGAAACCATTACGTTCAATACCCGTTTCGCGTAACATTCTTGAAAAGAATGACAAGGAAGTAAAAATCTCCTCACGCAAATGCACCTTTGTCTTTTTTTGAAGAGACGATGTTACTTCCTCTGTCATCGCATTTCCATTTGCTTTTCACTTCTCTCGACCCAGAATTCTCTCGATTCTTCAGTTAAATGCTTTTCTTATAAAACAAGAAGCGGCAATAACTGTCTTCCACTATCTTGGAAAATTGCACTTGAAATTCCAAAAAAAAATTTATATCAGTCTGTATATCGCTGTAATTAAATCATTTATAAGGAAAGCAAGTAGAAACGTTATTAAATACTGGACATCACCTCGCTTAATACAGTCCTTATTTTATTTACGTGATAAAATGCCTACAATTCTGCTTCCTTCCACAAGACGTGAATTTCACTTATTTATGCCGGAAAGTACTATTGTAATAAGTTGTCATATAAATTGTTACTTTTCATGAGACACCTTGTACAAGAGCGCTATAAATAGGAGAACTACATGCTTCAAAGTTTCGCGAATTCACATGCTGGCAACATAATTATACTCGTTTTTTGTAACCACTTTTTTACAATTACAACGTGTTTCTACTATATTTGCTTAATTACAGTTATTTGAATAACGTTAAAGGTTTCTAAGCAATCTTTGGGAGCAGGCTTTCAGCAGGGAGCAGGCTTTCAGGATGCTAGACTGGATGCAATCGGCATTTCAAAACCAAAAGTTTTCTAGTAATGTTAAGCTCTAAAAGACATCGTCTTCTGAAATAAAAATTTTTGGAATAACGACCTTGTCTTTCAATTCATGATAGACTATGTTAGAGTCGTTGCATTTTGGACTATATTTATCCTGGAAAATTTTGCAAAAACATCCGAACACCATCCGAAAACATCAGAGGAGCTATGTCCATTCTATGACATCAAAATAGGAAATGGGGCGACTTTACCTTTAGAGTAAACGGATTTGTAACAATATTTTGGGTTTGATGTAAGTGAAGATTTACTTTTAAAAACATCTCTTCGGTAACACATATGATTCGTATCGTAAAACGTGCATTGAAGGATCTCTATATCGTTACTTTAGGAACCTAAACTTATATTTTTATATAAAATTGTTGCATACCTTAGGAGGGGGCTAAATTTTTTATACGCATCACCGAAATCTGATGATTTATTTTGTGAAAACGTTCGCAATACCGAGAAGAAAGCTTCACAGCCTTCATATCAAATTCTAAACCGATTTAAGCATGTCCGTCTTTCTATCTGCCTGTGGAATGTCTGCGGTAAACGTTGTCCTAGTCGCAACATGGCAGCTATCTGCTTCAAACTTGGCAGAGAATAGGAAATTTTCGCATACAGGTCGGAATTTGGGCCAAATCGGTCAGATAATGCGTCCACAGTAAAGCATAACTCTGTTTGCAAAAATAAAAAAAATGGTTATCTGCTCGTTACTTATAAACAAAAAACACAATGATAAAAACTTGCACTCACATTATATGGGTGGCCTTTTTGTATCTATACAAATATGGGGAAATTGTTTGTCAACCCATTGATGTAACTGCCTGTTCATTCTTATGGTAAAGGTACTTATGGTCGCAAAATTGGAGATTTTCGCTTCAGATACACGAATTAAGCTCCTAGTTTTATGCTACAAAAATATAAATAGTCAGCCATGCCCATCCAAGCTTATAGAGTATAAACGTTGCGTTGTTCCCTTTCTTGCGTCTTTTTTAGAATAAAGGCGATAGGTATAAAAGATTCGGTCGCAGAGGAATTTATCGTCCTACTTTTTCAAATTATATTCATACCTAATTTGTCATTCTGACTTCTGATCTTTGGGATAAATTCTTTGACGTGTGTGCCTGGTGGCCGTAACGAGCATTTATGGAGAGTTTCAGTATTTTCTCGCGGTACCAGATTCATATTGACCACAATGGAATACTTGCAGAAAACCATTCTGAATTAAACCTAAAACAAAATACAATAAATCGTTAAATTCTTAAGGCAACTGTGGAAAAATTGCACTATTTTTAGAGTACACAAGATAAATTTATCCCCTAACCATGAAAATGCTGAAAGTAACGCTTGCCGCATTTGGGATTTTTGGGCATAAAAATCGAATTGAGAGTTGTACTGTATACAGCCAACAACGATGTTTCAATATAAACGGATGAGATTATGCGATTTAATAATAATAATAATGGATACGATTTTGTAATGTCTGGATCATATGTCGTTAAACATATTCCCGAGCAGAAAATAATTTGAAAATATTTAAAACACGAATTTAATTGTTTAGTACTTACATTATTATGACATTTTTCTTTAACCAGATGTTCGATAACACATTTAGAACCACAATGAAAAAGAAAAACGAATATGATATTTATCTCAAAAAATGAAGTAAAAAATGTACAAAATTCGTTTAGTTTAATTTTCAAAGGAAAAAAACACAATCTCAGGAATTTTAGTTGTCTTATCCACAAAAATTATAACCATTGCCAGGAATCTTAGTTGTCTTTAGGAATTTTAGTTGTCTTATCCACAAAAATTATAACCATTGCTCATATGCAATAAATTTGCGATCATCATATAAAAATAAGGCGAATTACATGTTATTACTTACTTATGTTATGCCGTAAACATGTCTTTTGTAAACCTTCTCGCTTTTATTCGACTTCTTTTCAGATGAAGTTCGTAACACATAATTGTGATTTTTAACACAGTATAGGTTTTATTTACAATTCTTAGGAGATCTATTTATGCTTATATACCGTTTTGCAAGCAAGTAAGCAATACCTAATTTCACCGCAACAATTTTGTGTCAATCCCTTTTTCCGTCAAATGATCTGCTAATTCCTCTTAATCTTTCGATAATCATCATGTGCATGAGGCACTCTGTTTGGCCTTCCCTTTCTTTACAATTTGGTTTCTTCGCAAATCGACTTGTTTTCGTGCGAACTGAGATCATAAAATGTGGGATTTTCGTAACAATAACTTATATAATTGAAATGCGCCTCAAGTAAAGACGCAGGCGAATTAAGTAATAAGACAACTACTAAGCCTGCTGTTAAATTTGATATTATAACAAAAAATCCTTTGTAAGTAAATAAGTCAGAAATTTATATTCGGGTGCGACGGAACCTGGTATGTCCATCATCACTCACTTGCTACGCTACGATAAGATAAAATTGGTATCTGAAGTTATTGTTACTAGACTAATATTAGGAAATTGTGGAAGTTTAGGTGTATAGAAGTGTTAGCATAGTTGACAGAATTTATTTGGAATAATCAAATTCTACTTATTGTTTAGAAAGTGTCAGATAGTTATATTCTGCAAATAGCTGAAACTGTTATGGAATTTCGCAAGGGAACGTCCAAAGCAGCACAAAAGAATTCAGTCCACATCACCTACACAAAATATAAAAGAAGGTATTAACGAAATGTCCAACGAAGGAGTCCTAAACTAAAAAGAGTCAATTCAGCGGGCTGACTCGGAATTCTAGTAGCCCCAGGGTTGCTATTATCCAATCAAAGAGAAAGAAGAAAAGCCTAACTAAGGAGCCTTAAGGAGATATGTCAATGCGTCCCATCTTCTCCGTTTTTACTTGAGAAAATCTCATTTAATGTACCCGTTAAATTTGCAAGGCCTTGCGAAACAATTTACACATCTCGTTGCCGTACACACTACCAACTATAGAAACCTTTATGTGTACTTTGTGTGATGTGTAACACTAATCTTCAGTTGATGATTTCGTCACTAATTTCTTAAGATATCTTTGGGTGTAGTAGTCGAGGATTGTGATTCGCTGCTGATCTAGCGACTTTTCAATATTGTCTAGCGCTTCCAAAAGTGTATGATATGGCAAATCATACAGTTCGATATTTTGGCCAATAGCTCGAACTTGATTTATGTGACATATGTGGTGATCGTCTAATTTTATCAACTTGTTTATGACAGTGCCAAATTTCCATTTCGCATGAATTTTTGGCCGCAAATCTATCTCCCGCTTTAAATTTCGCTGCTGTATACGTTTTTATTTCTGCAAAGTTTTTTTGTGGTATCATTAGATCTATTCCCGACCTGACCTGGCGGGTAACATTAATTCCGAAGATGACTTTTCAGTTGTGGGATGCGCATTTCGACGGTAAGCTAAGAAAACTTTACATAACACTGCATGTATTTGACGTTTTCGTTTGTTTGCCTTTAGTTTAGCTTTATTCATTCAAACATATCTTTCAGTTTGTCCATTTGTAACTACTGAACGCTACGGGGCTCTTTTTGTGTGTAATGCCATTACTTTTAAAGAATCTTTGAAATTCATGTGATGTTAATTGCGAAACATTGTCACTTACTAATCATTGAGGGATTCTACAACGGCAAAAAATTTGACCATTCTCACCATTCTCGACTCTGTAGTTATGTTAAGCATCACATGGTCTTCCAACTGTTTAGTACATGCATCAACTAATTAATTAAAAATTAAGACCGTATGAACGAATCTGTACAGTCTAGATAAACACAAATGGGACTCTTGCTTGCTCCCAGTAGTGCATAGATTATTTGACCGTATTTTTAATTTCAATATCCCTACCAGTCACCCCGAAATGGTTTATATGCAATTAATTGGAATTGTATTAATATTCAAACAGGATATAGAATTCTTATTAACTACGTTAATACTAAAAAGTCTTCTACCGTATCATTAATTTAATTGGTGCTACCATTGTTTTTTTTGCACCTTTGAAACGGCTTTGAGACACATTTTCTTTGAGTGACCTTTCTTTATAAAATAATAATATCGTGTTTTCATGTACGCACTGATCCGTTTAATGAGCCTTACTTTGTCAGCGTCACCGTGACTCTTTTATCACGTTTATCAATCTATGCTGTTGAATTTGTGTTTCCTCACCTACTCGTTCTGACAGCTCCGTTGTTACTGCTGAACTTAGCGCCTCATTCCTTGTTAGATCCACAATTTCCTGTAACCGATTTTGTGCCCGTACATTACGGAGTCTAAACACAAATTGATTCGATAGAGCCGTATTTAGGTAGTTTCCAAAGTGGCATTCATCTTAAACTTCTAAACCTCTTTAATACTAATCAGCTAAGCGATAGCAATTTGCAATACACATGTAACTCTACCTTAACGTGCTAAATGAATGGTCATGGGTATACAAGCTTCGGCCCAAGCTGAATATGCGGTTCCATATTTGCTTTACTTACATGTTATTTATGTGCATAAATTTATATGTTTATGTTATTTATGTGTTAATTATATGTATTTTATATTTAGCTTATAACAGATTTCATATGAAAAACTTTGTTTTGTTTGAGAGTTTTTTAACTAAAGAATTATAAGTAAAATCTCAATTTACTTACGCACCTACGACAGGCGAAATAGTTTAATGACAAAATTAAATATATATTTCATTCAAATGAATTTTATATAGCTTTATAGCTACCGATAAAATGGGGGATTTATCTAACTTATCCTTGTTTTTGCTGCCTGCCTGGTCACCTCTTCTAGACGCTTCCAGAGAAATGTTACCAACAATCAACATATAACCGCTCTCTGTTAGACTAAGCTTGGATTTAAATGCGTTTGCGTTTACCGAGAGCATCTCCCAGTATGAGCAATAAATTATAGCACGTATTATGCGAGGGTCATAGTTGCGTTTGCATTAAATTTACCTAATTTTAATTTTAGATGAGATAAATGATGAGCATCGGGGATTCGTTCTCAGCCATTTATAGTTATTCCACAAGTATTCTAAAGCATTCTGCAGTAAGTTTGTTTATTTGCAAAATAACTGAAGTGGAATTAAATAATTGCATTTTTAATTTTTGTTATTGTTGTTGTTTTTATTCAAAATTGATTTAATTTAAATTTCAGAATAACACATTTTATTAGTTTAAGGCAATAATCAATTTATATAATAATTTTTTAATAATTTATTGTATTATTTATTACCAAAGCCACAAATTTGGGTTTAATGAAAAATGAATTATTGAGTAAAAAATAAGATTATTTAGGCAGGATATGTCATCACAAAGTGCAACGAAAATTAATGGTAAAATTAATCCTAATCCTAAAAATTAAAATTAATTAGTCATATCCCGGAGACAGTTTTGCAAGATAATGTCATGTGTATGTATGATAATTGTATGATCACGACCGAATTTAGTGGACTTGAAAAATATTTTGTTAAGCGTAATTTAATATTCAAGATTTAGCTGCAAGCTTAAAAAAAGATAATTTTGAGAATAGAAAGAAGGCACAAACTATTTTTTTTTGTAATCGTGAAACACCATTACTTTTGCACTTAACAGCCTAAAAGGAGGCATACTTTTGGCAAGTTTTTGGGAATAAAAGGACAATTTGTGCAATAATAGTATTCAAGGAAGTTATGAAGGAATAACCCCGTTATAATAGCCTAAGAAAATTAAAGTTTTTAACAACTTTGTTTGCAGAAAGAAAGTTAGCAGAATAATAACAATTGGCTCGATTATTCCCATTATTTCAGTATGAGCGTTCCTCATTTGACAGGGTGCTTGGAAAGCGTGGTTTGAATACAACATTGTACGAAACTTGCAATTGTCGCAACACGGGTTTGGTATTGCACTATTTTGAATAAATCGAATATGCATCCCGCTAATTTTTTTTTTTGTTAATTTCTTAAATTAACATATAAAAAGCGTAGATTATTATAGTTTTGGAATTTGCATCATTAATTAGATTGCGTATAGTCATTTAGTACATCAAATATCGACGTCCGCAGCGACCAACTCTGATTTTCGATCTCAGAACTGATTGTAACGCACATAGGCATTAATATATTTTGACTGGTCTATAGAACATTACTAGCGCAATTGCGGACTGAAATAATCCCGTGGAAGTCAACGTCCAGGATAAATTCTCGCACTGACGTAGCAGAAACAGTATCCCTGGAACTGACCTCTAGGTTGTCGGATAGGGGAAGTTCACGCTGGCCGTCTTGCAGCGGCATGAGCATCAAAACAATATAAAAAGTGAAGTCATAACGGTTAAAGGAAATCTAATTTAGCTAACGTCTCACAATATCAAAAAGGAAAAATTTAAATAAAAATTTATTTCACTTGAAGCAAATATTAAAATCTTAGATCGCACAAAAGGTGGGGAAAAACGTTTATCAAGTTATCATTAAAGTGTTGAAGTGTGTACTTCTTATATTTTGCATGAAAAATGCATTATTTTTGAAAAATATATCAAAAGAGTGTAACTGGCGTTAATTTGAGTTTTTAAAATAAAGTTCCTATTGTTAGGCGATTTTTTACTATTAGCAAGAATTTAAGTAAAAAAAAAGTAAAAGTTAGTTTTCGTTAATAATGCTTAAATTAAAGTCTCTTTACAATGTTATTTGAAACATTCCGTATAAAATTCAAATAAACAAAAAAAAGTGTTCGAGTTATGCCGCCTGCCCGTTTGTAAAATCGTGTTATGAGAAGAATGTTTTTATAGTGTTGGAACATCATCGAAGGATGAGTGATGAATGAATCTATCGACTTTAAGTTTGGCGCAAACATTGAAAGTTTTTGCACGCAGGTTGGTGTTGAAAACGGGCCAAATCGGTCGAAGGACACGCTAGCATCACGTAAACTGAGAACCCCTCTGCTTTTCAAAGGGAATGAAAAATTGCTCATTACTCATAAAGTATAGCAAATAAATGTACAAAAATTTGAACGCATGCTCTACGGGACGATGCTGTAGCACTTGTGCGAAAAAATGGAAAAAATTGACGACTCCTACACAATACCGCGCAGAAACAAGCTTCAAAAAGCCCTTCAAGTATACAAATTCTTGACCAGTTTAAAATTTGTATTGCACTTGAACATGTACGCCCGTTCGTTTGCCCATTTGTCTGTTTGCGCAACTTTCCATTCTTCCGTTAGCGAAAATGAAGATATCGCCTACACATTTGCAAAAAAATTTGGAACTCACATAAAACTTTTCAAAGAACCCGCCTATATCGCCCACACGGCACAAACTTTTATTTTGACAATAGACGAAATCAACTGCGCCAGCACCGTATTATAGAACATGAGAATTTTGTTCTTTTACTTGTTGTGTCTTTTTTTGGGGTAAATGGTGATGGGTACAAACGATCCAAAGAATTATGGTAATCTTTCTTGCCTTTTTTCCCTTAAAAAAACTCTACTTTCTCCAACGTAGAGAATTTGTTTGCGCCAAAAGTGGCCCACAATCGAATCATTTCACCATTTATGTACTGGTATTACTGGTCGGACTGCAGACGCGAAGACATTACGGTGATCTTCTCCTGATTCCAGGAAGCGTGACATTAAGTTTTGTAAGCATTCTATGGGGACGAAAAGGCATTTTTGGAACTAGATATGGAACTCAGCGCATCGTCCTGAAAATTGGAAAAAGTTAAACCAATTTCCGATGAGTGTCTTTACTCACAGCACTTAGCCAAGAGCAACTTGTAGTAACTTGTGTATCACCCCCAATGATAGAGATCGGCGTAAAGGCGTCCAATCTGGTTAAGCAATCGAGCGCTCCATCCTTGCCTTCAAAATATATTAATATTTGTTCCGTAGTAAACTTAAGTGATAATACTAGTAAACCGGCAGCCCCTCTCTTGTCAGGTACGCTTATATGACAAGGTTATCTTCTCTTTTCTTAATCCTTAATAAAGAGTTCTTAATAAAAAGTCCTTAATAAAGGAATTTACTCCTCGTAATAAACCCCGAAATATTAATTCTGGCAGCTCCCTCAGGCTAATAACCATCATTTACCAAAATGTGAGAGGCCTATACTTAAAAATCCGTTCCACTTACCAGAATCCAGTGAACACGGAACTTTTCTTTTTGGCTTTTACTCAAATCTGGTTAGAGCCCGATCTGTATCCATCAAAACTTTTTCACAAGCACGATGAATTATTAAGATTAACACCACGCCACCGCAGTGATTAGAAACACATAAGCTGATTTGCAAAGCAGCATAAGCTTTTAGTTTTAGTTAATCCTTCGAGTCGATAAAGTGTGCCGACAGAAAGGAAAAATATATTTTTTCAATTTTCTAAAAAATTAACTTTAACTTACACATATATATGGGAGTGTGTTCACATTTGTATGTGTAAATATATGCAAATTCTCTTCTATTTCTAAAGACAACTAACGGATCTTAAAAACAAGATTTGCCTCTCCTTACACACTTTATTGTTTATCCACAAATAGATAATTGCAACATTTTTTCTTCTATTATTTGAGGTTAAATTATTGGATACTTGCCTAAAGTATAAAGAAAACGCTTTTCTCGTGAACGGAGTGTGCCCGACTGACAATTCTGTGCCGTCTGAAATAAAATAAGTAAATAAAATAAGAGATAAGTAATTAAATATATTTAGGTGTAAAAGTTCTTTGCAATTTTAGAAATCCAGAAGAAGATTTTTAACTGGAAGACAAAATTTTGACTATCTTGGAAATTGGAGAATGAGTGCTATGAACAAATTCTCATTTCGATAGACGAAACAAATGCATCTTTCCTAACATATTCAAAAGAAGCGGCACACGAAATATATGGTTATCCTGCTATTTCCGATAATGCGGCTACAATCGACATTTGTATGTAAGAATCACTAATTCGAAAGTCGAGTCTTTTATTAAAAAAGTTAAAGATATGTCTTAACTTTATCCCCGTTTATACGCTACCTAAATTAGGGAGCTGTGAATACAAATGAATGCACGAACCGTAATTGTTTTGCGTGTTTAAACAAAAACCCCTATCCTAATCTAGCATTTTACAAAAAATTAGCAAATATCAGAAGATTACTTGAAATGGCTCCTAAGCAAATGTTACAGCATAGTTATCGTTCTATGACCTACCTTCTAAACTGTAGTTTTATCATTATTATATATACAAAAGTAAAAATGTGTCTGATTTCGTTCTTATTTTTATTTTGTATTGTAGTGCTCGCGCAGTGTGTATTCGTACATTGTGTCGCGAACTATACGCAAACTACTGTTGTCTCTCTACTTCTCTGTTATTTCCACTAAACCACAAAAGGACAAAAAGACGGTTATCAAAATCGTCTGCCTTCCACTAATATGCATATTTTTTGCTTATTTGAGTCTTTTCAAGACAAACAATTCCACTGTAATTTGCTTTCACTGTCACTTGTTACCTAACAAACAAAAGCAAATAAAGCATTCGACAATGTTGTTCCCCTGGGTGTATACAAAATTTCAAAAGCCATAGTACTTTGCCATATCCACATATTTGTTTGATATTTCGGGATATGTTCTTAAGTTCTCGCACTGGCAGTGTATGTAAGTCCTTATAATTGCATTGAAAAATGCAAAGATGAAAAATTGTGCACAATCGTAGCATAAAACCTACTCTCATGTTTCTATTTCTTGCAAAAGTAATTTTCAACATTTTCTTAGTGCTACTTGTTCCATAACAAAACTTAACGTAACTATGTGTTTAACTGGGCATGCTGCTGTCTCTTTTGGTTCCCGCACATACGTCAAACATCTAGAAAGCTTATGCATGTAAGTAAAATTTTTATTTGCAACGGTAAGCATAAAAGTTTGCTTATTTATTAACGACATACTTAGTTAGTGCTACTTGACTTGCCACTCCGGTTACCGCATTTGGGAAACTGCATCAGTGACAACACATACGGCGGTGTATCTATTTATGTCGGTACGGAATTCGAATTCTGTCAAACAGAAAATTGGAAACATGCGTAGCTCGGCGTATAACATTTTGAATAAAGTGTTAGTTAGCTTTCCCTTGAAATAAACGCTGTTTTCCCAAAAGAATTAGTCAATGATTTGTCCGTATAGCTGTTATATGATAAGATTGATGCCTTTTCTACTGAAGGTAAAATTCTATAATAATTACGTCGGTCAGGGAATCACGCATAAATGAACTAAATAAAATGCTATTGAATTAACTACAATGCAACCGACACTGTATAAATTATTCAATAATGTTTGTTTCCAATGCTAACCAGACGTTAGATAAACCCTTTTAATGTAAAAATTTTGCTGACCGGAGATAAAGATACAGAATAAGATAAAGGAGGTAAAGATCGTGGAGTCTCCGCTGCGCGCTTACAAATAAACCGTGTGGTTTATTATCTGCGTATCTACCATTTAATGATTAATGTCTTATAAGATGGCGCTAATTTTAAAGGTTTTCCAGAAGCTAAATTATTTATTTCAAATTCTCTCTCTTTAGGCTTTACGTCGAAATATGTGTCAGCCTTGGATCAAAGTTAGGTTACTAGAAGCTACCTTTGGTTTTCATCTTCCTCCGGGAAATCTCGACGACAAAATCCTCTCAAAGGTTGTATTCGGCTGGGGACGAATTTTGTTCGCCCACCGTCGTTCGCTTACTACGCTGCGGTGGAATAGAAATAGTATTGTAAACTGTTATTATTAGCTTAAAAACCCTATATGAAAAATAAAACGATGCCGTGACATAATTAAAATCCGATTCAATGAACAAACACCAAAGAAACCCATGTGCTAGCATGTATAGAAAACTGAAGACATGTGAAACCGAAGAACTTCCGTTTGAATTCGTATTACAAACGGCTGTGAAATATGTGACTACTGTAAATGAACTAAACGGACAATTTAACGGGGCGAACGTAATTATTCATCTTAAAACAAAGGAGAGCGTGAAGTGGTAGATTGCAAAATAGTACTACTAGCAACAAGATAATATCAAATGTGATGGATGAAACAATATCGAATATTTTGCGTCTAATCATGACGGACGCATTGTTGATAAATTAAATACCTGATGAACCGCTCCCTGTAAACGTAGTTCAGTGTACACAAACCTCTCAAAAAGTGACTAACAACAAGTCAGTGCACCGCATTTATAATGAATTCAGCAAAACCAGTGAACGTTTATATACATCTGGAATTATAAAGCTTGGCTATGCTTTAACGAACAAAATGTGAAATAAACTCAAACACTCACTACCATAAAATTGTTTTTTACGTCTCCGGAATTTTGGCAAGCGCTAGTGTAGTATTGAGGCGGTTACGAAACTTACCAAAAGAAATAGGTAGAAAAGTTGTTTTTCTACAATCTTATAACAGAAAAAGCTAAGGGCAAGTCATCCTAATATTTTGTTTAAAATATAAATTAGCAAAATCTCTAGAAATCATGATCTGTCTGTTATGGGTAAATTATAAATAACACTAGTAGCGCTGTTAATAGGTAGCCACTTGATAGCTACGTAGGTGTATGGACAAGAATACTGTTATACTTTTTCACTGCATAAGAAGGAAAAGCATATAGATTGGTGTGTTTTTAAGGGAATATCCGCTGTGATATATGTGTTTGTGTATGTGTAAGAAAAAACATGCAAATAAAATCACTAAACATATAAATAATAAGTAATCCTACAAGATATCTTTGTATAATCATAAAAAAATTCTTCATAGATTATTTTCACTGAAATTTATTGAAGTATTTGGCGAATATTCAATTTAGAATAAGAAATAATGGATGACATTTTGTTTTATTACCTCTTCTACCTCACGGCTACATTTGTGTAGTTCCCTTCTTAGTGTAGTATTGGACTTTTACGTATTCAGTATATTGTTACGGAAATCCCAAATCCAGTTAGTGCTAACTAACTGATTTTTCCCAAGTAATAAATTCCCTAGTGTATATTCGCGGCGCGTCATGCAGCTACCAGCCGAAGAAAAAGATAAGCGGAAAAACAGACAGGGAAAGTGCAGGTGCACATTCGTGGCGCGTCATACAGCTGCCGGCCGAAGAAATCGATTAGCAGAAAAGCATGTTAACGGACGGAACAAGCATTTTCAACTAAATAAAAAAACAAATGAAAAAATGCAATAAATAAGTTACATTGCTTGCACAAAAGTAATGAGCGGAGTATGTACGCTAACCAAAGAAACAAACGATTTAATTCGGTCAAGTTAATTCGAAAGTAAAGATGATTCCGATTAAGTTAACTCAATTTGAATTCGAATTTTAGTTCTTTTTATTATACCCATCCCCGAAGGATGGGGTGTATATTCATTTCCTCAACGTTTGCAACGCCCAGTAGGAAGCAGCAGAGAGCCCACAAAGTATACATATACATATTTGCGATCAGCATCAAATTCTAAATCTATTTAAGCATGGCCGTCTGACCGTCTCTCCGTCTGAATATGATGAGCACAAAAGATTCGGTCCCGACCGTATTTAATTGTCTTACTTGTCACATTAATTAATGCTCTTTATCCGCCAAAACTAATAGTCAACCCTGTATCATCAATCCCTCCACGCACTGTCATATATTGTCGCTATCATGGATAAAGCACCAAAGGTCAACAAAGAATAAAAACTCATCGCTAGATAGATATAAGATATAAGGAATAAATCCGCTTTAAAATATGATTCGCGAAAATTAAGAAGTTGGCTTATATTTTAATTTGAAGAAGCTTAACTAAAAAACACATTTATTCGCAGATGCAGGGGCTACTCCCTAAATTTGTGATGATGTGTAAGTATACAAAATTTAAAATTTGTTTATAACTAATTTAGTGTCTTGTGGAGAGAGCAAGCTTTTCGCGAATTTGGTGGTGGACTGGGACCAGTGTAATGAGACTAGTTTTTTCTAATAGGTTTTAGCATTTTTCACAACATACCAAGAATCTGTAGTCGGGTAATGTCTCTGAAAATGGTTATAACACGATTTGGACATTGCGTTCTTTCAGTATTTGTACTGTAATTTTGCATGAAATTCAGTAGCATTAACTTAGCATTTTTGATTTTGTGTTATTTTATACGTTGTTAGCTTATGAAGGTTTATATGTCATCGGAATGTTCGTCTGAACAGACGTTCGAAAAATGTTTCTTGGTGGTCCAAGCTTGGTGTAATAAATTTACATGTGAAAATACTATTTTGAACAAACATTTTTCGAAAAATATTCAATTATTTAGGTTTGAAAGCCTCATCATAACGTTTGAAGACTTGTATTTAGTGAAATCGTTAAGAAGGAAAGAGAAATGCAAAGTTAAACCCTTCGTATTCTATAAATTATTTTTTGGTCAAAATATCGAAAATTTTCCAATTTATTTTAATCTTCTTTGTGGTGACTGGGCGCTAAAATAAAGCGGTTCAAGTCATTTTTAAAATAACGATTCTTGAAATGTTTGCGAATGACACCACTTGAAGCGGAAACTCCTTTGTCTACATATTGTATTATATTTTCTTCATCTATATGCTTGCCATTCCTTTTCTTTTGCATGCATTCACTGGGGTAACAAAGCACAACGATACTCATAATCCAATGTAGCTCATTATGTGCAGTTTATTGTTATCACCTTTTTTTTCTTTTGCTAAAGAAGTTTTTAAATCTCTCTTTTATGACATGAAATTTATATATATCTTCTCTCTTCAATTTATTAGATCAAATATTTTACACAATTTTGCTATTTTTTACGTTTGTATGATTTTGTTATTGATGCTTGTAAACAAACAAACGGCAAATTTCCCCTTTCTTTCCTTTTATTTTTTCGAAATAAAGCCATACACAAATAGCAAGGAAATGTCTTTTAAGGTACGCCGTCCAAATGGGAGCTAGTCAATCAAAAGATACATAATCATAACCTACAAAAATAATATAATGCATTTGTTCACATAACATGTGTATGGGCCAGCCTAAGAGGATGGCACGCTAATTTTTTCATTGTGTGAGCGTGCATAGAAGATCTCATACTATATACGAATATATATACAACCTTTCATAAAAGTTAGAATTGTTTCCAATATAATTATTCTTGCACCAGCTGATTACGATCAGAACTTTAAAAATTATTAAAATGGCGATGGAAACCTAAAACTATACACATGTATGTTTAATCAATCTTAATAGGTAACTTCGGAGATAAGTGCAATCGCCTGGTAAAATCACATACCGCAATCTTCAATAAGATAAAACAGCTTTGGACGAAACTGAAGATATATATATATTTATAATATCTGCTTATCAATCAACAGCTGGCGACTTACAACTGATACAACTGACTCTGAGAAATAGACCTTACTCATTTTGTAGGGCCCGGAGGAACGGTCTCCATTGATTGCTCGATACTACTATAATTAATCATTTAAGGTGGCAGATACCTGACTTGTTTTTCTTGCTGCAAGTAAATCCCAGCTTTGCGCCTCACACCATCCCGCAGTTATTCGTATAAAAACTTTTCAAAGCAAGGCCGAATATAGGCATTCGTAGTTGGATCTGAACCATTTTTAGTAGCGATTGTTCTTGGACCACTATCAAGTTTCATCAATTGCGGGCTGCAGCTAGAATTTAACAAAACAAGGCGGACAGACGATCTTAGATCGATACAAAAAGCGCTTCTGAATGAATCGGTGAAATAGAAGATCGGCCTATCTAAAGCCTTCCTGTGTGGTGCGTACACTCGCACAAACTTAATGCCACCAGTGGTTGAGTGTATAATAACGACAATAAAAAATTAATGATAAAATTAATTATCGGAGTCCTTTTGATTCAGAACGCACTTCACACGCATATTCCTCAAAGCCTGTGTTTCTCGTATAAATGAGTTTCATTTTCCAAAGATTTTGATCAGCTATAAGTACTTTCTGATCTACAGATTTATGTGACCATCACCTGAACGTATCGACAGCATCAGCTTGTTAGTTATTTGGCATATCTGCCGTTGGAGAAACAAAATTTACTTTTTGTTACAAGAAAAGTTAAAACAAAAATGTAATAAGTTATCATTTGATGGGCAAAAGCTCATAGAAATGTGTGCAAGCGTTTACAAATAATATGTAAAAAGAAATGTAAATGATAGGGCGTGCAGATATAATTCCTTATTTGTACTGTATTGCTTTTGAGTGTCGCTCGTTCGCCCATTGTTCATACGTAAGGGACATTCCCATTGAATCACTTTTGAGACTATTCGGAGTTAAAGTTGTGTCTGTGATGATCCTGGTAGAAGTTTACGGTGTTGTTGCAGTGGAACCTTTATTAAAGCTTGCAGTTAGCTCAATTTCACTAAATGTAGGCGGATGTGACGGCAAAAACTTAGTCATTACTTAACCTCTCGTTAATAAATCTACCATTGCTTCTTGCTGTTGCTGTTTATAACAACAACAACATTGTTGTCGTTTTTCAGACGAAGGCGTGTTGTCATTCCTTCCATCCTCCATACTCACAGCATGGGTAACGAAAGCAATCATCTTTCAGGCTTTAAACCCTTCTATAAATAAATGCCCAAAACGTGGACTAGCGTGATCTA
>KK500032.1:119022-131669 GCA_000688715.1 Glossina pallidipes
AAGAAATGTAAATGATAGGGCGTGCAGATATAATACTTTATTTGCACTGTATTGCTTTTGAGTGTCGCTCGTTCGCCCATCAGTGAATTGTCCATACGTAAGGGACATTCCCTTGAAATCACTTTTGAGACTATCCGGCGTCAACGTCGTGCCTGTGATAATTCTGCTAGAAGTTTACGGTGTTGTTGCAGTGGAACCTTTATTAAAGCTTGCAGTTAGCTCAATTTCGCTAAATGCAGGCGGATGTGACGGCAAAAACTTAGTCATTGCTTAACCTCTCGTTAACAAATTTACTATTGCTTGTTGCTGTTGCTGCTTATAACAACAACACCGTTGTTGTGGTTTTCAGGTAGAGTCATTCCTTCCATTCTTACCATCGATATCAATATTCACAGCATCGATAAAGAACGCAACGATTCTTCAAGCTTGTAAATTAAATAGGTGAACCTAGGTGAGATATTTTGTGGTTACGTAATTGTAGTGAAAATGTTTTTAAATGAATTTTGCGTATTTTAATTAGTTACTTGTACTGTTGACTAGGGTCAAATTTTCATGCTTATTATGTTAAACTTCAATTTCATTTATATTTTAAATAATTTTCTCAAGTAACGATCTAACACGACACGACTATGGTTTGAGCTCTTTACATATATTTTATATTAATCAATGAATAATTTTATGAATCTTTCATAATATATTACAAAAGCTTAGGAATATATTTCAATAAGTTTACCAATATTTTAGATAGTAGTTTACGGAGCATATTTATGGCAATCAATTGTATTTTTCAATGAATTATTGATCGCAATTTATTGCAATAAAACCGTACTCCCAATTGTAGTGGCAGACTGCTAGATCTTTGCTTTGCCAAGTTTCCGAAGAAAGTTGAAAATCGCTGTGTAGCTTTTAGCTTACCCGAGAATCCGTATCATCCAGCAATTTGTATTTCCTTTATTGCAGCCATGTAAATTTATGAAAGGAGGTTCTGCTTATGACTATTTTGCATCAAGGCATATATTTAATTATCTGAACTACCAATATTAATGCAAATACCTTCAATCGATAAAATCCTCACTGCTTGCTAGATATTTTTTTAAGTTTGTCAACTTGAAAAGAAAAATCTGCTTACATTTCTCGCATGTTTCTTTCAATAGCTCTAAGTCCTCTGATGATATCGAAACCTAAAATATCTTTTCTGAATACTTCCGACGAAAGTTTTCAGCAGATAATTCTGACACAACTATTAAGTACCCGCATCCGAGATCTAGCTCGATTTTGATTCTTAATTTGGTCATTTCAGGAAATGATGTTTTAACCGGCTTGAGGTCTCTAAAATATAGTTCTGCGCCTGGACCTGCTGAGATCTCATCATGTATACTTAAAAAATGCTCTGTCGAGCTATGTGGTGTTATTTCAATGAATTTTTGATCAGTGCTCGAAATCAAGTGTTGTCACTCTGTGTTGGCAAAGTAGTTTGCTTATTCAAATTCACAAATGTGGAAATAGACATCACGTAGAAAAGTACAGAGGCATCGCCAAGTTGAGTGCCCGACCTAAATTATTTGAGCGAATTGTTAATCAGCATCTAGCTTTTGTTATCAAATCTTATATTTCTCCATTCCAGCATAGCTTTCGGAAAGGAAGATCGACTGTCATGAATCTCTTAGAGTTTACTTGCCACGTTTTCAAGGCTCTTTCTAGTGACTCTCCTACGGATGTCGTATATACTGATTTCAGTAAAGCGTTTGACTTAGTTAACCATAACTTCTAGATTTCAAACTCGAGGCCTCCCTTTGCATTTAGTGAAATGGATAAATTGTTATCTGCATAACAGATCACTTAGGGTTCTGTTTATCTTTAGCGCCTTGGATGAATTTCCCGTGACGTCTGACATCCATCAAGGCAGCTATTTAGGACCCCTTTTATTTGTCCCATACATTAAGGATCTCTCCTCGATGGTTAAATCCAGCCAGATCATAATTTACGCTGATGATGTTAAACTGTTTTCTTCCTTCTGCTTAGAATCGAAATCGTATTAACTTCAAATTGATGTAAATAACTTGGGTACATCTAGATCGCTAAATTTTATGAAATTAAAACTAAAAAAAATCCAAGAATCTTTTTTTCTTAAAAAGGATATCATTCAGCACGAAGTATTTAATTGACTCGCACGAGTCGGAAAAAGTTAATTCGTTCATCGATTTAGGGGTTCTTTTCGGCCAAAGATTACGTTTTAATTTGCACATTGATCTCTCTTTAAGTTGAGCTAAGTCTGAGTTTGGTTTCATTAATATGTGGTCCGAAGAGCTTGAAGATCCTTACATTACAAAAAAAGCTATACAGGTGCTTAGTTCAACCAATATTTGAGTATTCCTCGGTTGTGTGGTCTCCTTTCTATAGGTGTTATGCGGATTCAATTGAGTCAGTTCAAAAGCAATTCTTACTTTTCGCCATTACGAAGCTGGGTTGGACCCCAGCTCTCTTCTTCCTTACGACAATATGTTGCTCCTGCTACCCTTACCGTCACTTAAGAAACGTAGATTTATTCTTGGTGTCCTTCTTAATTAAGTTAATGAATTGTACTATCGATTCGTCATATTAGCCGGTGAGATAAGCTTTAATATCCTTGACGGCTTCTCTAAGCACTTTATGGGCATTAAGCTGGATCAACGTAAAAACAATTATGAGCTGTTTAGCTCGCTCAGAGTTGTTTGTAGAAACATAAATGTGGTTTATCACTTAATCTCAATATCGGATTCTTTAAAATCTATCAAAACAACGTTGCTTAATACGCGCGTTGTATTTACACTAACTTTTAAGCTTAATATCTCATTATGATCCTAAAATTAACTGGTCTTGTTTACGATATCGGTTGTCAGGCTTTTGCATGTTTGCGGTGGCTTAGAGGCTCACTTGTAGTGAACAGAGAGGTGCATTACAATGAACATATGATGCCCTGAACGGCTACTCGGTTTTACATATGTCACTGACGCTCTATGAAATGGATAACCGTATATTATCCTAAATTTCTGAAAAATTAATTACTTATGACAAACGACAAATGGATTAACATTTTTTGTCTTGCGCTCTCTTCTATATCCTTTTCATTTCAGAGGACCAACAGGTGTCTTGCCTGTATCTCAGTGTGTGGCCGAGTCACTAAGTAAAAGTATGCGTCGCGATACAATCGGCACGACGAGTTTGTTAGCATTGGAAAGGTCTTAGCAATGGCGGCAGTAGCGGCGTTTAAATATTTTGGTCGAAATCAATAATAGATACGCAGTTATTGTTTCGTGATTCTTGTGACGTATTCTTAGGCATGTTATTTAGCTCAGCTTAAATGCATGCAGATGTCCACCTTTTTTTCAAATTCTGCGAACCACTCCAAAAAGAAAGATAGACAGACTTTGTTAATTCCTTTCTGAATCTTAATATGTCCGGGACCTTTACATACCTTTTAAGGATCCTGCTGAACTGGGGTAATTATCCCCTGAGTGACAGATGTTGCAATATACATATATCGGTGTAAGAGTATACAAGGTCGAAATTCGAATTTACATTTCCAGAAGATTTTAGAGTAACCAGCCTTATCGCGCTTACAATTATTTCGATTGTCCAATATCGACGGTCTTAATTTATGCAAAATATAGTAAAGATACTTGTTGGTGCTGCATTTAAAAATGGACTATCATGTTAAAGATTGACTTTATATTAACGTGAAAGCAGGAATACACTATACATACAGTATGTCTGTTATTCAAATATTGACATACATGGTCCTCTTTCAATCAGGTATTACACATAATTTGCTTATTTGATTAGAAGAATTTTATAAAAACAATTTCATCAGTTAGATGTGCTAATTGATTCAAAGAGAAAATCTTATGATATCTATATACAAAGTTATACTTGAGATGGGTTTCTCCTCTCTTCTATTCTAACTTAATTCCTACGTATAATTAATAGTTAAAGTCAATTTAATATGAAAAAAAATAAAATGAAGGAAAAACGATTTTTTCTTACAAGTATTCAAGTCAATATTTTATAATACGAGGAGAAAAATTCCAAATGCTTCAAGAGAGTGTACCTGTCATGAAAATATTAAGCATTTGTAGCATCCACTGAGGTATTAACTACGTGTGTTCATATTCATCATTAGAGGTGGCTAGATCTATATGTTTGTAAGGCGCTAATATATTACATATAACAATCAATTAGTGTTTTCGGTTAAGACAGTAACATGATCCTTGCGAACATTATAATTTTGAGCAAACGTTATTTAAAACGCGGTCTCCGGCCGGATTGCATCCGGGCTATGCCCAGAAAATCGAAGCATTTTTGTTCCAAAAAAATCATTCAAGCCAGCCGATCCCTGCTCTAGCTTGAGGCCCAAAGAATTCCAATATATCGCAAAGACGCGGTAGTCGTTACAAGTTTTATAAGTATATATTTTAGAACCATTTATGACTTGTACATCTTGACGCCGTTTAATAGATGGATATATAATAACAAAAAAATATCATATTCTGCTTGATTCAAATCACTTCATATTCATTACTCATTTGATATTCGATTCCAGGATGGAGTACACATTGCTTCATTAGAGATATCGTACGATATATACCATTTCAGATCGTATTTTTAAACAATTTATTAGGAATTGCAAAGGGTATAAAACTTGTCTATCACGTCCTATTTATACATACATATATATTTTGCAATTTGCGCACGAATCCTTGGGTTGATTTAAGTGGTTTATGAATTTATTTTTATTATCCTTGCGTAGCTATGACTTCGAGAATTGAGAGGCAGACAACCAAATACATATCTTTTTCTAATTTTGCACTGTTTGTACTTACGAGAGGTACATGCGACCTCTCTAACTTCATTATTTTATATATCTCTATCTGATGTGCAGTTTAATAAACATTTATTCTTAAAAAAGAAATGTTGAAATTGAAATTTGTGAGGCAAACATGCTTCTCCTGCTTACGCGTTTGTTTACATATAAATATTTTCTGGTTGTAGGGTCGTACAACATTCCTATGCTTTACTAACATTTGATAAAATCAGTATGTGATGAACGTACTGCTATTGCTTATTTTATTTGTTTGAAATAAAGCATAGAGCATATTTAAATCGGTCGTGTATCCATTTGGGATTTCTAGTAAATTAAACTTAATACTTATGGTATTATACCTGTGATGTAGATGAGAGCTCGCAACAATGCTGGCATTTATCGTCTTAAGGGCATCTTCATACAGCACGACAAAGTTTACGTGCTGCCACTGTCAATGTCATACCAACACCATACTGTGTTATTAGGATTTCAGTTCTTCGTTTGTATGTCGTTGCTTTTGTTCTTATTCTTGCTTTTATTCTTATTATTACTTTTATTGCTCCTGCTGCCGCTTGTGTTGATGTTGCTGAAATGTTTGATGATAGATATGGCTCTGTGGCTCATTTCTACTGTTCATATATACTTTTGCACGAGTTATACCATCAGACACTGTCACGGATGTACTTGTTTAAAGCTCTTTGTAGTAAATATTTCCTTATAATAACTGCCAACTCCCAAAGTTGTTGTTGTTGTGGCTATAAAAATTTTTTGACGCTATAACTGGCTTGAGAGCAAAGCATTACTGAAGACTCCCTTGTTTTTTAAATGCCCTTTATATGGACGCAGGCAAGTAGTTTTTCAGGAGCGAAACGTTTGCGAAAGTTATTGTATGTCGAAACATAATTAAGAAAACTGATACGGCACACATTAAAACGTGCTTTGCTTTACAAAACATTAAAAAAAAAGAAGACTGTTCTTCTTTTAATCAAATAAATAATATAGACGTTGGGAGTAAAAAGTGATTTGAAATTTAAAAGATGTTCTTATACTCGTAATGTTTGCGTGGATTTGCTTTTTATTTTCTTGTATTCACATGATTTTCATCCATATGAATTTAGGTGTATTACTGCGTATGCTGTAGCTAAGACGACACTCTCACATGAGCGGATGCTAAATGAATATAACTACAAAATATATGCATAAAAATATATGAAGCAAGGTAAAGTATAGCTTCTTATGCTAATGAAAGTCACGCACTAGAATCCAAAATGCACAAAAAGCAAAATAATTTTAGTTAATTTAAATATTTTTTTTTTGTTCTTAAAACTGCTCTTCTCTGCCTTTCTTTGCTCATATATGAGAATATCTTTTGCCTAAACTAAATTAGGTGTAGCACTATCAGTTATACAAATATGGAGTACCAGGTGATTAAAACTTTAGGGGGAGATAAGTCGATCTTAACTCATATGATCAATATTCTCCAGCTTTTTCCCAAAGAGAAGAAACAAAGAAAGCAAGCCTTTGAGAATAGCGAGGCATTTGAACAGCTACGCAAATGTAAGCAACCAAATGTCCACAAATTTTCATCTGAATCCATCAATCAAGAGTTGTTACTCGCACTCCAAGAAAAAAAACGAAGTAAATATGATAAAATGCATCGAATTGCAAGACTTCACAAAAATGGTGATATAAATTTTTGGAAAACCGTAATTTTGCGTCACGAGTCTAAGTTTGATATATTCGTATACGATGGTAACAAAAAGTAAGGAAGAAATCAGCCGATAGAAATCCTAAATGTGTTACCAGCTTCGAAGCGCGGCGGAAGATATGTCATGGTTTGGGGATGCATGCCTATAATTGGCTTACATTTTTATAGGGCTTTTTAAATGTCACCAGCAATAGTTTTGAATTTATTTGTCACATTAGTTTTGGGTTCATTTGTTACAATTCTTATAATATTCGCATTCTTACATTCGGTAAGTTTGATCGATTAGACTGAGCGCTGCTTATTTTCTGTGGTATTTGTGGTATTATAAATTTTTATAAACGTTTGAATAGCAGCAATAGTTTTTGCATTTCTCCGTATGATGTTTCCACACTTTTAAATTTTATAATCACTGTTCTAATCTCTTGAAAGATTATCATGCGTTTTTGTATATTTGGTCAAAACAAATGAAGAAACTCGCTTTAATTGATAAATTATTATCCAAACCCTGTAGGTAAAGTAGAAAAACGAAGTGCCGCTTACTAAAGATGTTCTCTTTCGTACCTTCTAGCTAGTTATACGTAGACTTTTTGTGCTTTTTATGGAATGAAAATATGTTTTTTGCTAATAACTTTACCTTAAGACAAAAACAATTTTAAATTGTTATTTAAAATAAGTTTTCGTGGCTTAAGAAATACGTTTTCTGCTCCTCAAGCCATAAATGCACTCTATGTAAACTTTATTAGGATACTGTACACCTAAAATTTAATGTGGTAAACCTAATCTAGAATTACAAGTGTAGAATAAAGTTACGTATACGTAAAGTAAACCCTTTTTACGCACTTGCGATATAACGTTCTAAAAATAAATAAAATAAAGTTACGTATACGTACAATAGACCCCTTATACGTACTTGCGATATAACGTTCTAAAAATAAATAAAATAAAGTTACGTATACGTAAAATAAACCCCTTATAAGTACTTGGGATATAACGTTCTAAAAATTAACCTGAAGAAAAAAAAACAAGTGAGACGCATACACACACAAAAGAGGACCCCTCATCCCATGGCAATGGGCATAAAAAAGGTGAATTGATATTCCTGCAATTTGATATATTGGAAAATAGGCAAAAAATAAAACAATTATTAGGTAGTCTGGAGATATTTTGCAGTTTTTCACTATGAAATAAAATAATTTTTTTTTTTTTGTATAAGGTATAAACAACAATGCTTTGGATGATTTAAGTTTCTCTGCCATCTCGCCATCAATGGTATTTGGCGGTAATGCTTTCACTGAACATTCCTAGAGCGAATTTTCGCAAACCAATTTTGCGAAGTATGTTCTGCTACAACATTAGCTCCATACACAGCATATACTTGTCTATGTGCTTCTGTAGCTCTTTTACCTTTACTTATGTCTCGCTGCTGTAACACAACCGACCTCTTTGAAAGCTTTTTTTTTTTCAAAGTAAAAATACATAACTATACATGTTCAACCCTAATTATCTATCTAGTTCCCTGAACGAAAGAAACCAAAGAAATAACAAGTTGCTGCGAATTATTAGTAATGATCGACAATAGGAAAACTTACCATCCTGAAAACTGTAAACAGAGATAAGTGATAATTTTTTATATCTTTGTATATGTCCACTCATTTTTTGTTGTAAACTGCTACTTTTTTTTATTGAGCTTCATACAATGTGAGGTTAAATAAAATAAACGCTGTGTTTTAGTCAACACAGGATAGTACGTGAGTTGAGAAGTAAAGCGTACGTAAATAATAGCTATATTGAATATAACTTAATGGACGGACAAGTGCAGATGCGGACTAAAGGTGCACATAGTTTTAAGAAAAATGAATAAATACATATTTGCCCCATTTTTTTAGATTAAATAAAGTGAATGTAGTCAATCAGCTTCAGTGAGTTAAATTAGCTTAAACAATAAGTGGTAAGATTTTTATTTTTTACGATAGATAGGAAGTTAAGAGTTAAATCTGGAAGAAAAGCAATGGTTTATTGCTCCGTTTAAGCCATGGTTGCAGATGTATGTCCGTGTGAACTTTAAAACACACTAGATTTTATTCGGTGACTAAGAGAGATGAAGGAATTGCTTACTTTGTGAAACAACTGTTTTGCATGCTTAAATCAATTCAGAATTTGATGTTGAACGAGAATATATGTACTTTGTGGGGTCTCTGAAGCTTCCTTCTAGGCATTGCAAAGTTTTTGACCCATCATAGTTTGGTGCTGCGTATAAAAAAAGCATTTATTTACGAAAACCAACAGGAACGCCTCAGGCCGATATTTCTTTATTTAAAAAGACATTAGAAATATAGATAGAAATTTCAGGTTCAAAGTTAATTTTGCTGTTATTCGGCTTTTCCTCCCACATTTACAACGATTTTCGATCTAATTTCGTTACTTTGGCACTTTTCGCTACACTGGCCTTTAATTGTTCCTAGTTGAAAATCTAGTTGCATTTTCCATAATGTTTTGGCCAAAAAGAATTCGTGACCTGAATTAACTAACGACCGAGTAAGAAGTCGTAGAAAATAAAAGTTAAAAACAGCCATTACGGAATGTTTTTCCTACAAATTGTTTTTTTTTCTCCTTCCCTATGTTTCTTTGATTTTCTTAATATTTAGTTACTAACAATAGCTTTCAAATGTAAGAAAAACGCTTCCAAATCGCAGTTTCTTGCTAGGTTAGTGTTAAATATTTCATTTATTTTATAATGTAGTGAAAACACAATTAAAGGTTCTTTTGTATTGTTATTTATTTTAACTCTCTTTACTATACTTATTAATTTTATATTTGTTTTACTTCTGACCCACCTGAAGTGCGGTCAGTAACTTATATAATAAATTATTATGCTAACTTAAGCAAAGTAGCAAAATTAAACTAGGCTATTACTAAAGTTACATGTGTGGCCAAATTGGGTTATCTTAACTAGGTTATAGCTTATCTTACATTATGTGTAGAAATGATCTTAACTAGGTTATAGATATTATGTGGAAATATGTAAAAGTGCAGACTAAGCATAAATTATCAATAAACGGGTAAAGGGCGATAAATCGATAATGCTGCAATAAAAACGAAACTAGTCAAAAGGGCTAAGTGAGTTTCTGGTTAATGAATAAAGGAAAAGAAAAAGAGTTCATGACGTTCAAACGAACTTGGACAAGCGCCTAACCAAATCGAATAGTGCATTGGCAAGTCTCACTTCCACTTTTTATCCAACAAACATTTCGCAGACGGTTATATTCAAGAAATACATGCTCACAAATCATTATAAAGACAGACAAACCGTCGAAAATTTCTTACCGGGCGAATTGATGTTATGCCATACCTACGGTCTTCTTGAGCCCATAGTTTCGCGTCGGGACGTCGAAGATGAGTCCTCAAACCCTTAGACGTGTCTTCCTTTAACTAAAAAAGAAGAAAAAATAATTAACTACATTTTTAGTAAGTTATAAGAGATGGAGTTAGCATCATTTCGTAATCATAGTAAAAGAAAATGAATGAAAATGAAAAGTAATTAATAATATTACATAATATTTTTCAACGTCGATATTAGGATAAAAATAATGTACGGAATGAAGAGAACATGCGTTAGCTTGTAATATAAAGAAAAAGAATACAATACAAAAAGGACCATAATGTGACGACGGTTGGGTACAACTACATGCGATGATGGTTAAATAATACTGCGTTTAATGATTGTTGAGTACTACTGCATTTGACGATGGTTGCGTACTGCTGTATTGAAGACGAGGACGCAGTTAGCGTTTACATATAAATTTGTAACATTTTGCTTTCTTCTCTTTTCTAAATTACTTTTACATTGTTGCTTTTGCACGCTTGAAGTTCAACATTCCTGATTCGAGAAGATTCTCCTTTATATTTTTCTCACATGCAATGTAAACACTCAATATGTTCATAGACGATGTAAAGGATTTGTTGTTACTTTACTGTTCACATTTTTATTTTTGGATTAATTTGATGTATTCGTAAATGATCTTTTATTAGAATAAGATAGAGTCAAGAAAACAAACATGAGACAGCAAGTTATGATCATCACCAAACTTTGGGTCACAATTTTCAAGCAAACTTTCCTTAATTATGCTTCGCAAATGCAGTAATGTTTATTTTTCTATTTTTATATTCGACCTTTCCTCGTTTTATTTATGTATGTATGGTATTGTTGCACTAATAATCTCGTCAATGAATTTTTGAATCATCCGGCTTAACGGCGCTGCTCTTTTCTTCTTATAAAAAGGAATACTACTTGCAGATTCGTTTAGTTGAAATGCGCGTTCTTTTACGTCCTAAAAGTTCGAAACCCATCTACAAAGCCAAAATAGAGTATACACCCATGTGGAATGACGATTGGCGATGAAAAAATCTTTCAAAGCGAAAGACAGCAAAAAGAAAACATGTCCTAAACTGCGGAACAAGATTTCAACCTCCTACACAAAGAAATGTCTTCCTAAATAACAACATAATTCTTATTTATCCGATATGGACTTAAACCAATAGGTTAAGCCACAAAAAAATTGTTTAGACTCATTAGAGTGCTCCTCTCCACGGAAATCTTTAGTAAAAGGCGAAAGATTTGTTCGACAACTGAGGAGAAGCCAGAGTGGGTTTAAAATTTCAAAGCGTTATATTATATATCATATAATTTATAAACACAATGAGAATTATAAGGACACAAAATTTGTAACAACCAATAGTTTAATAAATTCATATATGGCAGCACGCTAGCAGAATGTTAAAATTGTTGTTCGTATATCCATATCTAAAGAAAAGGTATAAAATACGGGTAGGTTTTCATTTGTCTCTGTTCTGTGCATGCAAAAACGAAACAGAAAAATGCCGACTAATTGCTTAAATGCTCCAACAAATCAACAGTTCTCAGACTCCTGGTACACATAAAATAGACCTAATTTTTTAAAGAAAAGTACTCCAAAATATTAGAAAACACAAACATCTAATGAAGGATGGATATGTCACAGTTGTAATGGCCAATACTCTTCTTGTAGATAGAAAACAAAAACAAGTAAGAAAATTATATTCGGTTTTGACTGAATCTTTTAATATTCGTCATCATTATCGCAAAAAAGATGCGAAATAAAGGAAAAAATTAAATTTTCACACTCTGTAACGCAGGGTGGGCGTGGTCAATTTTTCTCTATTTTTATTGGATAAAAGCGGAAATTATATATTTTTACGGTCATGCGTACGTTTACGGTAGCAATGGACGGACGGAATGATACGCACGTCTAGAACGATTCACACTTGATACTAATAAATAATATGCAGACTTTACAGAGACTAGGAGACTAGCTTCCTTGATGGGTGTAATTATAGTCCATAAAACCGATAGTCATAAACGACAAAAAATCGAATCGAATCCTCTCTCTTCTCTTGAAGACGCGATGAAAATTTCATAAATGGTTTTCTAAAAGTATTATTTATTACACAGCACATGCATACAAGTCAAGTTTAAAAAAAAATAAATCAACTAAAAGAGGAGATAATAAGTTTGCATATATATATTGAGTTTCTTAGGAAGTGCAGTAATATCTCTTCAAAACATTTTGTGATAAAATATTATTCCTAGACAAGCGTTTATTATAAAATACTGCAACCATGCTATTGTTGTCATATGAAGGATTATTATACCTACAGCGATTAACGCGTACGCATGTGGAGAATGCCCACGAAAACTTAAGATTTACTCACTTTTCAGAACACCGATCGATCTAAGCTTGTCTATCCTTCTGCCCGCCTTGTTTTCTTGTGTTCGACCTAAAGACCGTAGTTTTTGAGATATTTTAATGAAATTTGGTACACTACTGTGCTTTGGTCCTAGGATTAACGTTATTGACAATTATTCGGATCCAACCGCTTTTTCAACCACTTCCCATATATCGCCTTATTTTAAAAATTCCATGTTATTCAAATTTTTCATATCGTATTTATTTAATAAGGTATAGTTTTATTTGTTACCATTTATACCTCACAGCACTTATGGAACAGGGTAACACGCAGAAGGGCGGAATCATTTACTGAGCCAATCTATATAATAAAAAA
>KK500032.1:148823-164213 GCA_000688715.1 Glossina pallidipes
AGTTACTAGATGGAGAGAATATTGAGGGGGTTACCACACTTGCAGGAGCAGCTTGAGTGACATGCCCAGTTTGGTGACTAGTGTTCACATTCGCACAGCAGGGAGGAGAAGCAGACTTACTTCGCTTCTTATTATTTTTATTTTTAGGTGATGACGTCTGATTAGAACAAACGACGGGACCGGAAGGAGATTCCCTTGCATCCTCAGCATAACTTAAGGCAGACGGACTTGCCGACTTGTTTGTAACAATTTTGTTACCGACCAAATCGACAGTATCGGAAACGATGACTTTCGACGTGGAGTTAGAAGGAGCACTAACTTGTTATACAAGTCAGTCATCGAGTCAGGTTTAGAGGGGATCAGAGGTGATGTCCGTACGCTACGAGTTGCTGATTTGGAGGCCTGGGAAGGAGATGAGTGCTCACTGTAGCGACACTCATCAAACCTAGACTTAATTTCCTCAAACATTTTGCACATGGAGCCGAGATTTTTACTTAATTTTGAAAAATCATTTCTCCTCTCCGTGAACAGTCGGTAGAAGTCAATGTCCCGCTTTTTACAGTCGGGACATGACCAACGTAATCCTTTGGAAGGATCAACGACTGCGTCAGCAGTACGGCCTATAATGCCGTATAACGACATGTTATAAAAAAACTTTAAAAAAATACCATAAAAATGAAGTAATAAATAAAATCCGTTTCCAAGCCAGCACTTGTCTATTGTTAGCGTATATGTACATCCGTGTGTCCGTTAGGCCATCATCATGTTTACCATCATTGACTCAACACAGCCACATACAACGTGCGCCATCACCATGAAACCATTGCACTTACCTGTACGACAACATTTCATTTTTTTTTTAAATAAGGTTTTCAGTGTTATATGTATCTTTGTATGTACGAGCAACACTATGTATACTTACATATACTCATACGTATATATATATTTTCAAAAAAGGCTAGAACAAGAAGGGTAAGAAATAGAATAAGACTAATACTTATCTTAACTAATTTCCCCTATAAACAGCAACCATGGTTTGACATACTACTTCAGAACTGTAGGGCATTTAGTCTAGCAAATATCACTTTCAATCATTTGCCTTTTACCTTTATAATCGCTGCAAGTTAGTAATGAAGTCTCATAGCTGACCTTTGGCATCGTTAGGAAATTGTTGTCTTGTCACTCATATGATGTTTCCCAGAAAATAAAGAAAACGTCTCAATTTTTTTATTGCTTTTAAATGTAAGTATTTCAACCAGTTTTTTTTTTTACATCAATTTTAAAATAATTTTTAACTAGTTATCTAAACTAATCGATTTTTAAGACTTAACCAATTAAATTTCCGGTGTTGTGTATTTCTAACTAGATTTAGGCTTTAACCAATTAAGCTTTTAAATGTAGTGCAATTTTAATTAGTTTTAAATTTTCGACTAATTGAAATTTCAAAAGCATGTTTTTTTAACCAATTTTGTGTTTATGTCAATATTAATCAGTTCTCTTTTACGCTAATTAAATTTCCAAATATATAGATTGTTAGTTAGTTTTACTCTTTAACTAATTAAATTTTTAAATGTAATAACTTGCAATTAGCCGCACGATATATTCACATCTGTTGCTCAACCCAATACGTTTGCTCGTTCGTTGAGAAAAATGAAAGTATGTTATGTCTGTGACTGTCAATGACTTAGTGAGCGTGGGGTACTACAGAGAGAAAAACTTCACAGACATTATAAAGTATATACATTCTTGATCAGCATGAAATTCTTAAATGATTACGATGCGTCTGCCCGTCTGTGTGTCTGTGTGGTATCTATTTTGGACCCTCTCCTGGGCGCAAAATTAAAGATATCGAGTTAAATTTTAAGGAGAAACATCGGAAGTTTCTGTACGCAAGTTGATACTGAAAATAGGCCCAATTGGTTAGAGGCACAAGCCCGCAGTGAAGCATAGACCGAACGCAGGTTCGCTTTTCTCAACACAAATTTGTGGGGTTTTGCTCATTACTCCGAAGGCTAGAAGACTGAAATTTTGCACAATTACACTACGAAAAACTCTACTATTCATGTGCAAAAATCTAAAAAATCAACCACAACCACACAAACTTACAAGTGACTAAATTTTATATTTTTTTCTCTCAGACTTTTACACCTAAAAGAATAGCAAGCACTTTCTCTTAAACGAACATATAGGCGAACGAAACCTAGCTTACCGAACGGGTATACCCTGAGCCATGGGCCTTTCGTTGCCCTGTCATACTTAATTATCTCCTTCGGCCCATGATGTTTATGGGTGAGCCCGAAGTTGGATACGGAGACTTTTAAACTATTTTCCCCTCACCTAAAAAAGAGTATTTAACACATTGTTTGTATTTTATCTTTCTCCAATTGAAAAGAGATATTTTTTGTTTTTATTTTCGTTTAATAAGAAATCTCAAAGTTAGTTATATTTGTATTCATATAAATTTTGCAACGTTGGAAAATATTAAAAATATTTAATTATACATATAAAAAAATGCAGTTTCTCACCAATATTCTACGCAATGGGAATTATACCTTTATTATATATACCTTTATTATATTCCTTAGCTGATGGTTAAAGCGTTATGAAGAAGGAATTCCCGCTTGAATTCTCCTAATGGCATTTCAAGTCAAATCAACTCATATTCATAACTATTTTTGCTTAACACGATTTCAAATTAAATAAAACAAAATTCTACCCCTTTTAAAAAACGACATGCACCTTATAAATTATGACACCGTAGTAATATACTTTTTTAAATTGTCTGTTTTCGTTTTCGGTAATTGGATACATTCCGTCGTTAAAGAAAATATTTTACATAAGTGAATACATGATTTTCACTTAACCTACAAGTCCGATGGTTAAAGGAGTAATGTATTCTTTGTTATTTTTTTCTTTTTTTGCGACTATTCTGATTTTTTATGTGGATACTAGTTAATCGGGAAGAAATCCAAAGAAAAAAATTGGTTCTATACGCACTCTTTGTTTGCCCAAAAGTTATCGTAAAACAACACAATATTTCTCACAAATCATACGCGACGAGAAAATAATATACACTTAATTCTCTTTTTACATGAATTTTTTTAACATGAAATTTAATTTAACACGACTAATAGAAAAAATTCCCTTTTTACACGAATTTTTTTTTAGGAATGTATCTATTGAGTAAGAAGAGTCACATGTAATTGGAAGATCATTTCGCCAGCAATATGGGAAGCAATACTCTAGATTTGTTTATCTGGAACAAATATACGAATAAGCGGTGAACTAAGAGCAACAAGTCTTCCAAAAGGAATTCTGCACTATGTTTTTAAAGCTTATGTTTGAACTCAACTGCATGGAATTATGAAAATTTTTATCCTAATTCGACGTTTTTCTGTTCATATAAATAATCAATCGTCGCTTATGGCATTTTCTCTGGTTCTTTTCACTACTGCTCGTCGTGACCAATGCCAAGTAAAATCAATGTTCCAAGCATTAAAATTTATTTATACCTAAAATTATTTCAAAATTTATCTTTGAAATTCTGGCCCACATTCTGTTCAAATAACTGCCCTTTAATTGATGAAATCGAAGAATCATAATTTTCATATTTTGTCAGTTTCTTACATACCTCTTCAAAGGACAGCGATAGCAATTCGTCGGCATAAATTATCTCATCAAAATGTTCTAATACATAGCATTTGCAATAACCAAGAATCTCCTTACAGAAGTGCATATCTGAAAGACAATAAACATTTATAGCATGAACAAATTAGCACGAGCTCTCTGGCGTTCTTACCTACAAGATCTGCTATCTCAAAACAGTTTGTTAACTAACGTTCCATTGAAATAAGATCGAGAGCGGTGATTGGACATTAGTTTCAATCAGTGCAATTACACCGTAAATATATTCGACAACTGTTATTATGGTGGTTACGTTTTCATCTTGCAACTTCATATCGCGACAAGAAATTCAAAAAATTGTTTTTCTATTGAACTGTTGTTTCTCTCTGGAACTATTATTAACCGTTGCTGTGAAATAGGGAGAATTAAAAGTGGGTGCTAATTTACGAGCACAGATTTCTTCACTCTCTATTTTCAAATAGAAATCGCAACGCTGTGAAATCGAATTGTTATAGTGATATGAATATAGACTACACACTTTCCTTTTTACCTGTTGACCCACACGCATTTGATTTAAGACATTAAGGACAACTTTGCCATAACCAGAGCGTTGGCGCGCCCGCTCAGGCATTGGCTTAGGTGCGTAGGAAGGTGGAATGAAAATACTTACTTCATTTTTGGTACTTATTTTCGTACTAATTTACACTGACCTGAGTTATTTTTATTTTGGTTTAAAATACAATTTTATATGATTTTCCAAAAGCAATGGGTTTTCTAAAACGAAGTGAATAGACACCTCTATTGAAAGCTAAAGCGATTTTGGGTTTCCCTTGCTCATGTTTTCAATGTTACCTTACAATAGCTATGCACCATGTTACCAAATGCAAATAAAAATGCGAAATAGACCTGACAATCTTGCAGAGGGGTTTAAAAAAAAAACCAGCATATGCAGAATGAATTTTTGGAATGCCTATGACCACATCTGCAATACGCGATCGGTAGCCTGGCAGCGAGCTGTCCTTTCTTCATGAGATAAAACAAACTTTACTCAGTATGAAGTAGCGTAGAAGCAAATAGGGTAATCGATGAGTTTGTTTGAATAACATCAAGCAATATCTTCCATAACAAAACAGTTGTACGTTAATATTTTCTATATTATAAACAACTTGAAAACTTTCTTTTGTCGGCTTTCAGTATAAAATTTCCTAATCCAGAAGATTATAAGATAATCTCTTGTTATTGCAATACGTAAAGCAAGACTTTATTTCATCATCATAAAATGTGAGATTTTTGTGTGTTGTTCTAATCCATATGGTCAACAAAACATGAATTGTTTTGAAAAGCATAAAAATAAACAACTAATATCGAGAAAAATCATCAACAACATCATAAGAAAACAATATTAATAAAAACTATATGAAAGGAAAATATACATAAAGAATATGTAAACGACACAAAGAACACACAAATTCTATTTTGTTCAGTTAATGGTTGCTCTCATCACTACGGCATTTTTTGTAGGAAAACTACTAATCATCAAACAAAGGCAAATAAATGATGGTCTAGCAACGTCAGTCGTATGATTATGAGTTTTTCGTTTCAACTATGCAATAACTAGATGCATCAATATCTAAAGAGTCGTTGGTGGCACATACTTGAAAGCAATTATTACGATAGGACTTGACCGTCCCGCTATAGAATACTTTTAGAACTGATAAGGGCATGTCCCCTTTGGTCGAGGCGAGCGGCGCTAAGACGTTGAGATCTACAGAGCAGTTGATGTTCTTGCGATTCCCAATAGGAAAGGAATTTAATTTTTCAAAGACATGCCTGAATTTATGATGATAAAAATTATAGCCACGTGGAACTTCCTCGCAATAAACGTTAAAATTGCAACCTTACTTAACATTGAGGGCGTTGCAGCTTTCAGCTTAGTCAGCTCTTTAGCAGTAGATTCTTATGGACAGTTGTACGACTAATAGCATATAGATAACGTTGGAAAAGCATCTGCATCTTTGGTACATTGTGTGCGAGTTTAATTATGCATTAACTTATCACATCTTTATTTTTCTGAACTTTTTTTTGGCTTTTTCGTTTGAATTTACATGCATTGAATTATATCTTCATTTATCGTCAGCTATCTGGTGTAGCTAATGACATTTAATAAATACGTAAATAAATATGTATACATCGAAAATCAGTTTCACACATTAATTAGATGCATTGTGGAGCGTAACAGTTTTAAATTTTCGCATTTTGAAATGCTTTCGTTTGCAGAACTAAGCATGAAAGACCGGAAAATGTAGAAATGGAATTTGCTTGGTATTTAATATAATTCATTTAGTATACTCACTACAGAAAATATATTAAGTTTATCAAAAGTTTATAAAGCACAAGCACATCAATCAATGAAAACACATGTATAAATGACCAGCACTTAGGGATTCAACCCAAATCTGCCTAACTACTTGTCCATCAAGTCTTTGGTTTGTTCCGTTTGTTCCGCTTTTTCTTGCAACATTTACAGTCAATTGGTTCGTTAACATTTTCATTTCATACAGCTATCCAACAGCGAATGTACTCCCTCCGTTTTACAACTGCCTTGGTCTTTCCGGATTGACACTACTATCCGTCCGTGACGGTGTATGAATATATATAGAGATAAGGATAAAGGGAGAGGAAGATTATGCTCGTTTTGGACTACGACGAGTTTTATTTAATTACACGTAACTCTCCTATAACACGGTGTTTTGCAACATTGTGTCACTCTAATGTGAAAAGATAATTACAGCAATCCTCTTATAACACGGATACCCGGAGTTTTTCCATGTGAAATATTTTAGCTGCGCATGTACGCATATACGTACATTCCTATTGTACTTGGCTTCATTTGTATTTCGTGTTGCGTGCCTTTAATTCGCGCGTGTGTAGGGAAATAATTTTAAAGACAATGTAGCTTTAGGAAATTGTAATATTAAATGAAGTAACTTTTATGGAACTTAAAAATAAAGTTCTTTCTGAGGAATTTAAAAAAAGCAAGTTTTAATAGCCCCTGGAATACTACTCTTCCTTTTTGTGTTGACTTCAAGTCCCATGTAACACAGTTTCGAAAAACACGCGTTTTTGCAAGAATGTTTTTGCCATGCTATAGGAGGTTGCCTGTTTTGTGATTGTAAGTAAATCACTTTGATGGGAATAATGTGAGGAAATGAACATAATTAGAAATCATACAAAGGAAATGGAGGCAGCCTTGTAAAAATATCATCAGCTGACTATTTCTACAAGCAAAGCAGGAAATATTGTCTTTTACTATGCAGACTGTAGGAACGCACTTCTGAAAGCAAAACAAATGGTAGGAGTAATACGCTTTTTCCTGGTATTATTCATCTTTAATCTTGTTACAATTCATGAATTAATGGTTATCTCTGTAGTACACAGTGATAGCATAATTAACCATTCGAAGCAGAGAGAAATTATCGGCGCATGCTGAGAGCAAAGGAGAAACATGATTGACTTTGCGCCGTCACAACTTTATTAAACCAAGTACAAGCCATTTCGCTCGATAACTTTTTCCAGTTTTCTGGTAAAACCGTTACGCCGATACCGTTGAGCTCCCGTGTTTTTTGTTGTAAGAGAGTTCTATAGAGAGCGATACAAATGGGATTAGAAGGGGCTAAGACCATAACCGTATTGTGTGAACATTGCAAGTGAATTCTATCAATGGAAGATGATGCTTTTCTTGTTGATCAATTCTAAACACTTCTTCGATCGCGCACTTGAACCGCACTACTTCTCTACAATAGAATAATAGAGAGTAAAAACAACTGAATAACCACATGATGCGTAATTGCTTTCCAATTTCAGCAAACAAAACCAATTATCTTACTTGACGTCAATCCACGCGTGCTTTTTTCGGCTTGCACACAAGTGTCGTGCCTAACTCACTTTTCATTGCCTATTACAGGACGCTCTAGTTGTCATTGCGTTTTAGCAGAAATTTGTGGATAAAAAATCGTTACATTTTTTCACTCCTAACTTATATGGTACACAAATAAGCAGTTTTTTTTGTATCCAATCCCATGCAGGAAGTCTTGTAGGAAAACTGGGGCAAAGAAAGGCAGTAGTGTTTATGAACGTTCAACGTCAAGTACGGCAGAAAAGACCACTGTTAGTAGGTTGTTCCAAAAGTGAGCAGTACGGTTGAAAGGAACGAGTCGCTGGGGTCCGTTATGCAGTATACAGATAATTCCAGGACGAGTGGGGAAGAACGCTGAGAAAGGCATATCTCTTTTATCTCCGTAGAACACTGCCTCTTATGTTTAGCGTATAGTTCGCAATTTTTGAAATAAATTCATGAAATTTGATACACTGGTGTGTTTTGGTTCGAGGAAGAACCCAATTAAAAATAGCTCTGCTCTAAGCACTTTTTCAACTGTTCCATACAATATGATAATATAAAAAAATCTGGCAATCATCAGAATTTTCTAAATCGTTGTGACAAATTGGGAACAGATGTTACCATTTTTTGAAAACTACGAAAACTACACCTTTATCTGTTAAGAAGATGTAAATTTCTTGATGAAAATTGGTCCATAATAATATTGTAGCATAAATTTCAACCATAGGGAATTTGGGCCATATAAGAAAACGGTATAATTCTTCGTGTGTAACTGGGGAATTGAATAAACGACTGTATTAAGCGAAGCCATTTAGAGTATCCAACAGATAACCTTGTCCGACTTTAATATTCTTGCTTGAGACATGTGCTGTCAGCCCATATGTTTGTAAAACATAAGAACATTTTCAACAAATTTCTTTAATCATTATAACAATTTCTACAGTTTTCATGCTGTCGTTGGAGTGTTAACAACCAACCTCAGCATGTTGCTCAATTTAAAAAAAAAGAAAAAGAAGGAAAGAATAAAGAATTTCATCACCAAGCGGTCAAACATGGTCAACAAATTGAGAATTAGATAGAGAATTAGAATACAGAGTAAAGAATTATTATTCTTAAATGACGTTACTGGATTATGGATCTAAAGTGAAATATACAGGCCTAATCCATGTTTTTTTTCTATAAACCAAAAAAAAAAAAATATAACAATTTCTATACTAGTTGGCAGTAGGCTTTAAACTAACGCACCTGTAAAGATAAACCACAGGGGTTCATGATGTATACGAAGGCATATATCAACAACAAACATGATTTTAGAATTATATCCATCATAAAGGCGATTTAGCAAAATTAAAACAAACACCAACATCAGCAATAAAAGCTGTAAAAATAATAAAAGCAACAACCTACAAACAACTAAAGAAAATCCTAACAACAAACAAACAAAGTGCAGGGATGCTACGGCATTGGCAGCGGCAACAAGGAAAGCTAGTTGTGCTACACTAAAATGCCCTTAAGGCAGTTACTGCTGGCACTGTTGGGAACTGTTACTTCATTATAGGTACAACTTTTATGTTTAATTGACCAGAAATGACAGATGAATGCAGAACAGGGTAAGAAAATCTTTGAATATATCCAATAGTTGTAACAAACGTAGCAAATACAGTAATACCTTATATAGCGCTATTGAAAGTGTATAACAAAAGAACACATCTATGTATCTTTCAATTTTTTGAGAAAAAAGCGAATGGACGAATGAACCGATTTTCCGTAGGATACTCAGACTTTATTAGTTCTGATGTATGTCTATGTACTTTTGTGCTCGGCGTACAGTTTGAAAATTTTGAAGATGTTTTGACAACATTTGACAAAACGTAGCGCGCTTCTTGATGTTCGGCCATGTCCGACTATAATTTTCTATTTGCTATTGTTTATAAAAGCCCTCAGAGGAAAGATTTCTTAAACTATTTGCACATCGTACCATTATAGAGAGAACGAAAACGGGCAACACAATGACGTGCTTTGCTTCTCAAAGAAAACAGGTAAAGGAAATTAAAAACAACATATTTCTTATGCTTTTTCCATTCAATAAATGTATGTGTTGCTGGTTAAGGTCAGGTCCACTTACGTTTGCTATATATCTATTTCCACAAAAACGGGTCAACTTGACAGCAGTCGCAAAAATAAGGATAAGCCCTAAATATTCCCTGATCCGTTAAGAATTCAAAGTTAAGGAATAGCTTTGACCGGTGCACAAGCCCAACCACAATGTAGAAAAAATCGAGACAATCTGAAAAAAACACCTATTATTTTTGCATATTCGACAAATTTTGATTTCGCGAAGATATTCCTGAAAATCTAATTCCCTGATATTAGTCAGAGCCGGTTACATTTACTCAGAAATGGATCTAATCGGTTCATTAACATGTCCACAGCTGCTAATAAAACTTTTGGTCTAATTTATTCCACGCCTATTGGAGACATTTGTTTGCGTGGTGTTTGCAAATTTATTTCTTTGGGGACAACAGTGAGCATATGAACAAATGCGGTCAAAGCCGCTATTGCAAAACTTACATTAGGGTTTGTCTTATTCTTGTCTATTGCGTAGATTGCATAAATGAAACTATTTTTTTTTTTTTTATATTATATTTTGTTTCTAAAGAATACCTATTTTATTATACTGTGATTCACTTCAACCTCTTTTCCTAATTCCATCAAGAAAGAAGAAGAAATTCGATGAAAAGTTTAAAGAAATGTATTCCTCTATAAATTTTGTGTACACGCGTGAATTATCTAAGCACCGAAAAGACATTTTAAAAAACATGTTTGGAAATTAAATCAATTTAAACGCAATATTTATACATTTGTTATGCAACATATAAACAATGTTACGGCAAAATTTGGTCGCAATTCTCCTCTTTTAATATTGATCTTTGCAATGGTGTACCCTATGTATAAAGTGTTTTTTTTTTTTTTTATATGGGCACAATGTTGTCATGTTTTGTTTGTATATTTTATTATGAAACACGTTGCCTCCATTTTGTTATGCTTTCAATCACTTTAATAGCTACTGTCCAAATATGTAAACCAATAGCAATATATTGCATAATTTAGTTAAAGCTGTGTGTTCAATGCGTATGTACATAACACGCAATATATCTTTTAAAGCGGTGCGGTAAAGTAATAGAAAATAGCTTAGTAATACCTTGAGTAAGATACGTGTTTTTAAATCACGTCAAGAAAACTAGATAAGACCTTTATGCCATCATTTTATAAGAAATCATAATAATACTGATAGTATAAAGTAATTAATTAATACCTTAAAGTAATTAAGATGTTAAAAGATGAATTTTCTCTACAATAACTTTAAATGCTTATTTTATCTTTCTTTATCATGTGCTTTGAAAAATAATAAGGGATTGCTCATTACAAAGACGCAATTATTAAGAAGTACTTTAAAAAGAAATTTTTTAACTTCACCTCACAGTTATTTTCATAGCTGTGCAGGAATACACATTATTGCCTGTGCATAGGTTATTCAATAAAATAGAAATTTATTTTCTAGGCTGGAAATATTAAAAAAAGAATCATGTTAATATATGGTTTTAATGGCTAGCAGTCTTCTGGCATATATCAAGAAACTTGGAAGATTATTTGTATATTTCTGAAGGACTTTCAAAGCTGAATTAATACTACTCGGAAAGATCTGCAAGACTAAAGCAAAAACGAATTCAAAAATGGGTAAGATTCAAATCCTGGCCTATCTTAACAAGGCTGAACATTGTCATTTTGCAAGAGAAAGCTTTTACAGATTTTATAAGAGACATAAATCTCTGCTAGGACTCCAAGACCGAAATTTTTATATCAATTATCATTGCCTTTCCTTCAAGCAACTTATTCGATTGTCATAATCCAGCTGCGGATTTGCTAAGCTCGTTCACTTTCTGCAGCGATGTGCCGGACAGCATCTGAGAAAATAAATTATTTCAAATCTTTTCTCAATTAAATCACTTATCTACACATATGCGGTTTATATTATTCTTTGATACTGATCAAGAATATAGATATCCTGTAATGTCTCTGAAGCTTTTTCTGGGCGTCGCAAACATTTTGACACAATGAATATACCCCTTATCCTTCTGTGATGGATGTAAAGACATTAATCAAACTTTCTTTTTTGTAGTCGCTGTCCGTGTTTCGTTTCACAATATATAGTGTTTTCTAATGTTATTAGTACTTACCATACTTCCTACCTTGTGAGCACGTCAACTAATTTTCCAAAACAATTTCTGAATGTTAGGTTTTCATGCTTACACATTCTGTAAGTACTACACTGCATAATTTTGTCTTGAACAATGTATGCAAATATAGTTAAGATTCTCTGAATATTTCAAAATTATTTTATATAATTTTAATCCATATTCAACACGAACAAGATTAAGACCTGCAGTACATTGCATTAGCCACGAAGTTTAGAATATGGTGTTCGCAGCACCAGATGTCTATCTGTAAGGCCGAATTTTTGATTGTCTCTAATCGACAATGTTTTCCTTCCCTTCATTGGCTTCATCCAGCACACTTATTGTACTTATAAAAAAATTTCGTTTCGCGTTTTTGAAAAAAGCTATAGACATAATTTTTTTTTGCTAGACTAAGTGGAATGTCATGAGTAATACAGTTGTGAACAAAATTAGCAGCGAAATATTCGGCTTCTGTATTTTTTGCCAAAAGTAACTGCAAATGTAGCCTATTAGCTCGTCCCTCAACCCTTTCTTCTTTGAGTCGGAAGAGGTATCACTGACAGGTAAGCAACTTTTATTCTGCAAGGTTTTTCCAAGTCTCTACTGATGTCGACGTTATCTTGTCAAAATGCCTTTAAACCCTAAACGAGTTTTATTCCTGAGCCAAGATAAACATTTTTTACAGTTCAAGAATAAGAGAAAGAGAAGTTGGTGTACTTCTCTGAAATTTTTATTTGGAAAAACAGATTTGTTGAACGAATTAATCTCGAAACATGAAAAATTACTATAAAAACTTTTCTACTTTTTGATGATGGAAGAGCAGTTTTGGTTCAAATTGAGAAAGTTTGTGGACGTGGAGAAAATAAATCCTTTTACCCCAAGTCTTCACGAATTCTAAACTACTTACGATGTTGCTCTTATCTACGGTTTTATCTTTAATGGCTTTTTTTGCAATATTTAAATTAGAAAACGGAATATTAAGAAATACTTGCTTAGTTCTGCTATTTGTATTCAATCGAAGAAAGTAGGAAAATTATATTCGTCCGCAACCGACTCTTTTATACCCATCACCGTTGTCCGTCATACACTGTCATAAAGTCTGCGATAATTACAATTAATAAACATGGGTTACTACATTCTACTCTCCAAGTCCGTTTATTTGATACGATTGGCATTAAATATGAATGAAAATCCATCTCTTTTAGCAAAGAGTCCTTTCGCACTTTCAATTATAATATGCATGGTCTGTGGAATCAGTTTCGTCATTTAATGATCTCGATGTATGGTTTGATGGTGAACTAACTTTAAATCTACATTCGAAGTCAGTGGTGTGTAAGACTAAATCAGCACTGGATTTTATAAAAACATATTCACAAGAGTTTAAGGACCCTTATGTAAAAATGGTTTTTACGCTTCGTCGGTAAGTCCCCTAGTTGAACATGACTTCGTTTTGTGGGCTCTCAATTACCATTATTATATTTATTGGATAGAATCAATCTAAAAGCAGCATGGGATACTACTACTTCGATATGTACGTCGATTACTTCTGATCAATTGGCCAGGCTAGAACGTAGAAGATTTATTGAGGCTTATCTAAGGCGACATTTTGTCACCACTTTTGCTTAGTAAGCTACATATTTATATTCTGTCACGGGGAATCTCCTTCCACTTCAATTGTCTCAATGCAGGAGTTATTATGAACTGTGTCCTCCCTTCCATCAAATTTAATCCCACCTAGACCGTACTGAATCTTTTATTATATTATGTTCATTGCGTGAAGCCAGTCATCTGCGTCATCATAAGAATAAATGAGTTAGGTTGATCATTAGAATTGTGGGGGACCAAATGTTTAAATGGGGTACGTAGTTCTTTAAAAAATAGTCTTCAAAATCCGGTGAGTAAAATTGGTTGCTAATGTTGGAATCTTCAAGTGGATCATTAACTTCCTTGTAAGTTGTATAAAATCAACCAAATTGGAATCTTCCATATGAAGTGGCAGAAAAGGCAAATTGCAAATGCCACTGAATCTCCTTTTTACTTATGCTTCCTATTGTCAATTTTTGAATACGATATCATATATTTTTTTAAATGGGCATAATTTGGAAAATATTTTATCCGTGGTTGTATTTTCTTTTTCTTCTACTTTTTTATAACAAAAATTTAAGTACGCATTTGTCTCGCCGCCTGGTGAATGCCCTGCTGAAATCAGTAACGATTGTTGCGGAAAGAGATCAGCCCGCCTCTTTCTTGCACAATTGTTACAATCTCATTGGCTCATTACTAATGGAACACGCGTCGTGGGTACTGGTTATACTTCCGGTCATCGAGTAATTATTGCCTCTATGATTAATTATAACCAAAGCATAATAAAATACGTAATTTTTAATACTTGAAATCTTCCTTATGACGGATCCTATTACATCTAAATGGTATTCTGAACCTCCTTTATTGGCTTATTTGGATATTGTAGCTACCTTTAGTGTTGTAGCTACCTTTAGTGTCTAGTAGTAGTATTGTTTGAAACCAACACAACACGCACAGTTCGGCGCGATACCGCTAAAAGCGATCATTCTCGGTTTTATTCTTTGCACATCGTTTTCTCAAATCTTCCAAATCATTCCTAGATATACCATCTAGTTTAAAGATTTTGTTTCACATTTTTCAATACCTCCTTCCGACTTAATTGCACCTAGATTGTGGACCTCCACGTCCTGGTCATGCCGTTTCCTTAAAACGTTAACGCGGGATTGTTTTGGAAGAATTTTTTCATTTATTTCCGGGAAAGCGTTCGTTTAAATCCCTATATAATCACGTTTTTGTGGCCCAATAGGGCTCAAATATAAATAGGAATTGCACGAACTAGGAGTGGAAATGGCCCATCCCTTACCAAATCCAAAAATGTGGGCTTCGCACCGTGAGCTATTTTCATGCCGGTGCAATTTTGTGCATAAGGACGTTTGAAATGAGAAATTTCGCAGATAATTATTTTACTAGACAAAGTTGTGCACTCGGAATTTTGACTTCCCCGAAGATATGGATGGAGGTTCTGTCAAACTGATAGTATTAAGATTCTAATGACGATTCTATACGTTTTTAATGGCGATTCTATACATTTGTAGCATCTCCTATTTCCACATATTTTCAATACTTGCCAAGTCCTGTTCCCACATAGATGAGTATCAAAAGAAGATATTGTGTATATTCACCTAATCTTTCTTTTCCATGTTTATATTTACAGAAATAAATGTTGTTACGTTACTGATAAACAAACTCCTTAATATAAATTTTGTTGTTTCCATTTACGCATAGCAAGTAGTCTATGTATAAATACGATAACTGTGAGTGAGCGTATGCAATAATGTTTGCTTTTACCTTTTATATATATTTGTGTGTGCGTATGTTTGAAGACTCTCAAAGCTATTCTATCTTACGAGAAAGGCAAAGTAAGCGTTCATGTTCTTGTTCCTTCGTTTCCACTTTGCATTATTGACTTAAGTAATATCTGCAAACATCTGTGTGCGCACACACCGTATGTCTGTAATACAACAATAAAATTTCTTTCAAATAAACTCTTCCACAATTTCTTTGAAACAAATTGAATTTTAAAAGAATTCTAAGAAAACTTGACTA
>KK500032.1:173657-191311 GCA_000688715.1 Glossina pallidipes
TCGATTCTGTAACAGCCAATTATGTGCAATTTTGGTTTCGTAGATTCCGTTCAGGAATTTTTGATGTTAAAGATGCACCTCGCACAGATAGGCCGGTCGGCGAAAATGTCGATAAAATCGGAGAAATGATCGAAGTTGACCGGCATGTTAGCATGTTAGCAGTCGTAACATCGCCCAGGAGCTAAAAGTCGACCATAAAACAGTTTTAAACCATTTACACAAAAATTTACAAAAAGAATCCATCAAATTACAAAAAAAATAATGGATTTCTTTTTCCCCAATCTAATATTTTCTGGTGGGCCTAGACCTTAAGTAAAGCGGTTTTCAATGGTTTTTTTCGAATGAAAGACCAGCTAATGTCATAACAATTTTTTAGTAAGTTGTTAAGCTTGCATTGAACGGCCGTATTCTAATGTTATCAGAAAATTAATGATTGTGTTTGCTTGCCAGCGTTGTTGTTATTTTCTCTCAAACTTGGTATTCCAACGCAAAGTTCGCAATAAAATGCTTTAAAGTCAATTTTGCGTTACAATAGTTTTATGAGTTTATGAAAATCATACATTGAAGAATAAAAAAAGCAAAGCGACGTTGCAAAATGAAGAAAATTGAAGGCATTAACATATCTTTCACGCTGCAATTTAAGGATGTTCATCAAATTAACAACGGGAATGAAAATTTTACTTACTTTCATAGTTTCAACGAATAACTTGGAGAAAATCATAAATGTGATATAGATTTACATTCGACATCAAGGTGATGCTCTGAGTGAATAGTGCTATGACTACGGGATTTTCTGTCTACCCTTCCATTTTTATATTACTTCTTTACCTCTCTTGGCTTGGTCTTCGTTTATTCGTCTGGGCCATGGAGAAAGATAGCGATGGTTTCTGACCCGGCGTGTGCGGAAGATCTAAACATAAGGGTGACTATATGCTGCCTAAAGTATTCACTTTCCGTTTTATAAAGTGGATGTGTCTAAAATCGCGAGTGTCTTAGATATTGAGGTGTTAGAGGCGGCTCTGCCATGCCCAAAGAAGAAGGAATGGTCCATACCAATGATCCCCTAAAAATAACAAACTATGTATCTCGAACATAACAAGCTATGTAATCAAAAGTAGTCTCTCGAATTATACAACATAAATTAAACCACTTTGCGTAGCTCTGCAATGTGTCGGAGGCTTTGTTTGCGTAATGATTTTGAAACACGATAGCATGCGCATTAAATATAACCGATAAGTTTGATCTAATTGAATAAATTAGACAATCAACCCTCGAGAGTCTGTAACCAAATGCTTAATTTCGAAAAGAAGTAACGTGAATCACGCCAAAGCGAATACATTTTTTGCATTTTCACAAAATAACTTCAATCAAGTAAGATTTAATGAAAGTTTACTCAGTGTTGTAGGATTTTTTTCGAAAATTTGATTTGAAAGGAGGTCGTCGATGCGACTTTTGTTTTAAATAGACAAAGACGGTCATTTAACAAAAAAAAAAAATATGCTCGCAGGAACTTCCTATTTTAATATGTAGTCAAAATTTTCAGTAATTCGAATAAAAGTTTAAGGAGCCAGCTGTACGGCAAGCTCGGAAGGCAAGAAATTCGCTGAAAAAGTGACTACAACTCTAAATTTGAAATTATAAACGAGCACCTGAAAGCGTGATTAACACATCCTGCTTCTAAGACCTTGTGTGATCCAATCATCAGAGTATCATATAACGCTTAACACAAAAACTCTTAAAACGGCCATTCATTTACACAAGTGTTTTTGTTTCATACTCAATATTCTTTACGAGGTGCCTTTGGGTATTTCTTTGTCTAATTTTATAATAAAAAATTTTTATTTATTTTCATATTTTCCATAGAAACTTAAGCGAGGTTTCATTTGAGGGATTTTTGGTTTTATTAACAAGCAACGAAATTAGAAACATAAAATATTAAATTTTAGTTGAAAGTAATCCATAACATGGGAACAGGTCCCTATAAAAACATGTAAAAATTACATATATACAAGCGTTTTTCGTATTTTTTCTTTGCCTTTCTCTTGATCTTCACAATGTTATGATTTATAAATTTAATTTTTCTTTTTAACCCTTTCTTGTATATAAAAATGTTATGAAATTATTGTCTGACAAATGAGTAAAACATAAATGGAAAACATAAAAATTTCTTTCAATAATACTGGCACGTATTGTCCAAATAATAGTAATACACACTTGCCAGAAAAAGTATTCGCACACATGCGCATTTTGGAGACCCTGCAGCAAATTCTGCAGAAGTTTCTTTATTTACCAACTTAATACCATCGGTTCCTTACTCCTCGAAGTGGACGACCCCTGAAGTTGACAGAACGAGAAAAACGAAGCGTTCTGGCGTCGTTGAAACAAAATCCCAGAATAACTGCTGCAAATGGTAAAGAATAGTTTGACAAAGATATTCAGGTCGACGCAGTTCGAAAAACATTAAAGAAGGACGATTATCATAGTCGTGTAGTCCGCAGAACATATACATATCAGAAACCAATCGAAGGAAGCGAATGGTAAATAAGTATGTAAAAATGGCACGAGAATTATAGGAACGTATCTTATTCTGAGACAAAAGCAAGTTTTGCATACTTGCCATAAGAGGAAATTAATTACAGTGGCGGGAAGTTTGAACCGCGCTAAATAAAGAAATTCTTGTTCCCACAATCAAGCACGGAGGAGATAGTGTCATGGTATGGGGGTGCTTGCTTACCAAAGGCGTCGACAAAGTGACATATATAGAGTATACCATGGATCAATAGGGCTACATCAATATTTTGAAGCAAAATTTGCGGCAAAGTGCGGAGTAAGTTGGCCATGGAGATGACTTTTGGTTCTAGCAAGACAACGACCCCAAGCACACGGCACTAAAAGTGAAGTTGTGGCTGTTGTAGGATACGAAGCATCAGTTCCTCACTCGCTAGACCTAAACCCCATAGAGCATTTGTGGGCTTTGTTGGAGCGTAAGACACGCCGACATACAACAATGCCCAAGGAAATGCTTAAAAATCTTATTATGGAGGAATGGGTCAAAATAAGCGAGGAAGAAACTACTAAACTGGTAAAATCAATGCGTAGTCGACTCTCCGAGCTTCTTAAACGTAAGGGATGTCGCACCAGTTACTAACAAAGTTTATGAGACTTCAAAATATACCATAAATCATAAGTTATTTAATGTGTACGAATACTTTTTCTGTCAACTTTTTTACTTGATTTTATTTAGTTTATATGTAACCAAAATGTTATATAAGAAACCACATTTTATTTTTATTAAAAATGAAAATACATCATCTAATGAATTCTCAACAAACATTACCCCATCTTTGGTGCTTTATTTCATTGGTGTTGTGAAGTTTTCAGTTGCAAGGATTGGGGGTGTAGGGCTGTAGGGTGTTTTTCTTGCAAGTGTATATAATTTTACATATGCGTTGGCCCGTATGTGTGTTTTACCTTATCCTCTTAACAAAAATGCAAATTGCTTTTGAGTGTAACACAAATGGACTTAAGCAATAGGTAAATACTTTGTACAAATGTATAGTAGAAAAAAAACAAAGTTATATTAAATAAAATTTCTGGAAGATTGCAAAAATTTATGTGTGTGGTATTTAATAGAAAACTTTATAAAAAAATGATTTATACATATATAGGAAAAAGTGATAACTATTAAAATAAAATTAAATAAAGTAAGATAGCAGTGGACGAATGTCGAACGCTTAGCATCATTGGATACGAAACGAAAATTTCTTAGCTTCCCAAAGCTAAATGAAATCATTTTAATCCCAAGTTAACTTTCAAGTATTGTCTCAATTTCTTGAGTATTCTAGAAATAGATGGTTAAACCACGCCTTTACTCCTGATCGGTTAGAAGTCAGAACACATTTAAAGGCACGAAATTGACAAACTTTTATCATAAAATAATCTGTTGACGTATTCTTACTTTTTGCAACAACGATTATATTGGAAGGCGTAGAAAAGACAGTCCCATTCCAGTTTTGCACATTCATTATTTTCAATAGTGATCGTGTTTATGCCAAAACGCGTCAGTGCACCAAATTTCATCAAAATATCTTAAAAGTTAAGACTTATAGGTTGAATAAAAAAAAAGAAGACGGACAGATGAGCCCTAGGAGGACAGACAAGCTTAAATATTGCTACAATAAAATGTGGGGTTTTCTCATGTCCCTTTGGATATTGTACACATACGCACAAACTTAATACATCCTTATATGTGTGTATAATGTCAGTTATAATGATTTAGAATCAACTGGTGAAATGAAAAACTGTATCGCAAGCCCCGGGGGTATTGAATACATGGACTCTTACCACTAGTCATATATAGGTGGTGTAATTAAACTTCATTTACTGCCGTTGACGTTGAATAAATGTTTGTGCTTAAATGCTTTTTTTTCCAAATTGGCCATTAATCCGATGTTCACTACAGAGACGAAAATGTAAAATATTTTCGATACTTAAAAAAATTCTGAGTATCGTACACTGACGTAATGTAGCAGTCCCTAAGGACAACGCTGGTTGTGTAGGTGTCGGTAGATGGGCTTATTGAGTTTACCGCCAGTCGCTATTATATTCGAGTTGTTTTAACGGTTTTTAATTAAATGTAATTTTACATTATACACGAAAAGCTAAAAAAAGTTTTTGCTGATCTTATTCAACACATACGATAAATGTTAGTTTACATAGTGAAAAAATATTAAATCAGTTCTCATATTTGTAACATGAATAAACATCGCAATGATAATGAATTGTGGATACTCCATGCATCAAATATATATATATATATATATATATTCTTCAAATAAATAAATATATATATTCTGCAAGTTTTAGGAAGTGTAAAAAGAGCTCTCTTTACCTGAATTCGTTTGTTGCCAAGCATTGCGGGAAAAGGGGTACTTGTAGATAAAAACTTCAATTGCACGGGCAATTTTTCATAAGATATATTTGCGCTGGCAACTCTTATATTCTTAAATTTCAAAGCAAAATAAAATTATTATTATTATTATTATTATTATTATTATTATTATTATTATTATAAATGTAGCCAGAGAATAAATTCTAAGACTAAAGTCTTAAAGCACTAGCATCTAAGGCTTTCGGCTTTTATTTTTATTAATATTATTATTATTATTATTATTATTAAAAACTCTACCGCACTTGAGATTTGAATCCACGACCATTGAATTGCTAGTCGACACTCTTGCCTACTCGTCCACTCAGGCGGATCTAAAATAACTAAGAAGTTGTATTCTGCTTGAATATATTCCAGTCACTATCTTTTTTACGATGCTGGATTGCAATATAGAGCGGACATACGTTTGTACGATTGCGCATAATGCATGTCGTAATTCTTATCTAACTCAAATCATTTTTTAGAATAATAGGATAGCATTTTGCATGTAATCTGTCATACTGGGAATTGTAAATTTACAAGTTCGGAAATAGGCACCTAGAACAATTACAAAGCAAAACTAGGTGACCTGCCTCAATGCATGGATTAAGTAGGCACAAAAACAATTCATCAAAATTCGCTCATTTACTTGCGCCACGTGTGCAAGTTAAAAGCGTGCTCTTTCCAAGGAAAGTTCATTTCAACCAAATTTAGACAATTTCTACTTCTTCCATTTATTTATTTTCTGTTTTTTGATTTGCTGACAAATGAAACTCAACATACCAACCGTTTCCAATTTCGTATCAACGAAAATGTATTATTTTAATTAATTATTAAAAATGTTTGCTGTTTTAAAAATTTATTGTGACATTCTGTAGGACATAAATATAAATTGAATTTTTAATCCTTCGTAATTAACACACACTGGCAGATGTGAATAATAAACTGCAAAAAATAATTCCGAAAAAAATTTATTTCAACATTAAGAAATTATAAAATTCATGCTTTTTCGAACAAAGAGAGAAAAATACCTTGCAATGATTCAAACCTAATGTACAGCAAGAGTTCAAGCTTGTGTTTGATATAAAAAAAACTAATAAAGAAAAATAAGAAAGTATATTCGGTTGCGATCGTTTTTTTATATCCGCCCACCTCTTCCCAGAAAGGACTAAAAAAAGAGCGTGAGAGCTAAATATCCATACTTTTCACGTACGTTTTCAAGTCCTCTTGCCAAATATGAAGACGATATTTTCATTTTTGGAAACAGGATAATGCAACAGTCAAGCCTAGATGCGCTCCGAATGTGACGATGGCCAGCGATTTATTTAGTGTACACTCACGACCTCTACACGGACCAAAAAAAAAAAAAATATATATAAATAAATATCCTTAGCTTGTTTACTACTGCCGTCGAGTTGTTTGACTCATATTGTCGATTTTCGATACCAACTCGCACATATTAACTTCCCATGGTTTCGTCAAATTTTTAATTGATATCATCATTTTGAGTCTACTGATTGTTTACTACGAGAGTTACGCAGATGGATGGAGAGACAGATCGACATGTTTAAATGGATTTAGAAGAATAATGTTTGTAGTTTACAGTGTCTCGTAAGCTTCAAGAGTTCGAAAAAAATTAACATATCCTCATCCCTGGGTGTGTACGACAAAAATTTGACTTGATGTGTACAATAACTGAAGAAGAGAAAAAAAAAATCAAAAGCAAACGTAGCTGACGCTCGACTCTTTTTTTTTATAAATATTTAAAAAAACCACAGACTGCCAATGCGTACTTATAAGTGGGCCATGAATCAAGAAAAGTGTCACAAATGTTATTAATAGATAGATTGCATTATTTCCAGCTCTTAAAGGAAAATACATCCACAATACTTTTACAATTTTCTCAAAAGGTCGTCGAAAAACATGTCTCGAAAAATTTGCCATTTATACAAATGAGCTTTCCTTAGCTTAGCTTAGCTGGTATTTCAATAATAATCCATTATCTTCTCCAGACATTGCAGATTATAATTTATCTTATTTTCTGAGACATTTGCGGAAAGCAACAGCTTTAAAGTGAACGTTAATAAAAAGAAAACTTGACGAGCGAACTTTGTAGCAATAGAAAAATGAACAAAAACACATCGCTAAACCTATTCGCAGCCATATAGTAAGTTGTCCTTTTTACCGCTCTGATGAATATATCTAATTGTCCTACTACCCAATAGTCGAAGAAGTGAAGTTGGTAGCTGGAAACTTTATTGCAACCTTCAAAGTTTATTAACTGCATCATTTGCATTTTCGTAGGTATTTACACACAACCTCTTCGATGACTGATAAAAAAAAATTGAAAGGGGAAACTGGCAGCAAATACCGTTGTTACGACCTTTTCTGGTTCCTAAGCACTAGCAGAAGGAAAGTGGACGCATAAGTTTATATTTTCATCCCTCACCGAATACATATAACAACAACTAATCATTTCGTGGGATGACAATCAGACGTAGAGTGACTATTGACAAATCCGCATAATTTCTAATTATGATAAAATTGATTTAGTGACTCCTTTTGTGTTTGTATGTAGTTGAGGAACGTAAAGAATGGCAATATACTACGAATTGATACGTGTATAGGGTACACTTTAATTAAGAGTAATTAAGGGTCGTAGCCTTTTCTGCCTTCTGTAAGTGAAAAGGCAAAAGAGGTTATGCTCTTTTCAGATCACTTTAAATTTTGTGAATTTCATGCAGAACGAAGAACAGTTAAATCGGCGAATGGCCGTTGAATTGAAAATTGTGGCAAAGCAGATAACGGATGATCGAGCATAAAGCAATAGATATAGTGGATATAGTAGGTGGCAAATAGACGGATTGCTCGAAAGTTAAACAATAGAATCGGACGACGAACGGTTACTTTCAATAATGGGCAAGTAAAAACATCAATGAATACATCGAAATTGTAGAGAAGGGAAAGTAATTCAGGTGACCAGGCGGTCAGATATGCGTGTGTACGGATAAAGAGAAGAACAATATATATATATATTCATTTTGTCGAAACGTTTGCAACGCCCAAGAGGAAGCATCAAGGGCCTCACAACGCATATATATTCTTGAGCAGCACCAAATTCTAAATCGGTTTAGCATCCGTCTCTCAGTCTCCCGCCTGTTCTTCTGTGTAATGTCTGTTGTAAACATTCTCCTGGGCGCAAAAATGAGGCTATCGGCTTTAAATTTAACAGGCACATTGGAAGTCCTCGCACGCGGATTGGTATAGAAAATGAAACAAACCGGTCGAAGGACATGCCTACAGTATCAAGTAAACTGAGGACACCTCTCTTTTTCAAAAGGAATGAAAAAGTCGGTTTTTAGTCATTACTCATGAACTATAGCAAATAAATGCACAAAAATTTTATTCAATGTAAGTCGAAAAAATAGAAAATAAGTTGAAATAAACCAAAGGCGTGATTGAATAGTATGGAGTCTAAAATATAAAGAAAAGAGCTGTAAGTGACAATCATGGGTAGTATACATAAGCTGCGCAAAAAAAAAAAGAGAATCAAACGTCAAAACGTCAAGAAAAATGTAGTAACAAGTCACGAATTTCTTCAAAGTTAAAAATGATGCACTTTCTGAACAAACATTTACTAAATATCTTTTGAACACCGAATTACATTAAACGCCCTGTAAGGAAATGTTCAAAACTTGTGTTCGACCAGCCCATTGGCCGATCTTAATCAATGTGAGCCGCAAATGAAAATTATTGCAACACATCAAGAAAAATAATGTGAAGTACATGTTGTAGAGAACTTAAGTGTTTGTTTGTTTTCTGTTCGTTGGTTTCGCGCTCATAACCATAAAAAGCGAGCAAATTGAAATGGGAAGCAAAGTTCCCAGAGTATATAAGATTAATCGGTGTCATATCTTAAATTAGTTAGATAATCTAATGTTTAAATTTACGCCTACTTTCAGACAGTATTTTGTTTCGACATTTTATGTTATTTCCTATAGATAAATACCTACAGAAAATACACTAACATCGTTAACTTAACATTGACTTTATATTAAATAAAAGCAGCAAGTATATCATTTACTCTCAGCGAACTAATCTCTTACTCTTACACTGACTGTCAATTAGGTACTACACACACATTGCTTTTTTTCTTAGATAGGTGCTATAAAAATGATTTGAGGTTCGATCAATTTTGTGTGATGATGGGATTCAGAGACAAAAATGCATCAAATATTTATTCACATTTCTTTTATTTTCTCTTGTATTCTAACTTAATTAGGATGCGTAATTAATAGCTAAAGTCGAGTTAATAAAAGTCGGTGTTAACTCTTCGCTTTTTGTCACTGCTTCTCATTATTAAACTTAGGAGCAACTAGTGGGCATTTATTTTACAAGACGAATAAATATTTGCTTTCACAGCACGCATGTCTCATTCTCAACAACGATAAGGATATTATATGCTTTCTATATATGCGGAGGACTTTTTGCACTTGGGGCATGCATATAAATGTTGATATGATTTCTCTTTTCAAGAAACGCTTGCTTCTAGAATAATGTTAGTTTATTACTGTCACTAATTAGAATATTTTGCAATTAATTTTCCGCTAAGAAGTTGCTTTCTTTCGTGTATGCACGGAAAATTTAATTAGCGAGTGTCTGTTATAAAGTTAATTTTGAATTGATTAGTTTGTTTAGAGCTTATAAAGTTAATTGAAAAAAAAAAAATAAACAAACTCGAGTATTAATAAAGTAAAAGATAAAACAAGTTTTATCTTAAAAAAGCTCAAGCAAAATTTTATTATATGAAGAGAAAAATATAAGACGCTTTAGTATTGTGTACATGTCACGAATTATTAAGCATTGATGGTATTCGCTCAGCTATTACTATCCATCTTCCTAATCGAAGATGTACTACATCTGCTAAATGCTTATAAGACGCAGGTATACTATATAGCAATCAACCAATGAATTGAAAGAGTAATATACTCGTTGCTTACTTTATACTTTCGAACTTTAAAAACGCGCAAAGCTCGATACTCAAACAACTTTCCGGTCACATTGCATCTGAGTCATGGGTATAAAAACTGGTTCTGCCACGAGCAGGAGGCTACTGCACAGTTTCTCCAGCAAGCTCTGGAACTCGCCGGGATATTTGCAAGTTGCTAGAAGAATGCCAATGCTAAACCAGTACAATATGAGTGACCCTACAAATTACTTAACAAATTGTCGCCTAGTTGCGACCTGTTCCCCTTTGGAAAAGAAGAATCGTCAACTACCATCCGACAAAACATCTAGAATCTACGATTTAATTAGCAATTTCGCAAAAATGGTTCAACTTTCTTAATGTCCTTCCTCACCGCAAAGTGAAATCCAGACATCTGCTGTTTCGTCGAAGTTATGGTTGTTGCGTTAGATATCTCTTGCTCTTAGATTGATTGCATTTGGGGTTCGTGCGTGAATTTCTTACGTCCTATTTTCAGTGTTCACTTTCCGTACATTCGGAAATTTTAATTAAAAATAGAATTAATAGAACTAGATTTAATAAAATTGAATTAAAAAAAAAAAAGAAAAAAATATTGATAAAAAGTGGGTGCAACAAAAACAAGCCATTATAGTTTACAATTTGAATTTAAAAAAAAAGAACGTCGAAAGTTAAGTTGAGCAACATGAACCTTGGAGTTAAGGTTATGTTATAAAGAACATTATCGGTGCAGTTACTGAAGAAATAAGAAAAAGAAAATCTTTTAAGGGAAACAATAAAAAACGCTTGCATACAATATAAAATTTGTCAAAATTTTATAAAAAACAAAAATTGCTTAGATATAATACAACAAGTACAATAAAATTTAATAAAAAGAAAAAAAATGTTAAAAGCCACAAAGATTACATTGAAGTTTCGTAGAAAGAGACCTGTGGAAACTTTTGCAATAAAACATACGTTCTAGATAGGAGACTACAAACGTGGAAGAAATATGAAAAAAAGTAAACGAGATACTCAATGTATTTTTTTTTGTTGGAAAAGTAAAAAAAAATAATTGTGTTAAATGAAGCAAACAATCAAAAAGCAGAAAAGGCAAGCAGAAGAAATTCTAAGATACCCGATTATAGGAGTATTGTTATGTGGTCACTGATTGTTCGAACGGAAAGGTGATCACGATTCAACGTTAAGTCTGAGTGCGGTAGTCTGGTCCAGACAAGACTAAATATACAAATAAGTCGATTAGTTTCTATATGAATTTATACGTATTCTGCTGGAAACAATAAGATAAAGTCATGAAAATTGGGTTCGGATAGGAAGGGTGTGAGGAGTAGATGTGCTATATATAATTACTATTAATTAACGGAAGAATGAGTATTGACCATTGGCTGACTGACTTGGAATAAATTAGGGAAGGAAAACCTATGACGAATCAGGTAGGCATAGGAAGAATTTGATAGTGTTCATTTGTGACCTTAGTTTAGATAGTATATTATAATTTTTTCTAGCTTTGTGGTAATGACCAATGAGCTAGCCAGTAAAGCCCACGCTCGCACCATTGCACCGCAATGTATATGCATAAATTTTATAGCAATAGAATATAATCCGGTTTGGGTGAATTTTTTGAATGATTTTGGTCATCGTCATGAGCAGACGTATGCTCTAACTTATAGATGTTTAAAAGCCTCTCTAGGAGTATAAACTTTGATGAATATTAAATAAGTTGTATTATACTTTCTGACTGTCATCGTCATTTTATTTTATTTATTTTAATTCTACTTATACATAAAGCTCGACTAGACAAATAACAGTCGAGTTCAATTGACTCTTAAAGCAAAACTTATATTAATTAATAATAAAACTTAGTATAAGTACAATAAAACAAATAAGAAGGAAAAAATAAAAAAAAAAAAGAGAAAAAGGATGTACAAAACTAGCACAGAGCCACACCCACAACGGGTGCAGGACCAAATTGCAAATGAACCGCTAAGCCATCGCAAACGTGTATAAGCTTGGCAACCGATAGTAGTTAACATCAATTAATTTTCGAATCATAATGACTTTTTAGGTTTAAGAGCTAGTTCAGGCTAGACATGGGTAAATCACGTGTGTTAAGCAATATTGCTTCAATGGATTTTAAAGAGTCCGAGAATGGGAATAAGTGATTTAGGTTCTTGCAAACAACTCCGAGCGGGTTAAATAGCTCATAATTATATTTGCACTGACTAAGCTGAAGTCATCTTGAGCAGAAATGTGTTCTAAATGTTCGATGTTTAAAATCCTCAAAAGTAAGTTAAATGATGCGTATTTCATTGTCCAACACTACAGTTTAAAAGGTTTCGATGACAAATAAAAATGAAATGTTTGACTTAGAGTAAGTCAGAAGAAAGGTGTGAAAAATAAATTGAAAGTACGATTAGAGTATATAAAGTTAATAAAAAAAGTAAATAAAGATATTATTATAAATACAGAGAGTGTTTGAGATGATTGAATAAAGAATTGATTGTGCGACTACGTCACCCGTCCAGATTAGTTTTCTGATATACGCTTTCTCTGTAGTTGTGCAATCTACGCGATCACAGAGGACAACTTCATCCGTAAGTTTATAGGACATCTGTAATTTTGGTAAAAATTTTTGCATCCTTATGAAGCATTGAGTTAAATCGACTTAAGCATGCATATGAGTGAATATATATCTTTAACGGTGTTTTCGATCCATACCTCTGTGCTGCAAAACTATTTGTGGTAAGGAAGGACCTATTTAAGTATTCCAACTTTGTTATATTTGATATTTTGCGTATACTTAAACCGAAACTTAATTGATTCAAGAAATCTTTTGTTCTTCGAATATATTCGAAGTTATTCTTTGTAAGAAATAATCATTGCGTGAAGTTTGTCAGGCAAATATACGCCCATATAATAACATACATTTCTGATAATAGGACTATTACTATATTTTTATGCTCTACTAACATTTGACATCGAAGTATTAAGCATTCACTATATTTGTTACAAAAAACCATACAAATATTTGCAAAATACCCTTACTATGTTGTATATCCATTCATATACAAAAATAACTATAAAATACGTAATGTGTACTCGCCTATGATATAGATGACAGCACTCATCAATGCCAACATCAACAGTGTTAAGGGCATTTTGAAGCAGAACGACTGAGTTTTCGCATTATATGTCCACCATACGGCTTTGTTAAGATTTTCTTTGTTGTGTGTGTTCGTGCTACTACTGCCATTACGGTTGCTGTCGTTTGTGTTGATGTTTTTAAGTACTTTGGTGATAGATATGGCTCTTTTTTATATTGTTGATGTGCCCTTTTTCAAGTGTACCAAGGACTCCTGTGGTGTAAGTTGACTGATGCACTTGTTTAAATCTGTTTCCACTATAACTGCCAAGTGGCAAAACAAATGTCGTGGTAAATTTTCTAATGCTATAACTGGTGGGAGCTGTACAGTTTTTGTTTTCTATAGAGCCGACCTTTATCACATATAACTAAAAACTTCTTTTTTTTTATAGTTGCCTTAATAAGGATGCAAGCTAATATGAAAGGTTATAAGGGAAACGTTTCGAAATACAATTAACAGAAGCGAAAGGGCAAACACAAAAACGTGCTTTGATTGGATCAAATTTTTTTAGTACGTGGTTTGGATCTTGACGTTATCTGTGGAATACAACACATACATAGCGAGCAAAAATTGTTAAAACTTATTACTAAAACAATCAACACGCGCATGTGTTTGATTATATGATCTTGAAAATAATGATTACTGCCACTTAGATATAAGGAAAACAATTGTTACGCTAGAACAGTATTATAACTGATTTTTTGCGACTTAAAGTACATGAAATTTGTACCCATTAATTTTGATTATTATACTGCGTAAATTGTAGCTAAAAAGACACACCTACACAAGTAGATACTAGACGTATATGAATACGTCTAGGCGCGCATTTGTATGCTTTTAACGTGTAGCAAGGTAACCTCTTGCTTCTTATGGTGATGAAAGTGGTAAATGATTGCGAGAAAACTTAAGTACGCCAATAGTGAAGTTTATTGAGGACAAATCAGAGAAAATAAATAGCAACCAGATATAGTTTTAGTTAAACGAACAACTTTCTACTAAATTGCAATATTTCAGATTAGCCTTTTACGGGCTTCCAACAGGAAGGCTCCCAAACGATATTTCGGGCACATTCCAATCGTGATCTTGTTAAAATTTGGCGCACGTTTTAAGTTAAGATGATACCGTAATGTAAAAAAGAACATATTCTCTGTGTGCACTAATGGCAACACGAAAAAATGTATTTTTTCGTCGGTTTAACACCAAAATGGCGGAAAAATTTTAAGGGAATGTTCAACTCCTTTGCGACGTACAAACAATAGTCAATTGCAGATGATGACTTTGGAATTTTCTTAGCAATAATAACCTTTCTCACGTCATCAGATTTGTTAGAATTAAGAAGCTAGGGGGCTATTTTAGCTTTTAATTCATAAAGTCTATTTTGTGAAGTCGGGAGCCCACTTTCAATTATAATATTATTTATGGTCGTCGTCCGAAAAGCATAGCAACTTCCTTCGAGGGCTTGGTGATAAACCGGTTTAAGAATGTTGGTATTAGATTTGCAGCTATTGCCATAAATTACCAAAGCGTAGTCAATCGTGTTTAAAACAAGCATTTTGGTAAGATAAGCAATAGTGTTAATGTGCGCATAGCTTTTCCAAGCAACGTACTGTATGAAATTCACCCTTGTTAAATTAGAATTTTTTAACCGAAGACAGTGTGTTTTCCAAAGATATTTGTTGGAAAACATGAGTCCGAGAATATGGAGCGTCTGCACGTTTAGTATTGGTAAGGCATTAAAAAGCTGCGGTGGATTTCCTGCATCGCATATTTGCTTTCGCCAAATGTGCATTTTTTTGATTTTTGTATAGAAATTTTAGCGCCTGACAAGTTCATCCATTTGGAGATCTCTTGTCTAATAGATCCCTTTTTCCTTTATTAAAATATATATATCGTCCGCGTGGAAACGGTACACGGCAAAGAATTTTACTAATTTCATTGAAAGCGGTCTGAAAAAGCGTGGCAGAAGGAGGAGATCCTTGTGGAGTGCCATTCATTAGCGGAAAGAAATCATAGAGATGATTGTTAATTCTAACTTTAAACCGCTGATGCGACATGAATGATTTGGTATAGTTGAAGAATTTGGGTCCAACAATCCATGATTTCAAAAGTCTTAAAATAACATGAAGACCAACTATGCCAAATGCTTTTTCGAAATCAATTGAGAGAACTGTTACAGAATGCCGTTTGGAAATTGCTTTGCTTGTAAAATAATTAATATGCAAAAGAGCGTCGATGCATTCTCTACCCCGCTTGAAGCCAACTTGACTCAAGGAACTAAGATAGTCTAGATACTACAATCTTTTCTAATACTTTTGAGAGGCAAGATAAAAGAGAGATTGGGCGATAGCAATGGAGACATTTTTGGACTTTGGGATTGGAGCAACTGCTGCCAGTTTCCAAGTGGGTATATGGCCGGTCAAAAATATCGTATTATATAGGTCCAATAATCTCTTGTTACTTGAATTAGTCATAGAACTGACCATTTGGTATAAGATGTGGTCTAGACCAGGTGTCCTCCCCTTCAAATTGGACCGACAACTTGCAAGTTCTAAACTAGATATGCAATTTTCCAGGGACATGACACATCTTTGAAAGAGAAGTTGGAGTCCTTTTATTTTGGATGAAAGCACTGGAGAACTTGCTGTCAGAGGAGTATTCGCACCACACTTTTCCAAAGTAATTAGGCATCTCATCTGCGTCAGTTAAAGGGATGGAGTGCAGATGGCAGAAATTTCGTTAAAATTTGAAGTCCCATTGATTTTGTTGATTTTGTTCCAGACAAGTTTCATTGATGTATTTCTGTGAATTCTTTTTGAAAAAAGTTCGAAACTAAGCGCGTTTGATTTTCGTAATTCCTTCCAGAATAGAGCATTGGCCCTCTGGTATAATAACAAATGACCATAATCAGGGCATCTCTTAAAGCGGTGCCATAGATCTATTTTATTTTTCCTCAATAACGAAAGAGTGTTGTTCCACAAAGGAAGCCAAGCCCGTTTAAAAAAGCTGTTAGATTGAGGAATAGAGTGATGAGCAGCCGTGCGAATTGCTTTAGACACAACAGCAGCACCATGGTTGCAGTTCCCGTTAAACGACTTTAAATTCAGATATGACGCGACCTGTTTGGAGTAATTGATCCAATCCGCTTTATCTAGGAATTTGGGCCTGTTTTGGTGGAGTAACGGAGGACTTTGAAACGCAAATTTATAAGGATTGCAATTATAAATCATACAACTGATCCTTGTTCAAAGAGAAAACAACGAGGATGTGTGATGATGACCGGTTTTGTTGTGGATATTAACGAATCTGTTTTTGGTACAGGTAAAGATATCATATGATTAATGTTGTGTATGCAACTATCGTTTATTTCATGTTCAAAAGACCTGGTCGTATTATAAGGCAATGGATAATGCCATTGTAGACTTTTCCTAACAAATTTTGTGGTACTCAACGTGGGGCTAAGAGTTCAAAATGAAGGGTGTGTTGAACAAGTTGTCATATTCTTTACGATTCTTACCGCCATTCACTTACCATGGCGCGATGAAATAAAATTTGTGTAGGGAGAAAGCAATGACTGTTGCTTCCCGACGAAAGCGTCACGATTTACAAAACACAAAGCACCACTTATTCGAAGGTGGCTGCTCGTCTCGAAAAAGGATGAATAGGGCAAGCTTCAAGTTTGTACGTAGTAAGCGTCTCTGTAGCTTTGTAGTCACTCGAAGATTCCCACGCAATAAAAATAGAACTTGACAGTCTACGCGCAGAAAAAGCAGTTACACCGAACCACAATTTAATCCACAGGGAAGCGAATTTACTAAAATATTTTTCTACAATACCGAAAGCGTCATTTGTTCGTAGAAGCATGGAGTCTGCTATATTCCACGGTTTATAATACTGGACAAAGTTGACAAATACACGAAAATTTTGCAGCATCTGCAAAGTAAAAGAGGGATTACGGTTTACAACAAATGGGGCTTATTTAGTATTCTTTTGAATAATGGAAATCGAAGATTGTATTCATATTCCAATTACTCCGCAAACGAATTTGTGGAATATTTAGTCGGAAATATAAACGCAATATTACATAGTAATGATCAGATCAAAATTATTGTATCCTGCTAGCATTATCGGACAGCCTGATAATACGGCCGAACGAATGCTAAACAATGATAATTTCTTGTCTTGTCTATGCCAAGGCAGACACAAATCGATTTGACATTTCGATATAAGCATTTTGCAGGACCTTGAATTGGTAACTTACGAGGCATTCCACAACTATACTTCTGGATTAATTTCAAGTTTGTCTTAGCTTTAATAATGTAACGTAAACCGTATTTCGTGATTTTACGTTATTTATTTAACTCCTTTTTCATGTTAAGTTTGTACCACTAAATTGTTATTTTTAGGATAGTAAGAGATCTATAGTTCAGAGATCTATTTATAAATTATTTACAGAAAGTTATATTAACAACGATTTAATTCTCGGTGTGCCCTCGTTCGTTAGAATATTGCAATTCAACTCTCTCGACTCGACTCTCCTGACAAACTTGACTCAATTTTCGACTCCTTTCACTTTCCGCAACATTCTACTTATACATCCTTT
>KK500032.1:212484-222992 GCA_000688715.1 Glossina pallidipes
ATAAAGATTTTAATAGCTGTGGGTATGCGAAATTCTGGCCCCACCAAATATAACTTTTTGCTTGTTATTGTCGTTTATATTTTGTTGCTCTAGCTAGGACTACAGATACTATTATTATTATTGTCTTTTGCGATGTTTTTGTTGCTGCTATTGTTGTTGTCCTCGTTGAGTCACTTCCATTTTTTCTGCAGCTGGTGCTTATACTGTTTGGCGCTATTGGTGTTATTATTGTTGTTGAATTCATAGGTGTGATTTTTGCTGTTCTTGTTGCTGCTGCTGCAATAGGTGATGATGTTGTTTTACAATCATTATTGTGCTTGTTCTGCTATTTTTTTGCCTCTAGTAATGCTGCTAAGGATGACGTTATTGTTGTTACTGTCATTATTGCGTACTGCGCTCATGTCGGTGCTGCTGTAGTCGTTGTTGGTGGTGTTAGGATTATTGTTGACGTTTTGGTTTTTTTTTGCTAAAATGCTAATATTGTGCTTTTTTCTGTTGCGTTTGAATTCTCCATTGTTGTCCTGAATGCTTCTCTTGGGGTTGTTGTTGTTATTGTTGCCACTATTCTTATTGTAGTAGTACTTGTTGTTGTTATAATTCGTGCCGGTGATTTTTGCTTTTTTTTCGAAACCTGCAATTTGCAAGTTCCGTTTGCACTTTGCATCCTTGTAAAACATTTTTTACCCCGGCTTGTGTTTTTTATTTCCGTGCATATAACGTACATAGGTCTGTTGTTTAGAAGCTTTTCTTCACTGATTTGTTTGGTATTTTGCAGGTAGAAGAATTTATAACACAATTTAAGATTTGACTTTTTAGCTCCAAAAAAATGTATACTGAAAAGATTTTTCTAGGCTTGTTGCGGGCTTACTTTATTATTGAGTCTGCTTTATTATTCAGAGTTCGTAATTAAATTTTTCATATGCATGTTGTTGTTCGCAATTTACATTATCTCACTAAGGATGGACGAACAAGCTAGAGAGAAAAACTAATACTTAGGAATTGAGGTTTTTATGAAAATTCCGCCTTTACGCAAAGATAATTTACAATTTTTGTTGTGTTCACACGTCCATTAAGTGAAGTGGTATGGCGTATTTATCGTCAACGAGTTATTATTGTTGACAAATGTCCAAGTTATAAGGGAAATAAAGTAAGAAGTTATATTTGGCGGGCGACGAAACTTGCATACCCACCACTGTGATTTTCGCATTCTACTCTCCAAGTCCTTTTATTTGGTATCCATACCGATGGTGTTAGTCAGAGAAAATTAGTCCACCACGTCGCGGTATCATATTCATTTTAGAATTAATCCACTTACAAACCGTAAGCGGTTTTATTGTTGAATTGTAAAACATGTAAAGAAATTTTTATCATTGCCTCTGTGTAGTTTATAAGTATTACGTAGAAAACACATTTTATTTTTGCTTTTGATAGCAGGGACGTTCCAAAGTTATGCTACATGGCAAGCTTATCTTGTGACCGATTTGTTTTTGTCAAATCCTCAACTATACACGCTTAATAGATGACCACACACAGATGCTTCGATGAAATCCGAATTTGTTACTAACTAAAAGTATATATACATTATGGCATTTCTATATGTTTCCTTTGAATGTTGCAAATATTTTGACAAAACGAATATACTCACATCCTTCGGCGATGGTTGCAAAAGTAAAAGATCTCTGCAACAATTGCATTCTATATTACACACGTATTACGAAACTTTGATGTTCATTTAGATTTTATTGAAGCTCTAGTCAACTCTAGAGCTTTTTTAAAATTCAATTTGTTTGAAATAAAATTTTATTGTATTATTATAGATGCACTTACATATGTAAAAGTAAATTTTTATAGCAAACAGTTAAGGAAGAAAAACATTTTCCTTTCGAAAAGAGGGTAAACATACGGTTTCTTAGGAAGGTTTAGCTTTGAAAATGCACATATATACACACACTAGTGCTTAACGCATACACATGGCAAGGCGAAAGCTAAAATTGTTGTATTCACTCACTACGTTTGCTAATATCGTTCATAGTTCGGCCATGATATACAGAATTTAATCTGTTCGGAAGCCCTATAGTATGGAAAAAAAGTAATTTATGTTAATGAGTTATCAAATCTTTTTATAACAACACCGAAGTATAAGGAGTGTATTCATTGTTAAACCATCAAAATCATTATTATAGACCCAAATTTTAAACCGATTTAAGCATCTCCCTTTTTCTGTCTGTGTGAAGCCTATCGTAAGTATTTTTCTGGTCTTCAAAAATGAAGTTTTCAAATTTGGTAGGAATATGGAAAGTTTTGGGTCAAAGGACATGTATACAACGCCGATACGCCTACTAAGCGAAAACTGTCAACATATTTACTTTCCATGTTTTTTTGCTATTGTTATTGATGGAGTACATGCACCATACAAATTTCCACTTTTATTTTCAAAACTGGAAAAATCAACTGTGCCCACCCACACTTATAGGATATAACAATTTAGTTAATTTTCCTCCTTTTATGATCACCATGATGGGTATAAAAGATTCGACTGAGTATAATTTTTTTACTTGTTATAAATTGAGAGAGAGAAAAGGCAAAAGGTTAGAGTATTTGCTCCCATCGGGCTGAACACATACTTGACTTGGTGACATTGCGAAGAATACACAAACAAGCAGACAATATACCGTGGATATGCATACACGTCATTAAAAATTAAAGCAGCTGTGGAAAGTAATGTCGTCGAAAAAAATTTTCATTATTTCTTAAAGTGCTTGGTATTATTTATTTGATTTTTGGATATACATTTTCACTGCAATTGGATGTTGAGAACTGGTGTGTCTTGTGCAAGCATTGAATCTATAAAATTTTTCCTCAATATGAACAAATATTCAACTGGGGTCAAATCTTGCGCACCCATCACCATTCATTCGGTTAGCCTTAGGGAATTTTAAAACTTTTAGATGAATTGCTAACCGGTTTTATTTAGAATAATCCAATTCTGTTATCCCACTTTAAAATGGGAGTGGGAGATAAATTTTTTCTCAGTCACTTTTGTGTGACTGTACATAAAAGCTTGAAACGCTTAAAATTTCAGTATGCAAGGAAACGGTTGTTTAAACGCTTCGAGCTTTATGCATTTAATAAAATTTCTTATGCAAATTATTTTACGCTATTTATTTTCATCTGTACAAATATTTGACACCCATATCGCCCGGATCATTACGCAAAAATGAATCTATTACGTCATGACGTCCCCCACATTTAATTTAAAATTAGCTTTTCGCATTCTAATCTCCAAGTCCTTTTGCTGTCCCAACTGGTTGGTTATATGGTTCTTGCCTTGGCACCAGAAAGAATAGATGAGGAAAAACAGGTATAGTGGTAAGTCATTAGCTTTAAGTTTCACGAATATTTCGTTACATTCTAATTTTATTCATTGGAATAACTAAAAACTCAAATGCTTATTTTAGAATTGAAAACGGAATGAAATTTTTGCTTAAAATCTGCAAACGAAAGGATTTTGCTTAACGGACAAAAATACCAAAAGAAAAATTATGCGGCTTCAACTCCACGTATATAAAACGTCATTTAAAAAAAAATTGTGAGATTGTGTTCAGCTCATAAGCTATTTTCACACTCTTCTGTGGATATTGGGAATGTTCCACCGCTGATGGGGTCCATTGCGTGGTTGGCGTAAATGGAATTAGCTTAAAACACTAAGGCAATCAATAACAATTGTTTTTCTCTATGTGGTTATTGCAACCGCATCAACTTTGTTTCGTCTGGTCTATGTGATCCTCTGCTTTCAGTTTTGTATATTTTGTTAACGGCAGTAAAAGTAACAACGTTAGCCTAAGAACATTAGCGTGTGTGGCTATGAACTACGTTCCTATTTTTTTACTCTACGCCCAGGTTGCAAATATTCTATGACATTTTCATGCAAATAAAATTTCTTATGGGGTTGAAACGACAACGTAGAATTCAAGGCAACAAGTTAAAGGAATGCTTATATATATATTTCATGTTTTGTTTGTTGCTACGAGGACTTCTGTATAAAAATGTTACATGATCGTATTGTGACGATGTCTTCTATTTTATTAAGTTTGAATTTTGGCAAGTGACCGAATAAGTAAGTGAAAGGTTGATAAACGAAATGCCACAAGATGGTCTAGCTTGCTTGCTTAGTTTCCATTGAGGGCTTATTAAGACATGCGTTTATGTACATATACAAATACTCGCACTCTCTACAAGAAAATCAACATAATGTGCTTGAAGGAATGACAAAAATGAAAGACAGAAGGCAAGCAGGTATTGCACAAATCTATTTGCTTGCACTAGAATTATGTTACTCCCAAGGCAATCTTACGAGTGCTAATCTCAATTTACGGTCGTTATATCATATTTGTGCCGAACGACTGGAAGCATTATGAAAAAATCCACGCTCTGTAATGAAACGCTACCTATTCAATTTGCGTTTGAAAATTTTGATTACACCCCTTTTTTTAGGAACTGGGTATATCTCAGACCACCTTTTTAAAATACAAAAATAAACAAGTAAGAAAATTATATTCGGTCGTGGCCGAATCTCACAGTTATCCTAAAAGAACTAAACAAGTAAAAGAATTCAATTTTTGTGCTTTATAATATGAAGTAGATGTGATGATGATTTTTTTATTTTCAAAATAAAAGATTTTGTCGTACAAACGTGTGGGCTTTGGCTCATTTTCAAGTTCTTTTGCAAAATTATAGGCTTGTAGGTGGACATCTTTATATTCGCTAACTGGAGAATGTCTAGCACGGACACTACACAGTTTGGCCAACGGAATTCCACCTTGAAACTGGCCAAAAATTTATATATTTCGTAGGGTTTTCAAAGCCGATTTCTGCACATTGTAAAGGTATCGAAAAAAGAATAAATTCTAATACACTATAATATTGGATAGACGTGGTCCATTTTGACCATTTTTGTACAGATACTACAGCATCAGCCACAGAATATGCGTTCAAATTTGCGTGCAATTATCTGCTACAGTTTGTGAGCCATTAGCGAAAACCCAATTTTTTATTCCTTTTGACACCCAGAGGTGATCTCAGTTTATGTGGTGCTGTGGTCCTGTCCTTTGTCTGGATTTGGCCATTTTCATTACGAACCTACGTGAAAGAGCTCCCAATGGTACAAAAATGGAATGCCTTCTACGGCGACACAGTCGATCTTTGAAAGTGATGTTAATGAAAAAATTGGCTTATAACTACTTCTTAAGTTGTGAAGGACACGTACCAATATTAGGGCTTTGCTCGTCAGCATGCTCCGTTTCGATGTAAGCTTCCCTTTTTAATCGTCTCTTTATATAATAACGCGAGTGATATTCTTAAACGTTATAATATGTATCTCCACTGAACAGTGAAAAGTTTAATATCCACAAGCGTATGGTGTTCAAGGTTATCGCTACTACGTAAATCAAACTCAAGATCTTTTTTATCTGCGGTTTACTAAGTTAAATAAATTTAGATTAAAACGTTATGCTCCTCCCCTTTCGGTAATTTGGTTACGGTCAATATGGATACGTGGACGACAACGATGTATTTCTTACTACACTAGTATCGATGTATTTCTTACTACACTAGTAAGTAAGAAATATATCGTTTCCTCCAAACTTAAACTGTTCTGATTTGCCAATAATTTTTGAAATCAGCTGCTTTCACTTCGAACACGATAAAAATTTTTTCCGTAATGTTTCTTGCGAATATTCTCATAACGTTTCTATTTATATCACGAAAGGGAGTGAAAGACGACTCTCAGCTTAACACTTACGGAATATACATGAATGAAGCGGGCACTTATGCCTCGTGGCTACAGATTGCAAAAGGTTCTGTTTCGCTAAATCGATTAATATAATGATTGCACTCTGTCTTGTTGCATAACATTATCATTCTGAAATAACTTGATTCAAAGAACTGAGGAAGCCATCTGCTCAGTTAAGCTTTTTTTTTGGAAATCAGTATACACTCTTTGGATTTGCTTATTATAACTAACGATGTCTGTCTGAGAAACCATTTATCGTGCATTTAATCGCCGCATTACGTCATTGAAATAATTATGATCCCGTAGATAGAATGCACAATGTCCTTGTGAACAAACAAAGGAGAAAAAAATTAATAGATGTTGCACAGAAACATAGAATATCAGTTTTTCATTAACTGGAATGAGTGGAAAAAGGACCCTTGGAAAGGGTTTTAAATTCTTTACTGCTTTGTGAAGGTCCATGCCTTGAAGAATGTAAGACTTATTTGATTATTTCAAATGGTTCTCGATCGTTTCATTTCAGCAGTGATTATCAAAAGGAAATTTAGTCCATAAACTTTGCGGTGCGTCTTTAATATGGGAGTTTTCAGAGTGAAAACAAGCAAACCCCGTGCATAATGCTGCTCTTGATATAGCACCTTAAGCATAAAGAACCAGAAATTTTTTCACTAGTCTGCTCAGCTCTATTGCGTTGATCGGCGGAGCATTGTAAAATGTATCGAAATTTGTCAGAATTTTGAATTGGCGTTGGTCAAAAGCATTCTTTTTAACTGTTCATCCTAGTAAGTATTTAACTAAGCAATGATTGATCGGGTAAGTGTCAATAAAGTCGCACAACCGTAAAGGCATCCACTGAGGAAAACGCCACAAACTTTCTCTTTTACCTGATGTTATTTTACAGTTTATACTATCCTGTGATTCTCTGTATGTTTAACAAAATAATTGTACATTTCAGTAGACTCATTGCGCAGAAGTGCTCAAACAAATGTAAATGACTACCTTTTGCCGAAACGAAGCAAAATTAGGCTTTCGATAGCACAACAAGCTGGTACGCCTTTTTGATTGAACCATATCTTCACAGGATTATAGGCAGCGTACGTATATGTATATACATACGCTACACAGAGATTATTGTATAACAATGTGGGGAGTGTGTCATCATGACAAATATGTGCAATCTATGGTTGAGTTATGGTATTAGGCAAATATCTGATTCATGTTTTCGAGTTGAAATGTAAACTACTTTCTTGGTTGACCGCAGTAGTACACAATTAAACCGGGAGTACACTTGTGTGTTTGCAAGGTACCTATATGTTGATTGCCTGACATATCAAATAATTTATTTTTCCCCCTTGAATATTGTTACAGGCATAATGAGTGCTGCGAATTTTTGTTATTACGTTGTGCTGCACGATTGAATATTGATTGCAGCCGCCAGCTGCTCTTCAGTCAGTTGTGCTGATTCGAATACATGCTTAATCTGTCTATTGGCCTCGAAAGAATTTGTTGTTGACGTACTCATGAATTCGTGAATTGATTTTTCATTTCGCGACGAAATAAAAATGCAATGCATTCACTATATACATTGCAGTTGTAACGTTTCATTTGTGTAAGGAAAATAAAAGGTACGGAATTCTGTTTTTTCTCTTTTTTTTAATGCAAAATTCGCATATGCGGGAAATAATGCTGTATTTGAGTTAAGGACAAAGGGCAAAGTCGTAAAATCAACCCACATCCATAAAAATATATGTACATATATTTAAAGTGTTCAAAAGAGTCAGAGATATGCATAATTTTTTCATAAATATACATCGCCGACCTGTTGTATCGCAGATATTCTATTTTAAAGGTTTTTGCGCGAATGGAATGTGCTTTCGATATAACAAACTCAGGTTAAATGGTTTTTGAAATCGATTTTATGTAAAGTTATTTAAACCTAAATATAATATTGGCACCAAGCTTTCAAACTGCATCGTCAAATTAGTTAAGAGCTAGCTTGGGTTTGCTTTTTAGAGAAACTAGATTATGTAGCTTTTTATTATGTAATATCGCGACGTTTCGTACATCATTTTGTTTGGAAAAGTTTTAGTCAAATAAACATCGGTGCTTGCCGCAGCAAGCTGCAGAAACATTTTTATCAAAATCGACTTTGCCGACTTGTCGATCCTTTATGGCAACATTAGCAAAGCAAATATAAATATTCTGAGAGCGGCTTATCACCAACTGATCAGGGCCCGCACATATGCTTTCCGAGCAACACCCATCATTTCTCATTGCAGAGAAAATTTAAAAAAATGTACTTTACAAGTTACAAGTCAAAATCATGCGAAATTTAGCCGATTCAATAATCGGCAAAGACGTTACAACATCTGTTACTTCCAAACAATCAAAAGATGTCAACACGCAATTAATTCCCAGAAACAGAGCTTAAAACGATTATCATCACAGTTAACCAAGCCGCCTTAGATTCCAATTGGACTACAGTTAACAAAATACCCAGTCATACTACTCCCTTGAGAAATAAGCGGCAGACCTAAAAGCTAAATTAGCTTGGCCATCCCTAATTACGGAGCGAGCAATGGAGAAAATTGACCTTCAGCATCATAGTGGCAAAATAATTTAAGAGAAAATTGACCAAACATTTACAAGAATTCTTGTTGATAATACTATTGCAAGACACCAAACAATCTGCTCTCCCAACTTAGACAAAATCTTACAGCGGTTGTTGTAATTATAAAATAAATTAAACAAATAGGAATGTCAGAACTGCTAGCATACAGTACCCCCAATACAATTTTTGTTTAGGTTGAAGTAAAGGTAACAGGTTCTTTCAATTGGGTGTATATCAATTTCGTGTGTTCTTTTACTTTCATCGAAAGTGGTGCAATGACAACTCTTTGCGGAGTTAAAACAGGCCGCAAATTTACCATCGAAATATTTTTGACAAACTTATACATCAGTACTGGGTTGCCGACTCGGAAGTCACCCCGAACTGTCGACATTTGTCTTTTTTTTTTTTTAATGACCACTCATTCAGTGGATATTCCCTAAACGTCAGAAACAAGAGAGGAAAAATTAAGAAATGGGGAGATAGCGGCCGCAGCCTAGCGAGTTAGTGCCCAATCGGTAGGGGCTATGCTTTCACTGACTGAGCACATTGTAAGCTAATCAGATTGGTTGTAGAGGGGAGCTAAACACCTTTGTTGAACTGATCACAGGTTATTATTAAGAAGAGTACGCGACGTGTTATGACAAAGTCCAAGTCAATCGTATTTTCGCTGAAGACCTCGAAAATAGATCCTTAGATCCTACTTTCCTCTCATAACAAAAACAAATTGTAGGTCGTTTTAAAATTTCAACAACATATTCAAAGTACGCGCTTATTAATAAAATTTTTAATTTATAATGAAGGAAGTTTTTGTCTAAGAAATCGCTTACGTTGAGCTGCACTGTAAAATAATTTTTTACGTTCAGAGAAGAGAAAAAGAAAACGAAAAAATACACCCAACACTTTTTTAAACATTGTGGATAAGTTCTTTAGAAAACCGCCCAAAAAATTCGTATAAAAAAATAAATGAGAAATATGGTAAGTCTGGGTGTATGTTCCACAAGTTTAAAAAATCGTGTAAAAACTCCAATATTTTCACAAAAAAAATAACGATATTCATATTACAAACATATAAGACAAAAGAAATTCATTTCCATTAGAAAAAAAATTGAAATTAGTGTACAGTGAAAATTCAGTCCATAAGTACAACATGCAAAAATGTAAATTGAAATTAGGAATAAAAATCAATTTCCCCACTAACACGTGGTACTAACATGTGGACATAACCCAACTGTGTTTTGTTCGCAATGTTCCCTCAATTGTATTTTGTTGCTTTCAACATAAGTTTCTGTGAGACAGTGTCAAAATTAAAATTACAACAAATTTTTACCTTTTTGGATTCGAAGTCGAACAAAAAATTGTGCAAAAAAAGCGTTGCTGTCATTGGTGAACCATGTTATTTAAAAAGGTCGTGTACAAAAAAGGTGAATATATATATATGAAAATACTATATATAGTATTTATGAGGATTTACATTATGATCGTAGGCTGATGGCTGGAGTTGCAGCTGTGACTAGCTGTGGTGTTGTTTTCTGAATTTTATGAGGACCTTCACATGTTTCTGGCATACTATAGGGTGAATATTGATTGTGGTAATTAGATAGATCAATTCATGGGAGCAAAGATGTAAATACAACAATGTTTTCGTTTTTCGCTAAAAAGTTTAGACAGTATATATATAAATGCCTCACGCATACGTCCGCACGAATTGTTTTTAAATTTCAATTATTCGCTTATGGGCTCAATACTATTTTCTAATCGAAAGCGATCGCTTGCTTATGTACAAAAGCCATTACAGTTTGATTTATTTGGCAAATTAATCAACATTGGTTGTATGTCATCTTCTTTGCTTTCGCAATAAAATGACGGTACATGTACATATCTGGTAAGTTAGCTCATCGTCCCTATTAGTGAGCGTCTATTTAAAAAAAATATTAAACGCATTTGGTTTGCGTGAATACCTTATGAGCACATTATATGCGGAATTTTTTATGTCTACCTTTTTATTCAAACGCATCTCTTACGTTGTATCGACGACTTTATTAATTATTTTTATTTTTTTTTTCAAAGTTATTATCTTTGAAACCGTCCTAAAAAGTTACTTTATTT
>KK500032.1:233517-250081 GCA_000688715.1 Glossina pallidipes
AACCATAGGAAATATATATACTAAGGGCTTTACGAAATTGAGCTTAGGTCTCCTACGAATCGAATAAAACCATAGGAAATATATATACTAAGGGCTTTACGAAATTGAGCTAAAATCTCCTACCAATGCACATTTAATGCACATTTTATGAATGTTAAAAACGGATGAACAAAATTAATGCATCTCGACATGCTTCACTAGGTCTCATAAGTGAGACGTATCTTTAAATTACTTTTGCAGATTTATTTAAGTAAGTTTCAGAAAGAAGGAATGGAAGACTCTACACAAATTTGGGAACGAAGTTTAAAAGTGTTTGTAGTGGCTGTGCCATTTCAATGAATTGAATTTCATTGGTCTTGACAAACTTAAAATACCTCTATACTTCAATATTCAATACTTAAAGCTACATTTGTTTGTAAGCAGAACACCATCTGACCAAGCGGACAATATAAGAGCAATTATCAGTCATAAATTTAAATTATACACTGAAGAAAATTTTATTTAGACAGCACGGACTGCATATTAGCAGAAGTTTAATTCAAAGCAGAATTTTGGAGTTATTTCTCTTTATACCCATCACCGAAAGATAAGAGAATCGCCTAAGCGTTTAACTTTTGAATTTTTATTTTGAAAATAAAAAAAAAACCATCTCCACTACCACATGTTGTATTGTATATATTTTTTTATTTCTTTGTCTTTCTTAGGATAATTTGATGGATATAAAAGATTTGGACATGACCGAATATAATTTGCTTACTTGTCATACTTTACACCAGTTGTGTTAGAAGGATGTATTATGTTTCTGGGGAATTACGCAACATTCAGAACTTGAGACAGATACACCTTTTATTACACTGATCGACTCAAAAAATTATTGTAACCTTGTCTGTCCATCTTGTTTTCTTGTGTTCAACCTATAGGCGTTAATTTTTGAGACATATTGATAAATCTGGTAAACAATGAGGTTTTAACTCAAGCAAGAACACTGTTGAAAGTAGTTCGTGTCAGACACCATTTTCCGTCCATGAATAAATGTAAAGAGGTGTATAGTATCTCATTGCAGAATTATTAGGTCAACTCACGTTTTACACAGTGATAAATAAAAGCTGCTATGTTCAAAGTATAAACAAGAGAAACATGTTACAAATCATGATTTGCAGGAAAAGGAAAAGGAGCTTATTTTTGTGTAGTGGAATATTAAACTTAAATTTTTTTGTTCATTTTGTATATCGTTTGCTCAATAATACAATATTTCTTTCAGCGTATTGCTTCGCCACTCGCTTTGCCCATATGAAAAATGATGCCAGAATTCTCTCTAGAATATAAAAATTAAAATTCTATTCATTTACCTATCCCGGTTTTTCGTCTTTTGTTTATGCAATCATTCCATGCGGATCGTGTTGATGCATACAACATTTATTGTGTGTGTATACGGCTTCACGGCATAAGGCGTTATATATGAGTGTGAGTTTCATGTACAAATTTGAAATTTAGTGTTTGCTTTGTAGGACGACATCGAGCAAACCCATAACTAATGATTATGAATAATCATAGTCCACCCCGACGGAGGTAGATTTTCATATATATAAATTAATTTACGATAAAAGACCTTTTAATTTCTTATAACTTAAATGACTGACAGTAAACATCTAAAGAAGCAAATAAAAATATTATGATCGGGCGGGCGGCCTTTTAATACCATACACCACTTTGCCTAGCATAGTTATTCATTCATTTTTGTGGTGATACGCTGTTCGGACGCCCGCAACTTCACATGACGCGATCAAAACAACAATTATGGGGTAGGCGGGTCAAAAAGTTGATGCATGCAATCCAAAGTTTGCCCGACAATGCTATCTGCCACTCTGTCGCGAACAAAAGCTTAGTTCGATTCAGAATCAATTTCTGACCGGTATAATAAAAGCAGCCACCTTTTATTACCGCTAGTACTTTTGGCTAATTTAGGGCCTAAATAAAATATACATTTTTGGTTGTTTCTGTCCAATATATTAACGAATTTAAATTACTCTCAACTATTTCGATAAAGCACTTGAAAATTTTCACAAACGGCTGTTAACAAAATTTATTGCAACAGGGGTCAGCAAAAGGAACACTAATTATTTATAGCTTTTATGGCATTGAATGGGAAGTGGAACAATTATTAATTTTCTCGAACTTTGGCAAGGTTCCCTTATTTCAACTCAAACTCTAATAGGGTAGGTAGAAGCGTTAGAGCAAATCTCGAACTATCTCGGATCTGTAAACACACACATTTAAAAAGTTTCGCACCAATACTTCCTATAAATTATAGCTTACAGCAATTTGTATTTGATATTTTCACTCACACTTTAGAATGCCGCCATAAACATCTAGGTCACGCTTCAGATCATGAATACGGTTGCGGCCAAATCCGGCACATATTTGGTCGTCAGCCGGATTTATACTTGAGATTCCTTTCTCGAACTTTTAGGACTTAAGCTTTCCAACAAGAGACGCCAAATAGACAAACAAATAGAATTTCACGGTTTTCAAAAACTTGCATAGCTTGCAGGTAACGGCAATTTCCTTTTTGATGATGCATACTGGCTGAGAATGTTCATTAAAAGGAATGTATAAGTTTGATATTCGTTCAAATAACTTTTAATAAAAACCCGGAAAGACCCTGAAGAGATGTCAAAGCTTCTGCAAGAAAGCGCTTATGTGAAAATTTGTCTCAAGTGGTTTATAGTGCTGTATATTCGAGAAAACATATCCTTCCAAAGAAAACATAAAAGAATCATAAATACTTCACACAATCTAAGATTAAGTAACTTTAGCTTTTGTACATTTTATTATAGAACTAATAGCTTGTGGCCGTATGTTAGAAAAGATAAATTCAATGTTAGTGTGAAGTGATTTATAGGTAGATATGTGCATTGGATGGTTTGATGGATTGAATTGAAATCCTCTAGTCAGCACACAATGGATAAAAAGTAAAAAAGTAAGAGCAAAAAAATTTTTTTACGTCCGTTATCGCTATATTTTTTTTTATTGTCATATAAAATTTGAAATGTCACCGTCACATGAACCCTTACACGAAAAAATTCCGCGTGCCATAAAGAGAAGATAGATTCATCGACAATGAAGACAGAAAAGAAGTGATCATTTAAAATAGATTATCTTTTTACACACACAATTAAATACACAGTTTTGAATTACGCGATGGAATAGACAAAGAAACTAGGCTGCCTTGATGAACTTCGTGTACTGGGAACATTTTCCAAAATATCTTAACATAAATATTACCAAATATCATCAAAATCGATCCTAATTCATTTGACAGGGATTTTTCATTACGAAAAAATCTCTTCTGTTTTACACTAAAATGTTTTGTGAAAATAGGCGTAATATGCGCTTCTTTTTAGCTATTTTTGCTTCATGTATTGCACCCAGCACTGTTTGATTACTATCTTTTTTTTTTGGGTTCTCGTGTACACAACAGCTGCTACACACACTTCCAAGTCTGTCAAGGTAGATAGGAGTGAAATAGTTTGCTTTTTGCGTTAGCGTTGATTGTTGAGAGTTTCATTTATAAGAAAAAAAACTATAGTACGAAATTATAAACGAAAACGTATTGTTGTTTTACTTATTTGAAGAATAGAGAAAAAAATCATTTCAATAAAAAATTTTCAACTTAAACATTTGGCAGCTTTTTATTTCAACCAAATTAGACTTTTTATATATAAAGCGTAATATGTAAACATGACGACTGATTGAAATTAAAACTAATTTGAAATCAAAAGATTTATATTTTGATAAACTTCTGAAACCGAACAGTAATGTTAGTCCTTAGCAATTGATGACACTTTCAAAGTGTTGCTAAAATCTATAAAAATATTCTATGAAATATCGACATATGGCATGCATCGATCTTCCTTCGCTTTTGAAATCAAATATACTACACTTGCTAACCATGACGGTTGATAAAAATTCGACATAAAACCGATCTTAGGTGTTTTCCGATAGATATCACATAAGACCCTCGTACGAGCTAAAACTCACATCATTTATACTGGAGATGTAAGCAACGTCATGAACGACTTGATATAGACCCATTTTTGATTATACGAAGGGATTGAAATCCATTTTATGAATCAATTTCTCTCGTATGTGTATTTCAAAAAACTCAGATAACTTTCTGTACAAAGAGTACGATTGCAAATCTATGGCTTGGGCTGGCGGTGTTTTTATCGCACGCTATGAAAAGCTCAGATTAATAATTCGACGAAGGAGGCGTACAAATCATATAGGTTTTACATTTTTAATTTTAAAAAAATTCAAAGGAAAACAAAGTAAAGAAAATTAAAATTTGTTGTTAATGAAAAAAATATAAATTCATTCAATTAGTTTCTAATAAAAATATTTATTATAATTTTTTTTTATCACAATATTTTTCTTGCTTTGTTGATATTTCTTGCTATATTTCATTTGCTTTCTATAAAATGTGTTTTTTTTTTTTGTATCTTCAATAAATTTCCTTTTTTTCCTTGTCGTTTCTTCTATACCAGCATATGTTTCTTGTTTATTATTGGCAGTATTGTTCTTACGTATAAAGCAAAGAATTGGCATCATTAGCACAACCGTGTTCTTTGGCGAATTGTTTCAATTTTGTATAAAATTGCATTTATGCTATGATTTCTACATAAAGCGTGACAAAAACGTCACTAACATAAGTCTCATGCTGTAAATTAAATTACTATAAAAAAGAAATACAGAAAATTAAATATAAATAAATAAATAAAAGCGGAAAAACTATAAAGACCTTTTAAGCGCCAAAATAGACCTACGCACATAACATGTAACGATAAAGTTTAAGCTGTGAAAGTTTGGCAACCAATTATATAGAAAATTAAAAAGCTGTGAGTATACTCTTCGGTAATATTGTTCTCTTTCGATACTGAAATTAGATGATAAATAATAAAAGAAATTCGAGAAAATCGAAAAGTGGTAAACATCTAGTAATTGAGTCCATACTGTTTAAGTTGAATTCGCTGAAAAATTAACGATTTAGGCGACAGGGAACGTTAATAAAACCGGTGCATCAATTTTCTCATTCAACAGATGACCCTTAACGTTAGACATTAAAGAAATTTGTACTTTTCTACGCAGGATTATTTATTTATGAGTAAGTAAGGCCTATGTTTTTAAAGTGCGAAGGGTACGTGGCGGTCCAACCAACAGTACGCATCGCTAATGGAAAGAAGTACTGCCGAAAAGGCTCTAGTTATCATGGGCCAATTGATAACTCACTACTACTACTGAAATGTATTCCGGAACAGGTTTGACCAACCTTACGAATAACCACCAAAGAGTGTAGCGATATTTCAATGTTATTTGTTAGGATCGCCACCGCTGCAGTATTCGTATTACCAACTCTGGAACACCCTACTCTCCGCGTTGTTATCAGCGGACGTTACTCTTTCGATTAACACTATTGTCAAAGGTTTACTTATTGCTTGCTCGAACGATGCTTCGATTTTTATGATGATTCCCAAATGTGGGTTCTTTTATGGATAGCGTTAAAAGGCGAGAGTTTTTTCGAGATGGAGTTCGAAAATTGCCTAATAGATGCGGAAAAGTCATAGCTAACGGCTGGCAATACTTTGAATAAACTGCATTGGACAATTGTAGCATTGTACAATTTATTCAAATATAGCTTGAAAGTTGTAAAAACAACCTTCAAGACTTATTTGTACACACGATACAATCTTAATGTATAGAAGAAAATAAAACCATCGAATAATTACCAATGCGGTACATTCTAGTCAATTCAAACGTAATAAGCAAAATGTGGCTTCTTGATTTGTTCAGTACAATTTGTGTGCTTTACATGGATAGTTTGATCGGTGGTTCGTCTTTGATATAAATATTTTGCTTATAAAGATATGTTGATAAACTACTTGATAGTAAACTAGTCGAGAATAAAAATTGGATATTGGTACTGTGTGTGTGTGTGTGTACAGCAATATAAACCATATTCTAATCATAATCATACACATGTATGCATAAATGCCACATACAATCTAGTTTTGAAACTTATCTACTATTTTTCCGTTTAGCCAATGTCTTCTTTACTCGTATTTTTTCGCAGGAATCCTTTAGGAACATATCTATTGTTCAAAAACAGAATCGCGGGTGTTTACATACATATGAATTTGAGAAGCATATGAGATGCATATGTATTCATACTGTTTCAAGTACTGACAAAAAAAGCCCAAAAAAAATCGTTAGTAGTATAACGGTTTTAAAACAACGACTGTCAAACGACATCAGAACATTTGTGACGATATTGTCTGCGTATATTCGCACAAGTAAATAAATTACGCTGCTTGCGAAATATTCTCTATCTAAAAATTAGGGCTTGCTGGCACTTTTGTTAAAACTGAAAACATGTCAGGCGACTGCAATAGCGTAGTATTATGAATATATGAATAAACAACATTCAAAACATAATTGGTTAGACATTTTTGTTCTTAATGTGCTGATCATATGCTGCAAAAGCCTCGAGCTAAGTAAATAAATACGGGCTCAGACTTTCTTGTTTTTTGGTAGCTTAAAGTTCGTTAAAGTGAGGATTTGCTGAAGAATAGTAAAAACAAAGTAGCAGTAATAACAATGCGGACTAAAGCAAAAATAAATTTTTTAGTAGAATAAAACAAAAAACTATAAAAAATAACTATCAAAGTAGTAAAGAAAATAAATTTAATAAATTTCACAACGCTAAAGAAAAACACTAACACTGAAGTACCTTTTTATAACATTTGCTCGTTTTTTATGTAAAATGGTACTTTTTACAATTTTTCGAAATTTACATACATACACGATTTATATGCAGGATTATTGCCGCATGAGCAGTGACATATGTTGAAGGGATGCAAATGCGCTCTTTACGTTGATGGTGTTTCAATTGATTTTACGGCTGCCAAATGCGGCTTACAGATCCTTGAATTTTACTTGCAACAAATAAGCCACGTACAGATCAAATTTACTTATTTATTTTTTTTATTTAAAGCAATCACTCCCGATTTGCCCTCTAAACGTGTAATGCGCTGCCGATAAGAAAGAGGCGAGAAAAAACATACCGACAGGGTTTGACCGCAGCTAAATGGGCATGTGCATCATAAGTACACTCAGTAAAGCTACGGAAATTATACTTGAAGCTGCGAACACTGACTTAATAGTCACAATTCTTGTCTACTAGGGTAACTGAAAACTTGGATAACTCTGATACGAATCAATCAAATTTAGAGGAATTTTTATTTCGGCCAGCATTCCACACAGTATGTGTTATGAATAAAAAACGTGGACCTAGCAAGTTTCAACAAAGCCTTTAAAGCCTTGTCAGAAACTATTTGGAGTACTCCCGCTTCAACTTCTAAATGAAATTATTTCTTTAACTGTCTGTCTGCTGAAGCGCTGGAAGTAACAAAAACTTTTCAAGTCACTGAGTAAAGAGTAACTGATCGGTTTAATGAGTGAATGATTAATTTTCAGCGATAAAGTCAGTTCATTGCTAAAGCCAAACGAAACCACAAATATCTTGTGGAATCGTTCGGGGTTTTAAACACATTTTGCGGATACTGCGAAAGTAAGAAAAATCTTTTTAAAAAAAATCTTATTGGATGTTCCAGGCAATACTGGATACTGGCTTATACCATTTCAAATGTTTTTTATTGTAGTATTCTCTGGATCGAGTTACGAACTCCAAATTTCATCAAGTATGCACAATTATTAAATAAATCATGTGTGCAATGCATACCATGCGCCTAGCAAACGTTGCAATTTCTTAAACTAGATCCAAGGCAGAATCGCGAAATCTGCAATAATGCAAAAAGATGGCAGTGGCTAATGTATAATTGGGAATCTGAACAAAGCAAAAAATTTAACAAGTATTTTACAAATTCAGGGCAAGAGTTACGTAGTCAATTTGATAACGGTACAAGGGAGAGTTGGAATGCACACCGACCAGTTAAACGGCACGTTACGTATTGTAGAATGCCGCAAACTAATAAAGCAGCAATTGGTGATCTGGTTTTGAGCTTTGATTGGAGTAAGGCATCGATATTTGATAACATATCGCCTACATTAATATTTGAATGTTCAAGAAAACTGGTACCTTACCCAGTCTACATCCTTAATGGAGCTATGAAAAACTTTACTTTTTCCATCATACTTAAAGTGCAGAGAATAATACCGATACCAAAGCATTCTCACGTAAATACGGTAGAAACTTATCGGCTAATATTTATCTTATCCGCAATTGATAAATTATTCGAAAAATAATGCGTACTCTGTACATAACATTCCTGGAAAACGAAACTCGGCTGACTAAATATTAATGTGCTTTTACGAAGAGCTGTGGAAAAGATAAAGTCATACCTGCGAATGATTGGCCGGTGGTTACTGTGGTGTAGGCAGCATGTTTTATGATTTTACGAAACTATTTGATTTGCTGAATCAAAACGTTTTAATTGAAAAGTTTCCCTCTGTGTTCTAAGGGGAAGGGAGCGTGTACTTTTTGAAATCTATCAGAAAACAATTCGTTGAAATAAACTCGAGCAAAAATACCATGTGAGGTGTACAGGGCGGAGCATCGTAGAGAAGCATATTGGGACCACTATTATTCATAAAATATCTGTGTATGCTGATGACTTTTATGTCCTCTATTCATATAATCAAGATGCTCATCTAGATTCACTGCTTAAAAGTAACGCTGCCTTAACCGTAAAATAGGCAAGATTTAGTAAGTTGATTTTGAATTCGAACAAAGCAAAATTTATTAGATTTAAACTTCAGGAAAAGAGAAATCATAATTGCATTATCAAACTAAATGCATGTGATATAGTGAAATATTTGGGAGTGCTGTTGCAGAAAAACCAACCCATCAGTTTAAAACTAAATTATCTCCTATAGTAGGTATAATGATTATACTAAGTCAAAAACTAAATGGGAGGGTGTAATCGATGATATTCGAGTCATTAATTCTAAGTAAAATAACTTATTCATCTATTTTTCGTCCCTACAAAATGAATAATGACTTGAAATCCCTTCAACTTGTCCAAAAGAAGTCTTTGAAAAGTATGTTTACGCTTCCAATGGGGTTTGCAATTTTGGCGCTATATAAAGACGGAGCTCAAACTATTCTATTTGTATATGGTTTGTGTTACATATGGTGTGCTTGGTGATACATATGTAGAAACTTACATACCATAGCAACCCACGCAATTGAATTATACTGCAATCAACATCATTTTAATACCATACATGAATCTAATATGCGTGTATCCAGACGTAGTTTGGAAATTACGAAGCAGAAAATTGCACATAAAGTCAGTTTGGAAGATAATAGTCTACCAATATTGACTAAAAACTCAGAATCCACATCAAGCTTTAAAAGAGGACTAAACAAGTACTTATTACAAAATATTGAAATGCTTCTATGGGTTAGACATATTGATTAAATATGTGAAATTAATGAAATTGATTTACTGATGTACGTGGTTGTTTGCCTAATAGCTTCAATAAGGCTCACGTGGCGCTGAGACAGAATAATATAAATGTAAATATCATATTGTAATTTTTGCGAAAAAAAAAAATAGTGTAAAGCGCTACGTAGCTGTATCATTAGAATACTTTCAGGTGAAACTGAACATACTTTAGAGCCGTAGTTAATGACACTGGCGATGCAATCAAACAGAAATACAATGATATTCATTAGAAAGTAAGGAACATTGCTGACAGATGCATTGATGTACACAAAGATTAGCATTAAACATACTCTTCAGAGCAGATAAGATTCAAGGAAGATGGGAGAAATGGCAAATGTACATGCATATCTTCAAAACATTTGCATGCACTACAAAGTGCAAAATCCCGAAATTCCGCAGCTCCCCCAGCTTATTTTGACGACGATACCGACATTTTTCCAGCGGCCTCCCAATTGAGGCGGTTAAGTGAGGATATAATTTCTTATGTATTTCAGATTGAAATAAAAGATGCAAGGAATAAATTCGCTTTCAATTCAAAGTTCAAGTTCACAACGCAAAGTTTTCCTAAGAAATGAAAATACGAAAAAAAGGAAAATAAAAGCTGAGTTAGTTTAATCCGAATCTTCTTCACTTTCGAATGCACATGGCCGGACTAAATCGTCTTTTTTTTTCGAATGACGAAAGCCGAATATAACTCACAATCAATGGCTTTTAAGGTACGCCGTCCAAGCGGGAGCGAACTGAGAGATACATTAACAGTGCGCATATTTTGTACATACCTACTTTTTGGTTTTTTTTCGCACATACACGCTTATATACGTGCCATAGCACATTTTTACTTAAAAACACAGAATTATATATGCTTCTGCTTTTCAAACTTTCGAAAGAATGTGATGTCACGTCAAGAAACTATTAACAGGATTTCTGCACGTACAAGTAATGAGAACGAAAGAGCAAGTTGTCAAATTAATAATTAACAGCGTTGCTTCTGAAACAATAGAAGTCCCTCATAGTTTGGAAATAAATGTTGAACCAACTTGTCGTTTAGTTGTCTCTGTCTCTACCCTATGTAAAGAGAATAAATTAATAATGTCACTATGCTATTCAGATGAACAGTTAATACCGAAAAAACTGACACAAGAACATATCCGACAAGTAGCGTTTTCATATATTGATAAAAAAGTTTAAGATACAAAATCAGACGTGTACGACAATTTCAGAAAAGCAAATGCAATTCAGATTGCAATAGCAACAGTTGCTTTAATATAAGTTCTTTGTCGAAAGTTACTACGCAAACCTTTTTCAACTTATCGCTAGTTTGCAGTTAACACTTTCTGGCCAAGTAACAGAACGTCTTGTAAGTCGAACCTTTTTATTATCTGCTGCATTGTTACCCGTCTTTTTTGTAAGGAACAAAATTCCAATAACGATGAAAAGGCAAGCCCCGGGAATTCGCGAAGTAAATTTACAGGTTTCCGTGACAAGAAAAGGAACACTCAGCGAATTTATGTAATAATAATGCGAAAATCCTGATTCCAAATCTAGAAATTCATCTTTTTCTTGGACTTATTATAAAATTAATTTCGAAACTTATTTTTGCTTATTTAGGAATATTATTTTACTCAAATTTAGGAAATTTATTGTTGTTGGGCACCGTATGCGGATAAATCGTTAAATCTGAAAGGTTCCAATTATCACATGTTAATACCAAGAAGAACGGGAACTACTCACCGACTACTCATGCTGACCGCTCGAATTATACTATCGCTTATTGGTTCCTTTTTCCAAGCATCCCAGAAACTTGTTCGTCAGCAGGGACTTAGTACTTCAGCGTGTGACCAAATTGAGGAAATGTTATGGTCCTCACAGGTTCCAAAGTCTACACTTGCAACTTTGCATGATACGTCAACGTCTTTGTAACTATAATTTACCCGATTTCCAAGTTTCAGACATATGCAAGACAAGACGAGACAATTTTACGAATCCAAATCGAAACTAAAAGCTTACAATTATAAAAGTTGTCCAAAAGAGAACGGTAAGAACGGCAAGACAAAAAATTGCAAATAAATTTTGCAAGTTTTTAAATAAACTTTTATTAATCACCGTAATCGCAAATTCGATTGACGGATATAAAGCTAAGCATAGCTAAAGCAATTCCGATATTTGGTAATGCAGAAAAGGTGCTCAAAACTATATCTATTGAACATATCCGTTGAGTTCATCTTTTTGCATCTCTTGTACGTAGGAACTTTGCAGACAATGTGGCATATTCTATGTCCTGAGAGTGCCCACGAAATACATATTAAAAGGCAAAAGTAATTTCACCACAGAAGCAAAAATGCTACAAACAACGAATTCAATTAACTGGGCGTTTCGAAAGTTTTATTCTTTTGAGAAGTAACCAAATCAGTTTTCTCCCCTTGACACCTTTAAGAAGCTTTTATACAAGGGCTATCGGTTTGTTTCTAATCATTTAAACAAAATTAATATGTTGCAGAAAGAAAAAATCAAAACTAAATTTATATATAAATATCTAACATTAGATCAATCAGCAAATTATCCCTGTGTCTGATGTAAGCTAAAAGCAATTCACGCTCTTAGACTGTATATAAGTCAACTAATTAGTGATTTGGACACGTGGTCAAAAGTTTTATTTTGCAACATTTTACAGCGACTTTACAAAATTTCGAAAGTTTAACATGAAACCCACATAAAATTGTTATTGTACTTGTGCACGAGGGTGACCATAACAGCCAATTGGCGTTTAAATGGCCACTGGTATTCGAAAATATTAACTTTGTAAAGTTTAATCGGATAAGCGTCTATTGGAAGTTCGTTGGCTAGCGGATAAGGTAAGAATTTTAAAAATATCTGTGTATCTCATATTAATTAAAAATATAAACGTAAGCAAACTTTGCTCACGATTTGTTTTCGCAGAATTGAAAATATATAATGTATATATATATATATATATGGATGCATTTGACGCAGTATTTCGCAACGTTTCATAGCAACGAAGTCCGGTTTTTGCGTTGATTAAATACGATGGATGAAACGTCGTTTCATTATTCCACATCTAAAATGAAGACAATCTTCAGATATATATACCCGTTCTCGTGACGGAATAAACTAAAGAGAAAAAAGGAGATTTTTTGAAAAACTCGATGCTGCTTAATGTATGTAGACGAATGTAGACATTGATCAAAAATGAATAGTATTCCTGGGAGACATCTATGGAGGTGAACTTAGAGCATCTTAAAAAAAATGTATCGTTTGTTACCTCTTCAGTTACATATGTTTTTTATGTATTTACATGTCTTCGGAAAAGGGGTCCTAAGGGATAGTAAAAATTTCATTATACTTTTCATTTCATTTTCTTTATATTTCACAGTTTTGGTCTATAAATTACATAATAAAATTATCGATTGCTTGTGGACTTCATTTAAACAATAACAATGTAAATATTGAGCATTGTCAAGAAAAAGAATATTTTTTAAGTTATAAATATAACAAAAATATATTTTGTATCAGTGGATGACAAAAACGCAGTTATCTTGGAACTATATCTACAAAAGGCAAACTTATTTTGTATTGAATTTGAAATATGACATCACGATATTCGTTACTAAAGAGAAAATGGATTCACAATCACATAACTGAAATAAGATACGCAATACCGGCGATGGCAAAAACTCACTAATAATTACGTCCAATTTTTTCTGGCGACGTCAGACTTTTTCTAATGACTGACATCTTCTTTGATACTCACCATTAAGAACGGTAAGCAACTATTACTCCTTAGTCAATAAAGGGGAAAAAGTTATTGTTAATTTTCTCACCACTTTTATAATTATTATTATTATTGTAGTTGTTGCTGTTATTGCTGTTAGCGAGGACAAGCCTCCAAATAGGTGGCGAAAACTAACGTTTGACCACACGACCAATTTTGTGAATTATCAAGGATCTTACTTACATAACATATGCTTTACAAGACGACGGGTGATAAATAACGCAAGTATGTCCAAATCTAGTGTCATACCTGTATTACGATCCTCAAAGTTATTCTGAGCTAGTCTTATATTGGTTTTGCAGCCCGTCTGAAAAAAGCAACTGTCTTCGAATTTCTTTGGGAAAACCGTAGAAGTTTTGGATCGACTGAACATGATATTACCGGAAAACTGGCAGTAACTAATGGAACGGAATGCGATTTACGTCAATGTCCGGTAAAAATAAGCGTAATTAGTGCTTTCCTTCGTGACCGTCAATCGTTGTTTTCTTCCTTTGTCTGTCTGTTAGATCGTCCACTCATCCGAGCGACCACTACCTTAAACGACGACTTGTTCGAACATCTTTCCTAAAGAAATGTTAAATAATTAATTGAGAAGCTTTATTGACCAATGATTTTTGTGGATATAAGGGGAAGAAACCAAAAAGATGTGAACTATACTTCTACTTACCAAAGAAACAAAAAGATGGTGTGGAGATAGTTCCTGCCACATATATATATATATATATATATATATATTTTTTCGCAAATTTTCACATATAATCCTATAGCTCAGGTTTTCGAGTTTCGGTTTTCGTATTTCTTTGTGTGATAGCTTCGAAAACGTTGAAGGAAAATTATTACGTTTGTAATGAATAACAAAAATTTTATTTTAAACACGAAGGCACTGTACGAAGGTATTACATCACAGCACTGTATGCAACATTTGCGACAACTGGGATCTGTATATCTATCTATTTGAAATCAATTTCTAAATTCTTTTCAGCCGTGTCTGTCCCTCAGAGATCATTGCATATATTTTTCGTTTTTAAAGATATTTTGATGAAATTTGGCCTCTGAATTTTTTTTGGACCAAAGATGAACCTTATTGTCTGTCTTTTGGATCGAAACGTTGTTCCTTAACGGCGTACTGTACAACACATCGTTCGACATCGTTCTTTTAGTCACTTCTTTTAGACTTTTATTTGATTTGCAGTCAAATTTTTGGCGGCAGTGGCAAAATACCTTTTTCTTAGCAATCCTGCCGATATGGCTGTCAAATAATATAGAATAAATTTTTTCCTTAATACGTAAAACCCCGCGGTTTTCTTGCACATTTAAATGTTAATGCTACACATATAGACTTAAAAAAGGAAAATATTTATTTGTTTACCGTTTATATATATGCAGCATGGATTTAAAGGCTGCCTGCATTGACCTACCGCACTTGATCGCGATCTTTTGCCTCTTTGCTCTTGTATGTGGAAATTTATTTTCGACCGCTTAGTGACATTAAACAAAAGCTTATTTCAAAAGATTTTGTTATACAATTTATTTTATATTTTTTATGGTAAAAGTTTTGAATGAATTTTGATTTGATATATAAATTTATTGTAATAGATTTGAATTACCTTGGCCACCTTTTCAGATCTCTGTAATAGAAGTCTTTTTATGATATTTTGTAGCGAAAACGCTTAACAACAAAGATATATTTGATAAAAAAAAAAATTAACTGCACTAAATTTGTATCAACTGGGCTCAACTGGTGTTGGACCCGCTCGCATGCGTGTCTTTTTCAAACGCCATTTCAAATATGGCAAAATTTACTCAATTTTTATTCAATTCTTAACTTTGGATTGTAGCATTCGGAAAAATATAGTTTATTTGATCGTCAAGCTTGACCGGCTGCACATTTTCAATGCCATTTTTTTTCCTTAAAAAATAACTTTTTTTATTCCTAGTGAATCGCTATATAAATGGTCTGTGGTTTTGCAAGTATTGCAACGATGTCAAACTTCATCGAAATGTTAAAATTTTATATTATCGTCCATCCTATGCTGAGGCAACACCCATTAAGTAAACCGGGGTCCTTACAAGAAGATTTCTTTGCTGGATAGACAGTTTATTTTCCTAGATTAACTCACGCCACAATTGCGCTCTCTATCTTAGACCTTTGTTTTCTACCCGATAATAACACGTACTACTTTCTTATATTCACTTCAATTCGCACAAGCAATTTACTCAATTACTATGCAGATGATATGCACTGTATTTACTTGCACGTACCTATTCTGAAAGTACCAGTTATTACTATCCACGGACGGAGGTAAGCAGGTCGAGATTTAAATCCACGAGAAGGAGGAAATGTAAATCGCACGTTGACAATATGTTTTCCCGAATCGGGGGCATTGCCAGCCGATTACTCGATCTCTTTCGAAATCAGACGTCTGGCTTTCGAATGCGTGTAAACATCTCTATCCCCTCCGCCAGTTTACCTACACTTAAACGACAATGTGGAATCATAACGAGAAGCGACTTTGGTTCTCACTGTACTCCTCTTTCGTTTTAGCGAACGCACGCTATTTTGTAGAAAATAAACTTTAAAATCACCTGCATTGCTTTTTTATTTTCCTTTGATTATTTTCTTCCAATTTGGCTTCTTTTTTACCTTTGCACAAATGCCTTTTCTTATATTTTTTCTTAGCTAAGGATATTTTCGTCGAGTTTTAAGTATACTTCATAAATGAAAGCAAAAGTGATTACAAGAGTTTTATTAATATACGAGTACATGTATGTGCGTATGTAAAATATATTAGTGAAGATTTGTGATGTCTGTTGCCGTATGAAACAGAGAAAATGTTAACAATTTATTACGCAGGAAATGAGACCAATAACTAAATTTCCTGTGCACAATTTCCATTGAGTAAAACACTTAATTATGGTGAAATATTTACTGTTTACGGAGAAGTAAATAATGTAATGTTTTCGCATAAGCAATTAACTTCTAATTTATCTAAGAAAGTTGCAAACGTAGCACAAACGTAGTACAGTTTTTCTATGTAAGAAAAATGAGAGAAATTCTTTAAAAAAGAATCAAGCAACGCATGAAAAGAATTAAATTTCAATTGACTAAAAAATAATTCATATATTGGTTAGAATCACATATTTAGAAGTACTTTCGCCATCATGACTCGATGTTAAATAAATAATGTTCTTCTTCCATTTTCCATTTCCTCTTTCTGAGCGAATTTAGGATCCTTCTCTTATACTT
>KK500032.1:250184-263352 GCA_000688715.1 Glossina pallidipes
ACGGTCAAGTTACTTGTAAAGCGTTGTTTCTCTCCAATATCTTTATTCCTCTTACTTCATATAAAAAATTATTGAAATTTTCTCTTTTAAAAAAATGTCTATTTCCTAAAATTGACCGTCTTCTTCTTTCGATACTTTGATCAAAAGATGCACTCCTTAGGGGAAGAAACCAATATCTTCCAAAATATTAAGAAAAACGAGCAGCTTCTTAAGATCACCAAAAGAAAGGAAGTAAAATTTTTTTATAAAGCAAAGTAAACCATTTTAAAAGAGAATAACATTTTGCTAAAATCACGCGTTTGTTAAAACTTCCTGTTTCAACCGCTGCCACATTTCGTTTACCAACATCGTTACGCTCTTACAGACATTTTGCTTTCATAAGTCACTACAATGCCATTGATTACTGATTATATGTGACTGTTGCAATAGATTCCAGAAGCTCGTAGCGTAACCATTAGCAGGATTTCTTCAAAAATAAAGCACTGCTCTACAAACAGAAATATGGGATTTTAGTGCCGAAGTTGAGTTGCTGAGATCAAAATGCCTTGCACACAATGCTAACACCAATTGTAGTGCGATCGTCATCTTCCTTTTATATCTTGTCCGGTATTTCTATCTGGCAATGTCTTCATAATGTTTTACTGAACTTAATATTTAACAATCCTTGCACATGTATGAAAATCATGAACATGAAAACTACCGCAGCAACTTAAAGCACGTATTTCTTGCACTCAGTACATTACATATTTCTTGACGAAAAGTTTAGTATGGATTCAATGTTCAGTTGGAATTGCATTTGCAGACATTTCAAGGAGCACTACATTATCATCCTCTTTCTCTGTCTCTGCTGCTGTATATGTACACATTCTTCTACATTGCACAGTGAACTTTGCTGGAAGTACAATGCTTGTACAAGGCTTGCCACGTCACACATATTGCATTACAATGGTAGTCAGATGCAAGGATGATCGCATGCATAACCAGGCCATAAAGGACTCTTGACACTGAACAATGCTACTAATTTATGGATTTTTGTGTTTGTTAATGAAAAACTTGAAAGGTTTTGAGAGTAAGGTTTTGAGGGTAATGTTTGTTAATGGTTGTTAAATGTAAACATTGCATGATGGGTACATATCGGACTCACATGTTTAAAGACGATAATCAGAAAAGTGAGAATGAAAGCCTTTGTTGAAGAAAATGCTCTCAAATTTTATTTACATGATAGATAAATTAATAAGAAAATTTTAAACACACCCTGATAAAAATTAAATCAATTTAAACAAAGACTAGTTGTGCGTTTACGATGCATTATATGACCGGAATATTATAGCATATATTTTCTTTTCTCTTTATATAAAACGCTTTTTATTTTTATTTTTTTTTGCTTTCTACACTAAAATAACATTTTAATGTTTTGCTTACTTTGTTTACTTTTAATTGTTCTCTCCTTTTTTTTATGCATTCAAACGCTTTAACAGTTAATGTACTTAAGTATATTGCACGTTTTAGTTCAAAACATGCATTCAATGCACTCTCAAACAGTATATTTCGTTGCGTACAGAATTGCGTTAGCCAGTTAATGATGAAATCACAGAATAAAACAAAAAAAAATTAATAACAATGACAAGCTAATGGCACACTTGCTTTCTTTTTAATACCTTTTAATATAAAAAAATAACTTTAAAAAAAAGATGGTACTCTCATGTTATAATTTTAAAAGAAATCATGATAAGATACTAATAATGCAAAGTAATTAGTATTGAAACGTTAATTAAAATATTAGGGGAAAAACTGCCTTTAAAAGAACTTTAAACCCACAATTAATTCGTAACGCGTTGTTGCAGCCAGATCAATACCATTCGAAGACTTCTTTGCCCTCTCACAACTAAACCTGAGCAAGACTTTCTTTTTAATATCATTATAAAACCCCGCAGAGATTGAAATAAAAGGGGATTCAAAAAGGTTTAGATGTCAAATTCGGTCCTATGTTTAAAATTTGGTTTGGCCTTACCGTCTTACATAATATATTCAAAATGACTGCGGACAAGTTTTTTCTTAATAATGTCGTTGACCTAGATATTAAGTAAGACGGCTTGGAGAGTAGAAAAAATTAATCAAACACCTCGTGACCTTCGCCACATTTAATTTAACATTGACCCATTTTTAGGTAGACAACGTATCAGGTAAAGAATGTACAAAATAATTTCCACCATTCTATTTTGTTTACCTTGTGAGTAAGTAATAAGCAGAAAACAGTAAAAAATAAAAATTTGATGACTTATAACTTTGTGTGGGTGTGGCCAATTTTTGCATTTTTGAACATGAAAAGTAGTGTACTCTTTAAAGCAAATTTAGACGATTTCAGTCTTCCATCTTTCATAATTGATAATGTAATGACAAAAAACCCGTAGACTTTTAATTAGAGAAAGAAACATGCGTTCAGTTTACGTGTTACTGGGGCCGTATTGACCTATTTTGCTCAGTCTCAATACCAATCTGCGTGCACAAACTACCAATGTATGTACCCAAACTGAAGTCGATGTTTTAGTTTGTGGGATCGGAAGAGTGCCAATAACATACGCAACACATACGCATAGACATGGCTAGCTCGAGTCAAAATTTCAAGCTCATGAAGAATGTATACACTTTATAGTGTCTCTGAACTTTCCTTTTGGATGTTCCCAACACTGTGAAAAGGAAGAAATTAATTGCAAGCATCAGACACGGGAATGAGCATCCTCGAATCTATTGGACGAGAGATCTCCGCATGAACAAACTCCTCGGTCACTAAAATTTCTATACAAAAATAAAAAAAATGCACATTTGTCGAAAACAGAATTGCGATGCAGGAAATCTACTGATGCATATTAACGACTTACCAGTACTAGACGTGCAGACGCTCCATATTCTCGGGCTCACATTTTCCAACAATTATCGTTGGAAAACACACTGTCTTCGGTTAAAAAATTCTATTTTAACGAGGGTGAATTGCATGCAATACGTGAGTTGGAAAAGCCATGCGCATATTAACACTATTGCTTATCTTACCAAAAAGTTTGCTTCAAGCAAGATGGACTTTGCTTTGCTAATTTATGGCAATAGCTGCAAATCTAGTATCAACATCCTGAAACTGGTCTATCACCAAGCCCTCACAGCAAGTTGCTAGGCTTTTCGGACGATGCCCATAAATAATATTATAATTGAAACTGGTCTCCCAACTTTAGAAAATAAACTTTATGAATTAAAAGCTAAAATAGTCCCCAAGCTTCTTAATTCAAACAAATCTATTCTAGGTAAAGATTTGAGCAAGATTATTATTGCCAAAAAAATGTGAAAGTCACCATCTGCAATTGGCAAAGGAATTGACCATTCCCTTAAAAATTTTCCGCTATTTTGCTGCTATGCAGAAGAAAGAAGATAATCCAAATTACGTCTTCAAGAATTTAATAGTTGAAAAAACCCAAGTACACGCGAGTAACGGTTGGAGTCTTTCATACACAGATGGCTCAATATCTTCTGGTCTGCCTCCTGCTTGTGCCGTGGTAGATGCTTCAGGACAGGTTCTTCTCGATCACATATTTCACGAAAGTGCTTCAACTTTCACAGCCGAAGGCACAGCTATGCTTCACGCTGCGAACCTTGCCCTTAAAAACAAACTCAAAACCGTCATCGTTAGGGATAATTTGTCTGTATAAAAAGCTATACGGAATCCTTCGACTTCGAGATGGAGCTCCATCAACAAATTAAGGAATATCATTACAGCACCCAGCGAAAAAATTCAAATGCTTTGGGTACAGTGTCATGTCGGTTTATGGGGAAATGAGCAAGCTGATCGAGCGGCGAAATATGCTGCTTCTGCGCCTGTAATTATGGAAAATTTGAATCTTCAAAGATACATTGCAAGAAAATTTAAAGAGACAATTATAGAAGGAAATCTACGATACCATCATCAGCACTACTTTTTTATTAATCCTGAACTAATTCCATATTCAACAAATGTTGAGAAAATCAAGATGAAAAGATTTTCGAGAACTCCCCTTGGCCCTACAATTGCAACTCACCAATGAATCTTAAAGAAGTCTTCTTCCACAATCTGCGATTGTGGACAAATTCTCACTATAAAGCACATTCTCTGTGGCTGCCTTAACCTTTCCTTGGCTACAAGTATTTCGTTTGGAGCGACTAATCGTACAGGCATTCTAAAATCAGCTACAAAACAGAATATCATTATTATTATATCTATAATATATTACTTTATTAAAACTACTAGGCTCAATATCTAATGTACTTTTATAAATTAGAGCCGATAGCCCGCGTTGCTAGTGCTCAATGTCTTTTTTTTTAAGTCTAAGAATTTATTTCATTAGTCTAAAATTATAATAATAATAATAATAATAATTAAGTTTTAAACATAGCATCATTCAAACGTATACGATGGTTCCTCTGACAGGAACGATGTATGTTCAACAATTTGATTTATAGTTGTAAACCAACGCCAAGTTTACTAATTCACCGAAATAAATAAATAAAATATCATCGTACTATCAAGAAGGTATTATAGCACCTCCATTCCACGTCTGCATATCTGTGGCAGCCAAACATGAATGTATTTTTGTTTGGAGACATTTTTTCATAACCTTTTTAAGGATACCAGCCAGTGTACTAGAGCAGCTGCAACTCACCAGGTAAGATATTAGATTGCAATTTCCCAGTAGAGATTCATTTAAGGCAGGTAGTCGTTTCGCAGCACTTGTCTTTGTCGTAATGAATGTTGCAGCTAATTCCAGCCAACTGAAAACATCTATTAAGCCAAAATCCCTACGACAATTAATTTGCCATAAGGGAACCGGAATTTAAAAACTATTAAAATAACGCTGCTTATCGCTAGGCGCTAAACAGAGAGGTATAGTAAAAATTATGAAATGCTTTTTATTACTTATTTGTTAAGCAAACCGAATATAAAGCCTAAAAGCCAACCAACATATGTATTATAAATTGGAAAAACTTTAAATGCAATCTCAACTATATTAAGCTGAAATTAATTAAAAAGTACTTATTGTACAGTGGTTGTAGTTAAATTTTACACTTTTAATTTACATTTAATGGGTTATTTCCTGCTCTTTCAAGCACTTTATCTAAGTGTTTATAAACGACAAGCAAATTTGTGCCTACACTTGATTTTCGTTAAAGAGAAAAAAGACCACAAGAAAACTAGACTCGTCTTAGAACGAATCTTTGACGCCAATCACTTTATCAGTTAAAAAATCTTTCAAGAATTTTGGGCTGGTCGGTTGCGAAAGAAAATCTTGGACTTGGATAACTTTTGATGGATGTTTAATCGATTTAGCATTAATAAAACATAGCTAAATTTTATGAAAATACTAAAGCGGATTTCTAGATGCGGCAGCCGGAATGACAAATCTAGTAGCAGCAGCAAATGAGACGCTGTGATACTATGTTATAAATAAGAAAAGTTTTACGCTAATAACGTACGTATAAGACGTAAACCTATAACATACATATATATGCTCTTACTATATATGCTATGACTTACATATATATGCTCACTAAATAGTTGATGTATATATAGAAACCGAAGCAGATATTAGTATAACGTACAGTTAAATCGTGACGAAAATGTGAAAATAGGCTTTATGTTAGAATTTGTGTCTACTTTGCTTCAAGACTTTGGAAATTATTGAATTTTTCAATAAAAATTTTGAAGCTTCTTTTGAAAATTATTAATAATATGGAGTCGGTTATAGGGGAAATAAGAATTGTATTTCGAATTTGACTACCAATCTAAAAACTAAATGTCTGATGTTTCTCAAAATTGCAGAGAAATGTTGAAATATTTTTATTTTTTTGATGGCTTTTCAAATTTCGCAATCAGCCAAATTTGGTACAACTTACGCAGAAAGTGTCAAATGATTTTTCTGATTTTGTTTGTCAGCAGTGGGGAAATGAAAACAAATCCAAATAAGAAATGGTTTTTCTTTGGCAAGAAACAATCACTTGATAATGCCAGGGCCCGGGTCACCATAGCCAGGGACAGTTCGCTCATTACGTAAATTTGATTTTGTAAAGTTCAAAAAATCAAGTAGGCAAAATGTGTTAATGTGCGTAATAGGAAAAAGATTAGATATATATGTTGATAAACTGCTGTCGTCCCATGTATTCCTTCATATCATATGAAGCAACCTGACGTGCGAATAATGCTCATTGACCTTGTTGGCAGCCTTGTTGACGGTATTAGAAGATTGGAAACTAGTTCACAAAGACGCTAGACGCTAGACTAGACGTTTGCAACTTGATCGTATGAGTTGGAAAAAAATGTTGTCGGTTCTTCTTACAACTACTACTACCTTCGTTGTCTTCGTTGTTCAAATTTTTTTAACACTGAAATGACGTAAATAAGCAGAAGTATAATATTTATTGCCTCATCTTGAGCTGTTTTTTTTTTTTGGTTCACTTACTTGACATTGTGAATCATTACAGCTTTCTTCATGGTGGCACGTGATAAGTATTCATTTGGTGAAGTGTTGTACGTCGCATATTTGTCGCCAAATTTTTGCTGTCATCGGATAAGATAGAGAATACGCAGCGCGTGTATTAAAAATGAAAACAGAAATAAATTAAAAAGACGATAATTCTTTACGAAATATTTACGAAAATCGGAGAGATAATTTCGTGGCATTATTTGTTTGTTAAACAAAACAAAATGTGTATTGTTTGAGTACTTGACTGCAACTTTTTTATTAGTTATAAATTTTCCCAAAAAGTAAACAAGTTATTTTATTACAGAAAATGCTTATTAATTAAATTTATTTTTCCACGAGAAACAGCAATCTTAACAGATACCTGAATATAAGTAATTACCAAGAATTTTGGCATGAAAACGTTGTTTCCCATGGAAAGTGATGTCTAAACAAATTGTCGTGACATACGACAACAATTGTTATCGTATTCACATAAGGAGATAATATTTAAAACCGGGAATGGTACTGTTAAGCTTACGGTATTTGTACACAAAATTGCAATAGAGTGATTTTGTGGACAAGTCGACGAATCAGTAATGAGATAAGCGTGCGACCAGAAAACGGAAACCATTATAAAGGAAATGAAGTTAACATTTTCGTTAACTTATAGGTCAACTTTTTGTAAACTGTTGGCATTGTAGAACAATTTATTAAAGCGAAAAAGCGATGAAATGGCAAAATGCATATTGTTATCCTTTCCATTGAGATGAAAAATTAGCAAGGTGTGCTCATATTTCATATTTCTGAATTCGCTTATAGTTGTCATATCTCGTCTATCAGTTAAAAATATCTTGCCCTGTTTTCGAGCTCTAATACCCTTAAACGATTAAAAATACAAACATTTTTTCTAAATTTATTTCTTAGAGTATAATGTTCTTTCTCTTGACAAACAAATACATTGAAAGCATTCAAAATAGAATCATAATTTCAATTGGCGGAGTAGAAGCTATGTTTTTATTTTCTTAATCTTCCAAAAACAAAAAAAAAAATACCTTTACAAGCGTGAGTTTTGTGTCACCCCACTAGATTTGTCGAATTAATAAAAAAATACTTGTTTAATGTGCATTTGTTTGTCTCCCTTACATTAAACTTCTTATTCTTTACTTATAAACATCTTAGTCAATCGAGAGGTTCTATGTTCTACATATTTCATATTCGAATGAAATATGATTCTCTTTACCAGAAATTTTATATAGCGGAAACGATCGAGACAGACATGCATCATATGCAAGTTCATAAAGTCTGAATATTTAGATCTATACATATGCATATTACAATATTTAAGGTTAAATATGTATTTGAGAAAAAAGGGAACTTGGAGAGCACAACGTGAATTGTAACAGACTAGAATATGAAATAAATTCTATAAAAAGTTTTTCAAATAATCTTTTATGTAAGTGAATTAAAAAGTAGAAAATAAAATTTATCGCAGCCTCTCTTATGTGACTACACATAAAAACCGATCTCTTACATATTAAATCTTAAAAGCCACGGCTGATATAAAATTTCCACCTTTTGCTTAATTTAAATAAAAATTGATTTAAAAAAAAAATTTTATAATATATTCTTTTAACAAATTAGGAATTTTAACTTAGCAGTATGAGCCAATAAAGTGGATTTTATATCTCACCAAAGCTTTTCAACCAATACTCATACAATCATATCATTGTTGCTATTTTTCATTCATTGTTACGTTTTTATATCATTTTACCTACAAATTTCAAATACGATCGCTACGCGCTTCGTCCTATTTTAGACATAACGTAAGTGACGACTACACCGTTAACCGGTATTACGTTGTCGTGATAACGAAGCCATGACTGCCGTTTGATATGACCACCAGAACTATGAGGTCGATTAATTGGTTTAGTGATGTGGAGAGAAATATCAGTGAAGCAAAAAAATAACATTTTATAGCTGAATTGGTATCCCAGTAAAATTTAATTGTTAAAAAATAATAATAAAAATAAAATATAATAAATATCTTGTAACATAGAAAACGTAAGCCAAAAGTAGAGCAGATTATATAAAATATTTTGATATAAAATTTTCAGCAAGGATCAAGACAAATACTTTTGGCTTTTCAAGAAATAGAGAAGAATGTATTGTTTTGTATACACATGTGCACAAGTACAAGAAAGCGGGTATATCATATCGTTTCAAACGCCCAATAGAAACTTCAGAAACCCCATAGAGTATATATATCCGATAAGGTTCATTTTTATCTAAAATTGTTATTATAATTATTATTTATTTATTTATTGTCGCTTATGTAACCTCGAACGCATTAAGGCCTGTTATTATATTCATATATTTTTTCTTTCTTATTTATTTATACACGAATTATTTATTATTATTTAATTACTGTTATTATTATTATTTTTCTTTTCTTTATTACTTCTTAACTGGAAACAAGATTACTTCTAAGAGTAAATTGAAATTGACTCTTAATTTATTTTAGTTAAGTTTCACGCGTAAGTAAATAAAAATAAATAAATATAATAGATTACGGTGTCTACCATAAATGCAATAACAAAGTACAATATTACAAAATGTTCTTAAACAATCTAAAGGAGAAAAGTGAAAATTAAAAGTAAAAAGAAAAAATAAAAATGAAACAAGAAACAAGAAGGTAAAAAGACTAGTAGGAAAGAAAATAACACATGCCACACCCACATTTTCGTCACAATACTAAGTAACTAGCTAATCTCATTAATTAGAAACAAGAGCACCTAACTGCTCTAACTCATTATGCAATTGTAGTATAACAAATTTATAAGCTCTTATAACCCTTAGCAGAGAGGATTTGATCAAAATCAAGATAACTCGAGAAATCAACAAGTGTTTATTGCGAACTAACCTCCTAAAAAAAAAAGATACTAAAAAGCTCCTCGGAGCACAAATTAAGATATCAATTTTAAATTTCGTAGAAACATTGAAAGCTTTACACGCAAGTTGAGATTAGAAATGGGAGCAATTCGTCAAAGCAAGCGCCAAAAAAAACGGTAAACTGAGCGCAACTACTTTTCTGTAAGCAAGAATTCGTGGGTTTTATTCATTACTCATAAATTATAAAAGATAGAGTTTTGAAATATTGTAATTTTACTTTACCAGGGAAGCCACTGTTCGCAATCAAAGAAGAAAAAAATCGACCACGTGTACATAAAGTTATCAGTGGTCCGATTTTCATTTTTTCAATTTTCGACTTTTTACACATAAGACAAAGAGAGAAAGTTAAAAATTGTACTTTATGTTCATCAGCATACACTGTCTTAATAGGAGTTGATTCGAAATTAAACATGGTGGACGTTACAGTGTGGAGGATTAGTTTCTTCTTAGGAGCACCGTTAATATGGGTACAAAATAAGAGTGTTTCGAGACTAGAGTGAAGCAAGCTAAGTGCGTTAATTTTAATTTAAATAACGCAACGACGTTAATTAAGCTTCCATGCCTAAGTTATTTTTTTACCCCGACGCTGCCACACACACATATGGACTGACTTATAATATAAGTAATTATATGCTTCAAACTTTGTAAAGTAAACAAAAGAAAAGGAAAAAGTGTGGTTATGATCATTATTGAATTAATTCTTTGTTGGCGGACTTTCAACATGTAAGAACTAAAACTGATTGCCCAGGCACACTTCCCGGTGGCCCAGAGGATCTTGTACGAGAATTTGTATTTCTTAGCTTACCTTCTAGTTTTCGCCGCAACTATCCGCATTATTAGTAACACGAAAGATAAGAGGATTAATCGTTCCCTTATATCATTTACATTATTTAAAATCCTTTACTTTAATTAATATCCTTTTTTTTGTAATTTCCGCTTGATAACGATTAATTTATTATCGAATTTACTTTTTCAAACATAATTTGTGAGCACGTTTTTAAATTTTCAATTTAACTAAATTCGCATGCTTCAATATATGTGCGCATACATTCTATATTGGAGTTGTATGTGTACAAATGGAAAATTAAGTGAAATATTTTTGCAAGGTTCCTTGGTCATACATCTTTTTAACATCGGTGCCGCCTCCAATAAAGTTACCATTAATAAAACATCGAGGCACCATTCTACTGCCAGTTATTTCTCCTAAAATGGATTGAATCTCATCTCCATCATCACGTTGATCCAATTCAATTACGTGAATAGCAACATCAAGTTTTCTAAATTGTTCTTTGGCCATAGTGGAAAAAGGGCAATAACTTTTGGAAAATATTACAACTTTATGATCTTGCAAAACACTTTTCACCATTTCAGCCTGAGGCGAATTCATATTAGCTGTGTTTGCTGGTTTGGGCAGTTGAGAAATAACTGAACCCATGTGTGTAATAATACAAATCGTTGTTGCCAAAGAGAATAACAAAACTTTTTTCGATTCCCCTTCGTTTGTATATGTCCCTTAAGGTGATGGAATAAGAAAGAGTCGTCTTCAATGATATAGCGCGGTTTTTTCAAATATAAATAAGACACTTCTGTCTTTCAAAAATAAATCGGCTGAAATCGTAATTGTTTTCTTTGGTTTGTGTCAAAATCAGAGATGATATAAAAGTATTTCAAATTCCAATAACGTTTCTAATTAAATTAAAGAGTTTCGCTTATTAATACAAATTTGCGACTGCACTGCAAAAATGTGCATTATGTAAGGATATGCGATACTTATATGCGATAACTTATGGTGTTGTTTACATACACTTTATGGATTCTTGGGCCTTGTAACGTGCGTTTAGAGCTGAGGCTGCGTTTTACCTGACTAGCCCAGTTACGTTTAGGAAAAGAGTAAAAAAACATTTTTAAGCTACCAAGAGCGCTATCGCTACGATCTCAACTAACGGTCTCGTCGTCCATCTGTATTGTTCCCTTATTCGTTAGTCGGTGTTTATGTAGCTGCCGGTCCGTTGAGTCGCCGTCCGTTGTACCCACGAACACCCAACCACACACTCACGATACGTCTATATCATGGCGCAACTACTTGACGACTGTTCATCTGTCCTTTTTGCTTCTACATGCCTTGTGTTCTTTTCTTATTTACCGAAGACTTACGCAGAATGTGTTGCAACGTATGAGTATGCCCTTTTCTCTCCCAAAAATCCACCCTTATGTATACAAGTGGAATTTGTACTACTCACTCTCTCTTCATAATTTTTTTTCATAATTCTAATTATTTCGACCTATGAAGAGAGAGATAAATATTAACGGAATTTCGTTAATGCATAGAGTATTGTTCCCTTGTGAAACAAGAGGAAAAAGCAACCGACAGAAACCCCCTAGACCTATATAGGTGGACGTTGCAGCCTTTATGTTTATAAGCTTTTCCCCATTTAAGAGATAATTTATTAATCTTTATGACATTACGACAGGTATTCTATCATGGACTCCTTAGGCGTCAACTGAATTACCACTTACTTATTCAATTAATCGATCACTTCATTATTTATTACACAGACACTTTCTACGCTCCCATATCTTTGGTGGAATTTTCCTTTTGTATATCCGAACTGCAAGAGAACGAACTTATTACTACAAGCACATCAAAAGCGTCCGTTGAATGATCTTAACACTCTCACTGCTTATAATCGACTCCGCGCTGCTCTTAACTTCTCGAAGATCGAAAGTCAAGTGTCATTTAATCGGATTGGGGTTGCCAATCCGTAATATTGTGGTTCGAGCTCAAATTCATAGCTCGTATCTGGTTCACCCCGCCAGGTTGTCCTGTCTGTCAGATAGCATATGCTCTTATCTGTTGGCCGTTCTATATCAATCCTAAAATACAATATGCTTAGAACTACGTCCTTACAAACGTTTTTTTCTAACATTTACTGCTTTCACAGAAAATGGAGGTCAACGTTTACTAGTAACTCTCAAGAAAAAGCATAACTGCTCGACTTAGTGTAGAGTGTAAAGTGACCATACCAGTCCCAAAAAAGATATTTTTTAGCATTTTCGTAATGGAAGTAAAGGTAATAGAACAATAATATTCTCTCTCTCTCTCAAGTAGATTATCATGGAAATCTTCAAGTACTAAAACTAATATTATTCTTTGAAATTTTTCTCTCGTTTTACTAATCCGTTTATGCTCAAGTTGTTATTCTAACTAAAACTTACGTTATCTTATTATCAACCTATACTTTCGTTATTATCTATTATGGTGGATTGCTCCACTATTTTTGAAAACTATTATAAATAGACTACACTGGATACGTTCTCCTTTGGCACTGCAGTTCGCAGTGTAACTGGGGAAAAATTTTCATCCAAAATAAATCTACACATCCGTAAGTAAAGAAGGATGTAAGATTTTTACAAATATCGTTCTTTTTGTGATTATTTCAATGAAAAAGTTAAATGGTCGATCGAAGAAAAGTCCATCCCTTGTAAATAATCAACGTACAAAGCGGGTTGTCAAAAATATCGTACGTACTTCTCTTTGGAAACTTGCTTCAAAGATATTGTCAAAATTTCGAAGAAACAAATGAAAGTTGGCGGACCCATAGTGTGTGCAGACTTGAAAAATCCAGAAATTCCAGAAAAACTTGTTTTAAGCCTTGAAATATAAAATTAAAATTTCTTATTATTTTTTCCGTTTATCTGCAATCGCTCCAACGCCATGATAATGCCCTTCTGTGCTCACA
>KK500032.1:269126-287069 GCA_000688715.1 Glossina pallidipes
AAGAACTTCAGGCAATTGTACCAACAACGAATAAGCAAATTGTATTCGGCTATAGCAGAACCTTCTTTGAGTATCAGTGTTTTCTTACAAAAAATTAAACTTCGATACTCTGTAATATTGAGTGGTCGGAGACTATTTTTTCTACTTTTATGTGAATAGTGTGGCATCATCGAAAGACTACAATGTTTTAGTTTGTTAGCCTTTATTCATTTTGTGAAGATTACCTGCTCTTCTTATTTCTTAAAATGAATATCAGTAAATCCTTATTTCTTATCTAAAGAAAAAACGTTTCGTTTAGCGATTCGTTTTCCTTTCTCAATGATTTACAATAATATATAATTAAAGTAAATTTTAAAGTTTTATTGCAAGCAAACAAAATTTATTGCATTTGGCTTTGCACAGAAACTAAACTTATAGTAGTTCAAGTACAAAGGCATTGTTCGATTCTAGAGATTTATGTGAAATGATTCTTTCTTTTAATAGCTTTCGACATTTTTCTAAAGGTTCTCTTATGGCTAATAATATGTTAGGGTGAGACCAATTGTGTGAAAGTGTGTTAATGTAAGACAGAGAAATTATTTTAATCACAGAAAACACTTCAAATTTTTCAGCATTTCACTGTGTTTGTTAATTGAGTTTGTAAATAAATGTTTGCTTTCTTAGGTGCGACTGTGCGAAAAACTTTTAAAACTATTTTTAATTGTTTATATTGGAATTCGACCGGAAATGAGAAGCGTTATCACATTCGAAAACATATCAACTCGTTTCGAATATGACTGGCAAAGCGGATCAAGACTGAATTATGGATTGCGACATGAGATGGCAAGTATTGTTTGCAATACCTACTATTACACGGAATTTAAAGAACTACTCCTTCCAATTACTTAACTGTTTTCAGTAAAGACGTAAAGAAGAAGAAGAATATTTTTATAGTACCCAAGCCAACTAAGTATTTTTGCTTAGATTTTTATAGTTTCCAAACCAACTTTTTACATTCAGTTATGTTTGTGGTTATAAACAGCTTTAATTTCTGTATATATACATTTTGCACAAACTGTTTCGTAGCACTTTTAAACACAGCGATACTTTTGGTTCTTCTCCTTCTTCTCCTTTTCAGCATTTCCCAATTAATAGTCTCTTTTTATAACCATTACCGAAGGATGGGGAGCATATTCATTTTGTCAAAACGGTTGCAACGTCCAGAAGGACGCTTCTTGATCACCATCAAATCCTGAATTGGTTTAAGCATGTTCGTCTGTACCACTTTTCATTTTTTATTAATATTCCTCTGGCTGCAAAAAATTTGTGCACACATTCTATGGGTAGTACATATTCTAGTAGTAGTACAATAATGGAATAAATTGTACCACGCCTATGTAACGCCCAGAATCAACCTTCAAAAACACCGTAAAGCCTATAAATACTTGAACAGCTTAAATTCGGAATCCATTTAAGCATGTCCGTCTGTTTGTCTGCCCATCTAATCGCCTGCCCAACTGTGTAGTATGTGTGATAAACATTCTCCTGTTGGCAAAAATGAAGGTCTAGCCTACAAAATGCCCCAAATCGTTTAACGGACACACACCAATGCAACAAAGACTGTGAACAGCTTTGCTCCGTGTTTTTTGCCTGTTATTCATAAACTACAACACTTATGCCATATAAATTTCAACCTTATAAGCAGATATATTAGGATATAAACAAATACTGGAGTATCCGCTTCAGTATTGTGTCTTCATTTACTTTACTTATATTAATCGCAATAGTGGATTGAACATTAAATAAAATGAAGGATAACCGCATTAGTTAACAAGGCCGTTTAATTTTGACTTTCAAACTATGATGCCGAAGATACCGAAGCTTATCTAGGTTTTACTGAGAAACCTTGACCTACTCTTTAGTTTCTTTTAGAAAAGTTTTCAGTATTTTTGGCTGAAATATAATTTCCTGAAGAAGTTTTACAAAATTCGTTATCATTTTCATCAAAGTCATCAGACATTTAACGTGAAAATAAACAGATTTCGTAGTACTCTTCTCAGGACTTACCTGTTTATAATTATGCTAAAGCTATTGCCAAAATATTAAGGTTTTGCTGCAATTTCTCGTCTTTTATTAACACTTCATAAAATTATTATATATTTAAGTACCTGTTAAAGTCTTGTATTTGTTTTATTCCATCTTCAAGCGCACATGCTGTATTTTCATTTATGTACGATATGACAATTAAAGTTTGGACGTCATCCTAAACAAATTGTACCTTTTCGCGAAGCGATACAATCAAACCAATAAACATAATTCAAATACGAATAAATACATTTAACGTGGAAAGCATTAACTCATCTATATGTAAATATAAATGAGATAAATTTTCAATATTCATCCGTTTATTTTCGATTATAGATTTGCCAAGGAACCAATTAATTAAATTATGGAATGGTTTCAAATTGTCATAAGTAGAAATCTATATAAACGAATAATAATTCTCAAGTGAAGTTGATCGTTACGCACAATAATATATACACAGAATAAGAAGGATTAAGTTTCAATTAGAGATTAAGATTTACCTAGGATACGGTTTGTCGCGATTGTTTTAATCTCTTTTATAGATACTTTAGAGGACCGATTTGAAATCTTATTTTATATTTTCTTTTTTGTGTTAGCAATAAAAGCAGTGTGTGAAACTCGCCGTTTCAATATTTAGTACAAGACGTCGCATTTTCTTCGTAGAAATACGCGAATGGTTTTATAAACGCCTCCACACAAATATCATTTTCATTCTTGAAAAAAGTTTTTAATATATTGGGAGGTCTTTACCATTGGACCTCCTTCAAGTTCTCCCATTATGTTACCCTTAAGCAGACGCTTTTCACAAATTATTAACACTTTAAATTTTTCTCTTCATTTTTATTGATTTACACCGAAATGCATTTCTTTTGGTTAATGTATCTGGTTAACAATAGTTTAAAAGCCACGCTCACGATACTTTTTTATTATCAGGAATTCAGTAAACATGATTTTGACTGCAGGTCAAATGTGAAAGTGGACGAAGGATTTTTCAAAATTCATTTTCGCAGTTATATATACCGATTATAGGGTTATGCTAAATTTGTCAAACGCTTACAGTGTATAGAAACGTGCATTGCAGTTTCCGTAAGGAAATTTGCTAGATATTGCTGGTCAATGTGAACTTTGGGGTCAAATTTGTTAACTCTTTCGCCATAAAGCGTGTGTTTGACAAATTGTTTTTAAAGTTTTCGTTCCTGTCTCTTTCTTAAGTTTCATTAGTCCCTGCGTCCATCAATAATTAACAAATAACTATTAATTTTCCTCTTTCTTCCAAGTCACGTGCTCGAATATTTAAGAAATCACATATATAATTACAAAAAGAAAATATAATTAAAAGAAGTATGAAAATTAAGTTCGGTTGGGACCGAATCTTTTATACCCATCACGGTTTACCCCAAAAAAAGACAAAAAATTAAAAGATAAAAATCCTCATGCCCAATCCAATCCTCTATAACATGGAGCGGGTGCAGTTGATTTCTTCTATTTTCAAAATAAAAGTTTTTGCAGTTGATTTCTTCTATTTTCAAAATAAAAGTTTTTGCAGTAGAGGCGTATCCTTTGAAAAATTTAGATCAATTCCTAATTCTTCTGCTAATTCTTAAGCGATATCTTCATTTGCGCTAACGGGAAAACGTTTACCACAAATGCTGCAAAGTTACGCGAAAAGACAGATGGACCGACGGAGAGGTGNATCGCCTGCCCAACTGTGTAGTATGTGTGATAAACATTCTCCTGTTGGCAAAAATGAAGGTCTAACCTACAAAATGCCCCAAATCGTTTAACGGACACACACCAATGCAACAAAGACTGTGAACAGCTTTGCTCCGTGTTTTTTGCCTGTTATTCATAAACTACAACACTTATGCCATATAAATTTCAACCTTATAAGCAGATATATTAGGATATAAACAAATACTGGAGTATCCGCTTCAGTATTGTGTCTTCATTTACTTTACTTATATTAATCGCAATAGTGGATTGAACATTAAATAAAATGAAGGATAACCGCATTAGTTAACAAGGCCGTTTAATTTTGACTTTCAAACTATGATGCCGAAGATACCGAAGCTTATCTAGGTTTTACTGAGAAACCTTGACCTACTCTTTAGTTTCTTTTAGAAAAGTTTTCAGTATTTTTGGCTGAAATATAATTTCCTGAAGAAGTTTTACAAAATTCGTTATCATTTTCATCAAAGTCATCAGACATTTAACGTGAAAATAAACAGATTTCGTAGTACTCTTCTCAGGACTTACCTGTTTATAATTATGCTAAAGCTATTGCCAAAATATTAAGGTTTTGCTGCAATTTCTCGTCTTTTATTAACACTTCATAAAATTATTATATATTTAAGTACCTGTTAAAGTCTTGTATTTGTTTTATTCCATCTTCAAGCGCACATGCTGTATTTTCATTTATGTACGATATGACAATTAAAGTTTGGACGTCATCCTAAACAAATTGTACCTTTTCGCGAAGCGATACAATCAAACCAATAAACATAATTCAAATACGAATAAATACATTTAACGTGGAAAGCATTAACTCATCTATATGTAAATATAAATGAGATAAATTTTCAATATTCATCCGTTTATTTTCGATTATAGATTTGCCAAGGAACCAATTAATTAAATTATGGAATGGTTTCAAATTGTCATAAGTAGAAATCTATATAAACGAATAATAATTCTCAAGTGAAGTTGATCGTTACGCACAATAATATATACACAGAATAAGAAGGATTAAGTTTCAATTAGAGATTAAGATTTACCTAGGATACGGTTTGTCGCGATTGTTTTAATCTCTTTTATAGATACTTTAGAGGACCGATTTGAAATCTTATTTTATATTTTCTTTTTTGTGTTAGCAATAAAAGCAGTGTGTGAAACTCGCCGTTTCAATATTTAGTACAAGACGTCGCATTTTCTTCGTAGAAATACGCGAATGGTTTTATAAACGCCTCCACACAAATATCATTTTCATTCTTGAAAAAAGTTTTTAATATATTGGGAGGTCTTTACCATTGGACCTCCTTCAAGTTCTCCCATTATGTTACCCTTAAGCAGACGCTTTTCACAAATTATTAACACTTTAAATTTTTCTCTTCATTTTTATTGATTTACACCGAAATGCATTTCTTTTGGTTAATGTATCTGGTTAACAATAGTTTAAAAGCCACGCTCACGATACTTTTTTATTATCAGGAATTCAGTAAACATGATTTTGACTGCAGGTCAAATGTGAAAGTGGACGAAGGATTTTTCAAAATTCATTTTCGCAGTTATATATACCGATTATAGGGTTATGCTAAATTTGTCAAACGCTTACAGTGTATAGAAACGTGCATTGCAGTTTCCGTAAGGAAATTTGCTAGATATTGCTGGTCAATGTGAACTTTGGGGTCAAATTTGTTAACTCTTTCGCCATAAAGCGTGTGTTTGACAAATTGTTTTTAAAGTTTTCGTTCCTGTCTCTTTCTTAAGTTTCATTAGTCCCTGCGTCCATCAATAATTAACAAATAACTATTAATTTTCCTCTTTCTTCCAAGTCACGTGCTCGAATATTTAAGAAATCACATATATAATTACAAAAAGAAAATATAATTAAAAGAAGTATGAAAATTAAGTTCGGTTGGGACCGAATCTTTTATACCCATCACGGTTTACCCCAAAAAAAGACAAAAAATTAAAAGATAAAAATCCTCATGCCCAATCCAATCCTCTATAACATGGAGCGGGTGCAGTTGATTTCTTCTATTTTCAAAATAAAAGTTTTTGCAGTTGATTTCTTCTATTTTCAAAATAAAAGTTTTTGCAGTAGAGGCGTATCCTTTGAAAAATTTAGATCAATTCCTAATTCTTCTGCTAATTCTTAAGCGATATCTTCATTTGCGCTAACGGGAAAACGTTTACCACAAATGCTGCAAAGTTACGCGAACAGACAGATGGACCGACGGAGAGGCGGACATGTTTAGGCGCATTCAAGAGTTGCAGCTGGAGAAGAATTTGTATACTTTATGGAGCCTTTGAAGTTTGCTTCTGCGTGTTATAAAAGTATTGCAAAAAGTAATTAAAGCTTGATACAATATAATATTGGGTAGGCGTGGTCAAATTTTTCCATTTTTGTGCACACATGCTACAACATCACCCATAGAATACGTGTTCTAATTTTTGCAAATTTATCACTCCTTTTGAAAAACAAAGGAGATCTCAGTTTATGTGATGCTGTGGGCGTGTGCTTCGACCGATTTAGTTCATTTTCAATGTCAGCCTGCGTGCAAGAACTTCTGCCAAATTTGAAGTCTGTAGCTTCATTTTTGCGGCCAGGAGAAGAATGTATATAGTTTGTGGATATATTCTTGGCGTTTCCTTCGTAATCAAAGTAATAAATGGTACTATTGACTCGCCTGCATTACTTAGTGAGATAAGCTTTAATGTCCCGAACAGCTTCTCTAGGCACTTCATCTTGGTTAAGCTTAGTCAACGTAAATATAATTATAAGCTGTTTAACCCGCTCAGAGTTGTTTGCAGAAACTTAAATGACGTCTATCACTTATTCTCATTATCCATTAAAGCAACATTTCCCAATACGCGCGATTTACCTATGTCGTTCTTAAACTAACTTTTAACCTTATTAAGTCATTATGATTCGAAAATTAGTTGTTGGTAACTGTTACCGGTTGCCAAGCTTTTGCATGTTTGCGATGGCTTAGGGGTTCATTTGTAATTTGGCCCTCTACTGGTTGTGGGTGTCGCTCTGTGCTAGTTGTGTACATGCTTTTTTTTCTTTTATTTTTCCTTCTCATTTATTTATTATACTTATGCATATATATATAGAATTATATTATATATAGTAGGTTTTAATATTAATTAATATAAGATACACTTTAAGAGTCAATTGAACTCGACTGTCAATTTGTTTTACTTGAGTTTCATGTATAAATAAATAAAGTAAATAAAGCCAATTTCACACTTTCTTTATTAGAAAACACTTGCAGTCACTTTTTATTTATTTGCGTATCATTTACTTGTTTTTATATTCGAGTTTTTCCGCAGCTTTGTTTGAAGAAATTTGTAGCATAAATTTGAATGAGATATCAACGCCGATTTTGGATGTTCCTGCCAAACTTCTAATAAAAGATCAATTCGCATAAAAATTACCACAAGCAACCTAACAAACTAAGTTGTGTTCAACTGCGATGGTTAATTCATGTACTACGTTGTTTGCGGTACTCTGTCGATAAGAAAAAAATTACACAACTCTTGTCAAAATAATACCATCAATATTGGAAAAGTTTTCTCAATGTTCAAATATTAACGAACTTCAATATGAATAGATACACGAAAATATTACGAAGAACAATTTGCAATTGCTTCGCCGAACTTAAATAACTCTTAGTTAATCAATCATCAAAACTAAGTCAAATGAATTGCGATGAAAGTGATATTAAATATATCGTAAAAAATTCAATTTATTTGATTAGCTATTTTGATATTTTGAACCATTCAAGTGGTTTTTTTTGCTTTGTTTATTACGTGGTTTACTCTAAAATTGTTTCGAAGAAAGAGGGTTAGAAAAGCAAACTTTTTCGGTTTACAAAGTTTTCATACAAACGTTGGTATTATTTCAAAATTTCATAAGGAATCCATCCGCAGTCTGAAGCGGGGGATAGGTCTATGCTTTAATTACTTTTAGTTTCCAATACACAGCCCTTTGTCCCACAAACACATAGCAAACGCAAAATATCGCTTGCTTTAGGTTTGGAAATCGAGTAAATAAAAATTTCTTACATAAAATATTATTGAAATTTTTTTTGTTCAAAACCGAAATGCGCTTATGAATGGTTAAACGAATAATTATACTGGAAGTTTCTCAAAGCATTTTCGAATTGCGTTAGGTTAAACATTTATATCCAAAACTTGGTAAATGCAAAACGTAATATTTTATATCAAGCAACAAAAGAAAACCTAACTACATATCTGCGATTAGGTTTTGAGAGATTGTAAGACGAAGTTGTAAGTCTATTCACTGCGCATCGCACATCATGTAGAGGGGATATGATTTTGTGTTACATAAAAAGTCCTAATCTCTTTACAGATACCGCAAGATTGTGCATAGTGTAGGACTAGCCTATGCTATTAGATCCATCGATTAATGACTTTGTTTAATTTACTTTATAACCTGACGAAGTCGATAAAAAATATTTGAGATGTCATTCGTTCTCCTAAACAGCGTTCTAAATTTCCTATCGTGATTTTGTTAGAAAAATTTAAACTTATTAAGAAAACGACTGTTATGCAAAATTGATCTAATTTTAATCCTTTTAACCAGTCTTCTGAAATAATTATAATATTCCTTTAAGAGCGCATTCTCCAACTGCTTCTACCAGTTAACAGACTACGCACACTTTGGTATCAAAAGAGTGATAATTTCTGACGAAAATGCAATTGAATTCAATCAATTCAATGAAATAATATTCCGAAACTTTCCTGTCAATAAGCATTTTCCATTCTATAGTTCTTAACGAAAGCAATCTTCTTTGTCTTGTCTTTATTTGCTTAACGTTACGCATAAGCTTAATTTAACCAAATTGACTTTCCACAAAAAACTCTAATATTAAGCTTAACCTGTCCTTAAAAAAACGTAAAGATTGCCTTATGTTCAAATTTTGTTATATTTATTCTTATTAATTAATTATTTAAGGTACATCCGTGCTCATATCCAGCAAAGATTCTATATCTTTGATCCACAGAATACTGTAGATTGTCTATTGTAAATTAATTTAAAGTCGTCGCTGGCGACTCAAAAGCCACCAATTTATGCAATTAGTTTCCATTATTTTTAAAGTTTTTTTGTTTTATTTTTCATAGGAATGTTCAATAAAAGAAAGATGAAAAATAAGTAAGAACATTGTAAGCGGGACAAGCCGACCGTTAGATACCTTACATCACGTCGTACAGTTATTGACTCGTTTCGGTAATAGTGCAACAAAAATTACACATTACTGTCACACAAAGGCATACTTTTCATGAAACCGCTCATATTGGAGGATGCCCAACACATCATAAGAAATGATCCAAATTTGGCAAACTTAGTTTACTTCCCAAAAATTTTTTTATTTCTCATTTTCCGTCATAAAAACTAGAAAATGGAATTTTTCCTTATATAAGGATTTGCTTTTCATGATAACCCCTATAAATGTTAGGATCTAAACAAAAGACCCCTATGATCCAAATTCTCCACAGTTATTTTTTGTACTGTATTTGGTTCAAATTTCATCATAAAATATATAAATAAAATCCTTTTTTTGAAGGGGTTACTATTCAACAGATATGTTACATGAAGTGGGTTCCAAGAAATAGACCCATTTGATTCAAAGTTGGTCTACTTAATTTTTATGTCATATTGCTACCATGAAAAAATTTCATTATAAAACATGAGCAATTAGCCTTTTTGGCATATAAAGATTTACATTTCGTCAGAATCCTTATGTACGGTGAAATCCAAAAAAATTCACCGACATGGCCCAAATAAACTTGGTACTATGCTAAACTTTGTTATTATGGCAACTTGCTTTTATGAACTGATTTTCACCATGAAATCTTAAAAAGTGTGGCCATGTGTGTTGTACTATATAAAGATTCAGTTTTCGTGGGAGCGGTTGTGTGTGACAAGGTTCAAAAAATTACCACAACTGAACTAATTTTTTCGTACCAATTTAGAATGTTGATATTCTATTACACAGCGAGTTTTTTCGAAAAATTTTGAAAATTGCTACTTTCTTCAACACAACGACTATTCAAAATGTGACATTATATGGGCAGTGGTGGAAAAAGTGGACAGCATGTTCAATAGTGTTTTCCCTTGGGGCAAAATACGTCAGCGTAGCAAAAAGACGGGGAAACAGACAGACAGACAAGCTTAGGTCGAGTCCGAAAATGATTCCAAAGCGATCAGTACAATAAAAGGGGGGCCTATCCTAAGTCCTTCTGTGTGCTACGTACCACAAGTGGTGTAGGGTACAATTTGTCGTTCCGCTTTTTGCTTTTCTTCTTCACAAGAGAGCAATATTTTGTATAATACTTGAGCCCCATGTACTATAGTTCAAATTATTAAAAAGAATAAATATGAAAAGAGAAAGAAAAGTGCAAAGTCCATCTGTGTAACATAAGCGCGGATTTATGCGGGAGCAAACAGTACGTTTATACGTTGCGACACAGGACCAGGACCTTTAAAAAAAGACAAGATCAAAGCACCCCTCATTCATACTAGCGTTTTTCACATTTTTACGAAGCAGTTATAAGTATTAAAAACGCCGCCTTAGTGGACAAGTAATTATCAATGACTGCACAATGTCAGGATTTTCTTTATCCTCACGTGGTTAATACAGGACAATAAATGGCTTCAAATTATTTTAAGGACCACAATGGCTGACGTGCTTGAAGTCAAGATAAAATGATGAGACATTTAGATTGAATACAAATAGAAAGTAAGTAGAAATCAAAGGTCCTGGAAATAAAGAAGAACAAAAGCTATTTCGAAATGCAACTGCTTCCCATTTCGCCTCATCATAAGTCGGAAAATTAAATTCTCAAGTAAGTGATTTTTAAATATAAATGAATCAAATTTGATATCGATCGATTATCATTTCGCTGAACATATATAAAACTATCATTAAAAAGTTGGCAAAGGCATTTATTGCCTTTTAAGCGTTTTTTAAGTTACGCTGGGGATGGCATTATATATTTCCTTTCAATCAAATACATTTTTACAAAATGATAAAAACTAAGAAACTTTTCATCTTTTTTGCAAAATTTATGATTGATTGCGTATGTTACAAAGTTTGGTTATAATTGATTTCGTTATGCAGAAAAAAAACCTGTTTATCTTAAATGATTTATGAATCGAAGTGATTTCATTTTAATTTATTCGGACTTTTTTTTTTGCAATTTTTGCTTAGGTCAAATCATAGATAAAAATGTAGTTAATTTTCAAGCATTTGAGAGAATTAAAAATTATTTTTCTTAATCTAAATTTCTCTATGTTTAATTAAGTTTGAATTATGTAAGGGTTTTATGAAATAAAAATTTTAACAAAACTAAACTAATAGTTTTTATACTTTACATAAAAAGATTGTGGATATATTATGATTGCCTTCATGATAGTAAAAACTTTCAGAGATAACTTAAAACGAAGGTATACTTGATAGCATAATTTTTTCTTGCAGACATGACAACCTCGACAAAAGTTTGTTAAAAAATTAAATTACACGACTCGAAAAACTTGATCCATGGAAATAAATTGAGAATATACCGAAAAAATCGAAACAATTAAGTATTTTCGGACATAATTTCAACTAAAAGGCTCAATATCTTAAATATTTGGTCGCTTAATTAAGTTGTTGAGGAAATATGCCAAACGCGGTAACGGTTTGAAATTCCATCTTGATGTTCATTCATACGTTCGATCTTGTTGTCTCTTTCTCATCTCCTTGTTAGTTGTTTACGAAAGTGTTTTGGGAATTCGCTCAAAATTTCGGGTTTTCATGTCTCCATTTATTTATCCCTTCCACTTTCAAACAATCTGGTAAAATTTCGAGCATGAATGACACCATTTATATGGCTATTGGGCAGGTCACCTGCCCATTAATCTGTTTATTCACTTATATGTGTAAAATATTGATAGCTTCTTTTCTCAATAAAATCATTTCCAGTAAATATGATCATAGGCGGGATTTGTTTTTAAACAAATTGTTAACAGTTAAACAACTACAACACTTTTGCCTCAAAATCGAAAATTTATAAATATTTTTATAACTACGTTTACGATACAAAGTACTTTCTATGCTTCTATATTTGGGAGATCAGTTTTTGCGTAAACCGTTAAACTACTTGACACTTTAGTTTTTCCTACCGGTACTGCTTAGTATTGGAAAGCAGTGCTATACTGACTTTCGGAGATACATGTACGCCAAGAGTGTCGCAAAGTGCCCGCGTAAGATTATGCACTGAGATATTCTTTCCTTAATATGTATAAGACACTGAACTACGCATCAAACACCTCCTTTATATATATATATATTCTTGCCCAGTGTGAATGGGGCGAGCGATTTAGAATCTTTTTATTTATATGTTACTTTCCAAATTTTGTTTTTCCAAATTTCGCGTAGAAGAGTGAACCTGTTCTCAAACATTTTCATACAACAGCCACATCAAACCATGAATAATGAAACGTTTTAACAAAGGAAGGATCTGACGACATATAGGGTAATGAAGATATCAATAGGAATTTTCTTTTATTTTAGATATTGGTTCACGCCATTTTCGATTAAAAACGATTTCATGGGCAATACCGCCTCTGGACTCCTATAAAAAGCCAATTCTAGAGCATCTATTTTAACCACTGTTGCACATAAATTTACTCTTATTTCACCAATAACACAAATAATCTTAATCTTGATAATAAGATCATCGAGTAACGGTAACTACGATGACATTTAGAAACACCAGATGTGCTTTTCTTACATCATAGGACCAAAAATCCTCATTTAAGAAGCCATTTAAGGTAAGATGAGCATCATCCCATATCCATGAAACGTATCATAATAAGTTTTAACAATTTCTGAACCACAGAATGGATGAAACTATAATATTTGAATCGTAAGATTACTATTTTGATATCCAATTACTGCGAAGGCGCTTTCATTAAACGCTCGTGTCGGCGCTTTTACATTAACTCTGTTAACTGTAGCCTTTTCCTCGCAATTACCGACACAATAATGAAGACAGCCCCTGTTTGTACAAAACTTTTTAATCTTCGAGAAAGGTTCGACTTTGTGCCAGTAGCGCTAATTGGAACCTTTTCTTGGAAGAAAGAGCACAATAGAGAAAAGAAGGGAATGAAGCAAATTTGTTCTGATTTATGGGGATAAGATATTGCAATGAAATAAATAGTGAAACAACGTGAAAAGTGAAATGTAATAACATTACACGCTAAAATATAAAAAATTATTAATGCATAATGAAATAAGAGTTGGCGCAAAAATGGCTCGCTTCTTCTGCGTTCTTCGAATATAGTTCATGTTTAAGTCAGAATACGTTAGCGCAAGAGATTTCATCAAAACATCTAAAAAATTGCAACATGAAAGTTTTTTTTTTTACATGGCCGACAGACTGGCTTACATCAAATTAGAAAATGGTTGTGAATCGACCCGTAGAATCCGTGGAGCGTATCTTAAGTCATTTTGCGTTTCAGATACCCTAATATACCCCACTGCATATATGTTGAAGAGTAAAAATTACACTTAAAAGGATTACAAAATACACGAAGATTTCTATTATAGCTTTGTGGAATATTTTAAATGCTAACCGTACAAGTCCACACAATAACGAGCAATAATATAAAACTAAAATACAAGTTAATTTAAACAAAATTTAAATAAAACAGTGTTTATGGTGCGAGCATGACTGATTTTTATTTTAAACTATTTCTTAAAAGTAAGGCGTTTCTAATTACGTTATTTATTATTATCGGCCATTGTGTGGGAACAAAGTGGATATGAGATATAGGTAAATGTTTGTTCTAGCAAGCCGATAATTTGGGAACTTATTTTATAAGATCCATATTAATTTAATAAATTTAATTCGCAAAGAAGGTGATTGCAAAGAGTTCAAGTGATTAATTCCAGCCAGATCTTAAAGTATGCTGATGATGTGAAACTGTTTACTTCCTTCTCTGTGGAATCGCAATCACATCAGCTTCAAAATGACCTGAATAATTTGGTTGCATGGTGCTCGATGAATCTTCTGAAACTAAATCTAAATAAATGTAAGAAGCTTTCTTTCTCAACAAGGAAGTCATTCATTATTCAGCATTTCATTGATTCGCACAAGTTGGAGGACGTCGATTCGTTCACAGATTTAAGCATTCTCTTTGACAATAGATTGCGTTTTAACTTGCATATTAAGCTCTCGTTGAGCAAAGCTATGTCCGCGCTTGGTTTTGTAAAGAGGTGGTCCAAAGAACTTGATGATCCTTACATTACGAAAAGGCTGAACATGGGTTTGGTTAGACCTATACTCGGGTAAGCCTCTGTTGTGTGCTCTCCTTCATATAGATGCTATGTAGATTTAATTGAGTCTGTTTAAAACCAATTCTCTCTGTTTGCCCTTAGGAATTTGGGCTGGGATCCGATTGCCTCTCTTCCCCACTATGAAAATAGGTTGTCCGTACCGGCTCTTGAGAAACGTGGATTTGTTTTTGGCGTTTCCTTCGTAATCAAAGTAATAAATGGTGCTATTGACTCGCCTGCATTACTTGGTGAGTTAAGCTTTAATGTCCATAACCGTTTCTGTAGTCACTTTATCTTGATTAAGCTTAGCCAATGTAAATACAATTATGAGCTGTTTAACCCGCTCAGAGTTGTTTGCATAAACCTAAATGATGTCTATCACTTATTCTCATCATAGGACTTCTATTAAAGCAACATTGCTTAATACGCGCGATCTTCCTATGTCGTACTTAAACTAACTTGCTTTCGTAATATCTCACTTTTTTTTCGAAAATTATATGATCTTGTTAATGTGTCGGTTGTCAAGCTTATGCATGTTTGCAATGACTTATGGTTCACTTGCAACATGGATCTGTTCTTGTTGCGGATGTGCTTTTGTGCTAGCTGTGTACCTGCGTTTTTTTCTTTTTTTTTTTTTACATGAATAATTTTTTTATTTATTTATACATGAATAATTATTTTTAGTTTCTTTGTTTTTGTTTTTATTACTCTTCGTTTTTCATATATTTTTTTATATTGTATACTAGTTTTAAAACAACTAATATAAGATTTACTTTAAGTTGTATTTGACTTCGACTGCTAAATTTAGTCGTATTCCATGTATAAGTAAGTAAAATAAAATAAAATAAAAAAATAAAAATGTCTTGTTTCTATATAAAGGCATATTTTTCATGCGCGTATTTCTGGGGAAGCGAGCCCAAAACTCAACCTAATATAATACAAATTTAATCCTTACATAGGGCAGGATCCAAAAATAGGCGTAGATGGTCCAAATTTTGTAGAGTTCATTTTTATTTGAAATTACTGCAATATTATTGGTCAATTTATTTATTTATTTATTTTAATTCTACTTGTACATAAAACTCGAATAAACAAATAACACTCGAGTTCAATTGACTCTTAAAGCAAAACTTATATTAATTAATATTAAAACTTAGTACAAGTACAATAAAACAAAAAAATTAGGAAAACACGAAAAAAGAAAAAAAAGCATGTACACAAGTAACACAGAGCAACACTTACAACCGCTACAGGACCAAATTGCAAATAAACCCCTAAGCCATCGCAAACATGCATAAGCTTGGCAACCGATACTAGTTAACATCAATTAATTTTCGAATCGCAATAACTATTTATTGTTAAAAGCTAGTTCAGGTACGACATGGGTAAATCATGTGTGTTAAGCAACGTTGCTTTAATGGACTGTAAAGAGTCCGATAATGAGAATAATAATTTCCATCACCATTTGTTAAAACTTAGACTTTTCTGCTCTACAAAGGATCAATTTTCGTGAAAATCGTTATCAGGCAGGATCCAAAAAATAGGCCGAGATAGTCCAAATACGGCACAGTTAATTTTTTTACGTGAAATTACTATTATGATATAGTGTTCATCGCGAAGCATTGAAAATTATACCTTTTAGTCGTATGAACTTCAGTGTTCGCCATATGGGAGGGGATTGCCCCAGCCGGTCCAAAGTTTTCATACCAATTTAGAATGCCGAAATACTACTGCTTAGCCACTTTTGCCGAGAAATTTTTCAAATTAAAATTTTTTCCCATATAACGACTTTTCCGAATAGGACGTTATATGGAGTTTGGTCGAAATAGTAGTAGCAATTTTTGAGATATTTTAACGAAATTTGGTACACTGGCGTGTTTTGAGCAAAGGACGAGCACTATTAAAAATGGTTCGGATCGGCCACTTTTTCGAAAAGTGGTTACGCAGAAAACACTTCATTTTTCAAAATTTCCCGACAAAAAGGCTAAGTAATAGTATTTCGGCATTCTAAATTGTTGTTAAAACTTTGAACGGGCTGTTTTTAAACGCTCTCTCGTATAACGAAAACTGAAAGTCATATGACAAACGGTCTAATTTTCAGTGGTATCGTACACCAATTATGGCACGTGATATACTAAGATTCTGAGCACGTACGTAACACGCTGAAGGACTTGGGATAGACTCACCTTTTATTATTACGAGCGATTCAGATGCATTTTTTGAATCGATCTAAGCCTGTCTGTACGTCCGATTTCTATGCATGTAAATTTGTGCTCTAGCTGCAAGTCACGTTTGGCACGCTGGCGTGCTTTGACCCAAGGACGAACGCCATTGAAAATGGTTCGACTCGGACCACTCGCACCCATTTAGATCACTTCCCATATAACTACTTAATTTGAAAACTAGTTAGATAAATAATTGTGTTAAGCGAAGCGGTTTAAGATATTCAAAGGCCGTGATGCGCTATAATGTTTTTGACATGTTTTCCTTAATTTCGTTATACGCGAAGTTAAAAAACAACTCTATAAAATGCTTTATGGGAAAAAACAGTTTGCCAGTTTCTTTGTACTTCTACACTTTGCGCAGATGTTAGTCGAACACCACATCTGTGTAATCTTCATTCAATCTTCATTTCAATGTTTACAGAAAGATTTTATTAAGCCTTAAATTTTACAATTTTTTCTTTTTGTCCAATTCTGAACACGTCATATCTCTTATAACTTTCAACTCCCCTTTCTTTCAGAATTTGTTTGGCTTTGATTAATCAATGCTTTTTTTTGTTTTGCGTATAAAGACATAATATATCCGGTGTGCTTGTGATTATACAATAAAATAAAGTGATAACTTGCTGGCAAAATGAACTTTAAACGCAAGAATACTTACCAGGTAGAAGAAAAAGATCCGGTTAAAATGATAGGCCATAAGTAACACAATAAGCAAAAAGATCTCTCTTTCCTTTGTTTGTTGATTGATTTATAATCGAAAGATATCTTTCATTTAATTATTATTAATATTTGAAACATGATTTGCATCATATTTTTTAATGCTTTTATTCATCTAGTTTGCGTATATATCTATATCTATATAGTATATACTATCGATTAATAAGTAAATTCATTGCCAAATGTGTTTTGAATGTTATTTTAACATGGTATGCGATGTCTTTTCGTTATTGGTTGTTATTGGTTGGTCATCGACATCCATATATGTTTGCACTTGTAAACCCTCTTATGTACCCTTATTAAATCGTCGCATTCGTATTTTCAAACATTATTTCACTCTAACCTATTCCACGTGTTGGCATAACGATGTAATTATTCTCTTTTGTTTCACGCTACACAAAGTATTCATAACTAATGCTATTGTCAAAGATAATAGATTTTCTGCATACCATTTTATATGAACAATGAGGCCTGTCTCCGGATGAAATTGTCATAAATGCGCAACGCATGTCAACAAAAATGGTGTGGATGAATAACAATAGGGCAATGGTTATGTATCTTTTAGCTAATTGGATTTCATTTCGACAGCGTACCTTGAAAGCCATGTGATGATGTTCATCATTCGAAATTTATTTCGAAAAAATAACAGGAAAGGGGTAAGTTTGACGTTTGTTTGTTTACAAGGATACAATCAATAACAAAATCATACAAACGTAAATAAAAACAAAGTTATGTAATATATTTGTTAATATTAAATGAAATAATTTCATATAATCCATATAATTCATATAATTTCACATTTCCATTTCTAAGGAAAAGTTTGAATTGCGGACTTCGAATTTATTTTTATTTTATATAAAATA
>KK500032.1:288934-299087 GCA_000688715.1 Glossina pallidipes
TTCTGCCTGATTTTCCTCGACATTATTGGGTTATTTAATACCTTTTTTTGGGTTCTTTAGCAGAATGCGGAATGTTGATAGTAAAACCAATATATGCTGCAGAGCGATGAATGTTTATTATTGGCTTTCATTCTTTGCGCTTTGTCAATGACAGCGACAGGAAAGGTTGATTGTACACAATTGGTATTTAGACGATTGTAGTAAAAAGCAAAAAAAAAAGTTGATTAATTTACTTACCTTTCAAAATTAAAAAATTTTTTGTTTTGCCACAGTTGTTGATGAACGAGTTGTTTTTCTTACGACTGACTTGAATGATATGAGAAAGTGTTTTTAGCATATTTCATGCATACATATATTAAAAAAACGCGAAACTAGAAAATAAAAGCTAGCTAATGCCCTGCCAGTGCCAGTCAAGGATTTTTGATTTTAAGCTTAAAAATTCTGCATCAGGAAACAAATATCTGATATAAATATATGTTCACTCTTTTCTATTGGGATACGCCCGATTTTGTTTTTTGATATAATTGTTGTGTTGTATACTTATTTTTGCGAAAAATCGTCAGTTTGGCGGGTAAGTTTTGCGAATTTTCACAGTCGCAAATATTGAGGTAGAAAGGTGTAATTTGGCAAACGTACTCGCGATCGATTAAAACTTTGGGATTTCAAAATAGGCGTAAACCAATCGCATAAACGCCACCAACGGAGGAGAAACTAAGCCATCCTTAGATTTTCAATATACTTGTTAAGTAGTTTCAGATAATCCTCGATTTCCACTTTTGGAAAAGTAGAGTGTTCAAAATCTTCAGTATATCTCTATCTCTATACGCCTTAGAAGTTCACAACTCTGCGCTAATGGCAAATAAATGGGATAAAATTAAATTACTGTTTAAATGGTTAATTGGATATACAGGCGTCCCACGCTCAACACGGATGATTTGTACCTTGCTGCATGCAAACCATGTGACACGAAACTTTTTATTTTTGAATTTAAACTAAAATATCACATAGAATAACACAATTTAATCCAAAAAATTTGTATCGTCTTGTATCTAAATCTGACTCGTGCTGTATCACGACCTTAATATGTGAAACAGTGATGACGACTTCGAAATATATTATCATAAAAAATTACAGATAATATAATTTTTTTCTCAAAGTTGATTGAAACTTCTCTTATTAACGATAAAGTAAAAGCAAAAATAGATTGAAATAACTACACATTCGATTTTTTGGAGGTCGTCTTCTGTCGCAGTCCTGTTACAATATTCCCAAATATTGTACTGTGTTATGTCGAAAATGTGTTTTGCAAGTACTGTGTTAAGCGCGGGACGCCTGTACCTTCTCCTCGAAGGGGAGAAGAGAAGTTTTTACAATATTGATCAAAGATAAGAACCTAAGGAGCTGCTTCACTTGCTTAACTTCTTTAACGTTGTTAGAACTTACAATGACTTGCCCAGGAGCCTACAACACTTTACTTCTTCTTACTTTAGAACGTAAATGTAAACTTGCAGTCTTTGTAATTAACGATGAGATTAGACAATTATTTAATACCGGGGCGAGTGTGCGCTTGCTTTTATATCCCTTTTTTTATTCTTTGTACACTCTCATAATTGCATTAGGCCAACTTACTTGGACTCTTTTTTTTTTGTTATTAAATCTTTTATTAATATTTTTATATTATTATACTTTACTTTCTTTACATGTATTTCGTAGACGATATAATCTGCAGAAAAAAAGCCCTTTTAAAACGTCTTCAAGATTACATATATGTTAATAAAATATTAGTATTATTACCATAATTTATTTAGACCGAAGAAATAAATTCGAGGACTAAAAGAGTTGGGTGAACGACTAGAAGCGAACACTATCGGGTTTTTTTTTTAAAGGCAGGCGTTTAGGTTAGACAAGTATATATGACAAATACAATGCATCTTTGAATTAAGCAGCCATTTTTCGAAAAAGCTGCGCTTTTATGCTTGACAAATAAACGTCTACACGTAGTTAAAAGATTTATTTGAAAATGGCTTGTTCCAAAAAAATTCACGCTAATATTTAGTTCTTTGTTAAAATAAGAGTTTGCATGAGTATAACGCCGAATGACACGATCTATTAACTACGCTACCAATTCGCGAGCTCCAAAAAACTCCTACTCTTATGAAGTTGCCGTAATCCCTTGTTTCCTTTTTTCTGGATTTCCGACTTTCTCTTTGTAAAAACAAAAACGAAAAGTCACAATAGGTTCTTTTATTCGAAAGAATCGAATTTATGCATTTTCTTATGTAGTATTTTTCTCTTGTAATAATGACCTCTTATGATCTTCAAAGGTAAACGTAGCCATGGTAATAGTAAGGCGAAAAGGAGCGACAATTTTAGATACTCGCAAATGAAATGATAAAAGTAATACGCGTTGAATCCACGGTGAATATAGACCAAAGACTTAAATTAATATTTAAGTTAAATCAATATTTGAGTCTTTCTAGAATTGTCTTTCTTTATGTAAATTTAGCGCTTTATTTCCTTGTAACTGTTTGTTGTGCGTCTTCATAAAGTAACTATAAAAACCAAGAACGCGTGTTGTTAACATTAGATAATTTTTTAAACGGGTATAATTTAAAATTACCGTAACGGTTATTAACAAGCGAAAAAGGTTTATGCAAAAAATTACTTATCACAGAAGTGAATGAGACACATGGTTTCAAGAACATTTTCGGGTATTGAAGATAAAAAGAAAATCAAATTTTAAAAGAAAATTTATAAAATCTTTGATTAATATTTTCAACTTTGCCGGTCTTACCTTCAAAAATTATATATCACTTGACACTTGCTCTTGTTGATTATCAAGAATTTCCTCTGCTTTTATATATTTGTATGCTGTAAACAAAGTTACTTTTATGTTCTTATCAAGGAAAGAACGTGTGTCAGTAACACTAAAGATCACTTAAATCTTCAACCTTGAAAACACATAAAATTTTTGAGCTGTAATTCAAATTGTTTTTGTAGTATTTGGTGTGAAAACACATGTTACAAACATGTCGAGATACTTTCATGTTTAAGACAAATTGTAATTTTCAATATCGAAATAGTTTAGATTAGTAATAGTTTTAGATTCCATTGCATTTCTGTTAAAAAGTTCTATTAATTAAGTAATATTGCTCTTACCTTGGGTGCTGTTTAAGATAAATAACGGTCGAGTTATTGCTAAACGTATTTTCGATGCTGAATTATTCTATTCCCATTACTGCATTTAGCAACTACTTTGTTCCATTCGCGCAATCCCTTTACATGGCCGTTACGTGTGACTGTTGCCCTTTTGAGGCAAGCCGATCGTCAAGTCATTTTCGCTCAATTTCGAAGGAAGTGATGCACTGCTTAACAAACGCGTGTCACGCACCTCGCGGTGATCGATGGAACTCGGCTTAAGTGAGTAAGCCGCATTATCTAGCATTTCCCCCTTTCCAACATATTAAAAGCCGATTGTGCCTACGAATACATGGTTGGATGTTACCTAAACACAATATTGCCATATTGTTTGTTTCGATATTTCACGCGTTTTTGAACAAAAAAATATTCCATTCAATCAATTTTTGTTCGTAGCGTTTGACAAATACCGTTTTACTAGACTTTGAAAGCTAATAAGAACCACAGTCTCCAGCTTTCTGCCGAAGCGATTTAATTCTACCCTTTATTTTTGAATTTATGCTGATATAGGATTATTCAAATATGGTATATTTTTCAATAAGTGTATAAAAAGTTCATTTTAATGCACGTTGTCTATAATAAAATCAACTTTGAATTGAATTTATAGAAGGACTTACTTTTATCGACGCACGTGTTGGTGTGTAATTTACAAGCAAAAATTACATCATTGAATACGCATTAAACAATTTTATTGAATTTCAAGTTACCCTAACAGTTGTTTAGGAAAATATAACAAGACCATCTGTTGACAGCAAAACAAAATGGAGTTGATTTCGCTGATTGCAATATCGAAATATATCGAAATTATTATATTCCTTCATGTCACTGCTTTTTAATTGGCCAAGCATATTATTATTATCTCCAATACACATGTAGCTTTTTTTAAAACAATTTATTAGCAAATTATTCGTAATATTTTAAATGCAAGCTCAGTACACCGACACGATCTTAAAGGCAGGATCAACAATTGAGAAACCGCAATGCCATCTATCGAGAGAAAGAAACTGATTGCTTCGTACTCTTAAAGTCAAGCAAACCCATTTGGTTTAAATTTAGTCCAATTAAGATTTATATTAAATTGCTATTAGGGGCAAATTTTTATGATGATATATAAAGAGAAAGCATTTTTGGCATATAAGGATTTCTCTTCCATGAGCCCACTTAAATTCGGTGTGGCCCGAAATTTAGACGTCTTTGAAAACAACAAACAGTTAAGTTTTATATCAAATTTTTCTTGTCAATCAATTTATATCATAGAATATCAAATACTGAACAAATAATAAATTAGTTTTGAAGAATATGAAATACTACATGGTCCAAAATAAGTGAGGTTCTAAGTCACATTAGTTAGACCATGTGGAAATGTAGTTTTCGTTGGATGGATTTGAAAAACTTTCCGCTTCCAATCTAAATGCGTTACACCAATTTGAATTTTTGCAATACTATTGCTTAGCGAATCTTATGATTCCAGTCCAACACATTTAGAATTCGTCCTTGAACCAAAGCAGCGGGATTGTACCAAACTTTGCGACCTTCAGGTTAAGCAGAAGAACATATGGACACAAGTCAGACTGACAGACGGAGAGACCTTTGCTTGCTCAGCTTTGATCGATTCGGAATTGCTATTTGAAAGGATCCGTATAATGAAAATTGGATATATTTTCAGCCCTTCTAGCTGTTACTTACACTCACATGAACTTAAATTCCTAAATCACAAATGGTGTGATGTAGAAAAATATTTTTACAAAATGATTAGTGTGACATGCATCTAATGCGTCTATTGTACGTTAAGTATTTTTGCTTATACGCTTAAGTTCCTTAGGAATTGCTTTAATTTAATAATAATTTTCAATTTGTTACTGCATTAAGCAGCTTGTAGGTAGCAATTCGTTATTGCAAAAAGAGATTATAACAACAAATTAATTAAATTTACTATTTGAAAGCCTATTAGAAAAAGTTTCGTGAAGATATGTTGAGCTTTTAGTCCTAAAATTTTTTTTGTAAATTTTAATGCTGTTTGACTTATTACTTATTTAGTGAAAAAACGTGTGAAAATACTTGTTGTGTTGTTTTTAGGTTTTCGTTAGTTTAATATATTTCGTTATCGAAATGTTATCCGTGCAATCACACAAATGCTATTCTTTGCATCAAAATCAAATTTATTTACCATATAACATATATACGTACATGCATGCGTAAGATATGTGAGCATTGAAGTGCTTACGAATTACAATTCGTACAACAGATGGATGCTGCTTCTGACACACTTTTATTTGTTTAATTTTACACTTGATGCACTTACCAACTTTACAGTAAAACACAACACAGAGTGCATATAAACCATTGATGAAAAAGACATACACACATACAACAAATTAGAGACCAAAATACACATAGAATTTTGTTTAAAATCGACTATGTTAACCCAATTATTTCAAACGAAATAAAGAGCTCGAGTAATAAATTGAACTGAGCCCACTCTTATTCACCACATAAAACCCAACACATTTTAAATTTCACATGACTATATATACGTTAGAAATGTAATTGAAAATCGGGCAAAAAAAATTGCCCACCCTTCAAACTAAAAACTTTGCAAACTAATGGAAGCAACAATTTTAATAAATATTTTCAATCTAATACTTTTTTTTTCTTAAATATTTAAACCATTTTTAAAAAAAAAGTTCTAAACAAAACTTTGACGCTACCATTGAATCAAATGAAAGCGTCCGATGGCGGCTCTACAATAGGATGAAGACAAACACCTTTTGCTTATATACTTCTACATCTTCTATTTCTTGTTTGTTATAGTTTACGTCGTCTATGCCATAGAAACACTATCTCCATTTTGTAATCTCTAGTACACTCTTTGTATAATGTCCCTTTATACCCGTCACTGAAAGATGCTGGCTTACTCATTTTGTCGTTTGTTTACAAAATGCAGAAGGAAACTTCAGAAACGTCACAAAGTACATATGTTCTTGACCAGCATTCAATTTTGAACTGACATAATCGAAATCTGCAGCCAAAGTCTTTATTTTTGCGAACAAGGTGGAGAGACGGATCTGGTAAATTTGAGATGCTCCAGAATATGCGTGCTCTATACGGCCTCTGAAGCTTGCTTCTGGGTGCTACAAACGATTTGACGAATTGTGCGATTTGACGTTCCCCCAGGGAACGAAAAGTGTGTAAGAAGATTGTTTGCGTTACATTTCCATTGTTCACGGTCTTAGAAGTATAATACGAAAATATTAAAAATCGAGTCTAACCGAAATCTGTTAGAAATTAATCAATTAACGTGGATCGAATGTAATTCCTTGAACTTTGTTGGATATGTGAATTGTATGCACCGGTGAAGGAATTCTGAAAACTTTTTTAATTCCAGTCAAATTATATTTACGCGAGACTTTTTTCTGACTAGATCAAATTTCCAAATATATCTCAGTTAAAATATAGGAACGTATGCGTACTTATCAAGCCGTCGACTTCAAACGAAAGTGGGAAAAACTTTGACTACTATTTGACTACGACAGTTAGGAAAAGATTTGCGAAATCTTGTAAATGCAATATGGGATCTTCAAGTTGAACTAGTAACTTTTCCTGTTCCGTTGTAGTATCCGAATTCATTCAATGCAATCAGTTTTGAGTAAGCTGCTGACTGACCCTTTGGATTCTGTCTAATACATTACAGCTTTCACTTAACAGAGTTCATGTTTCGACGAAACAAATCGGCCTTTAATAATAGTTTGTCTATTTTGATATCGTTTAAGTGTCCATATAAGCAATAGGTGTTGCGGAAGAACATTTTAGTATGTTCATTGCCGTATGAACTAAACTGTTATTCGGTGCCGAAAGTCTTCTGCACGAAGTCTATCCCTTTCTATTTTTAATGAGTCGCAATTTTTGAAAGTGTCTGCTATTTACAAACCGGAAACTTGGGTAACCCTGCTAATGCGACGCAAATTGCTGCTCTACTCATACTTATTTTAAGATAAACAACTATCTTCGAATAAGTGGCGCACGAGCTTTTGTGAATGGCGATGTCTTCGGAACGAAAAAGGGAAACTGCTTTCTTTCATTATTTTTTACTTCATTTCCTTTGAATTGAAAACTTGTAACAACTTTGGTATCTGGATTCAAAAGAGGTTGTGAGTAATTTCATATTTTACGATGAGTTTCAACACTTACAGGTAGGGGAAAGAAGATGATTATTCTAGATGATTATAAAACCTGTTAGTAATCCCTCTAAAACCTCTAAAACCCTTAATACTAATCGAGTAATAATAACTTGGAATATCAATTTTATCTTACTGCCACGTGGCATATGAATGATGGTGAATGTACAGGAAAATGGCCTTCTTGGTCGTTTTTATCACTTTACCAAAATCGAACGTTTATATCTCACCACGTCTTGCCATAATTGATCCGGGCTCACATCGTTCGTTTGCGTGTTGGTTATGCGCGCTATATGATTGTCCGATTTTATCGCCAATAAGGATGATAACACTAATCGGCAGAGTAGTTCCTCTTGTTTTAGCTATGCGGATGCGGCAAAAGAATGTATCCTTCCATTGATCAAGGTCAGCCCATTCCACCGAAAAAGCAAAATAAAAAGTCCTTCTCACCTCTGCTCTGGTAACGAACATCTATCCCATCAGAAGCAAGCAGAGTCATTCCATCCATTTTTTCGATATCTCTTTCCACGAAAGGCTATGCCTGTCCCAGGACTTCCATCTGCTGCCTCATGTGAAAGCAGTAAAAGATATCATTTACTTTTACTTATTCATTTAATAAGATACGCAATTCAGTTACAATAAAAAACAGCCGAATAAAGTACACTCTAAACTTTTACCATAAATTTTCACTCGTGTGTGGCTAAACTCATCTTCCGGAGAAGTTGGAAATTCAAATCAATAGCACGGAAACATGTTTGTCATATGACAAATGAACTACCACCTCTACTACGATTTAGCCGATCTTTTCTGAAAACATAGAAGATGTTAAATCCAACGAATGTAGATCCGTCTTTAACCAGTTTTCAATTAAAACCAAACTGGAAAATTCTTTGTTGAACTAAATTAGAAAAGATAGAAAGTACTAGATAATAGAAGGCTGAACTGGATTAGAGAAGATAGAAAGTACTAGATAATAGAAGGCACGAGAATTTTAATTTGGCAAACGATAGTCAACCAAATGGACCAAACGAATACCGTAATTTCTCGTAACTGAAAGACTTACAGAATTATTATTGTGAGGTTTCTTCCCAAGAATGAAATTGCGATTAAAATACCCTTGTGGTCACAATGATTTATTTAACACGGTTTTCCCTTTCCCCGCAGGTAACACTTTCGTGTTCATGGGTTTAAATTTCAATGCGGTACAATTTACTTTGGGCCTAGTTTTAGTGAGCCTTCACTCGGTAAAGGCAAAAAACTTACCGACTGTGCACAAACCGCTACCGCCACCGTATTACACAACAAATCCCTTCAGTAATTGGACAGATTATAAAAAAAAGAAAAAGAAACTCGACTTAAGTTAACACTTGGCCGCAACGGTGAAGATGTTTTGATGAGAGTAGGCACGTTGTGGTGTGTTTTGGTCCAAGGATGACAGCGCTGTTGAAAATTGTGCGGATCGGGCCACTTTCTCGAGCACTCTGCCGCGTAACTCCTCATTTTGAGAAGTCATTAAATAAATCTCTTTAGGGAGGTGTAATGTATGTTACAGTGCACGGTGACCCACTATTTTGCTTTTGCTTGTTTGTTTTGTTATTAGTTTAGAACTTTTTTCTTTCATTTGTATAGATTGAGTCTTTGTGTTTCCATGGTAGACTTTTTATATTCTTCTGTATTTTTATATTTAGTTAAATTTCGAAGATCTATTGTTGCCGTATTTGACACTTTCTTCGTTGTTTCTCTCAGGAAGGAATAGGCTTTCTTCGCAGTTTCCGTCATAATGCTTCAATGGTAAGTGTAATCGTTCTCTAGAATTTTTTTGTTAATTGCGCCTTCCAAAATTTCTTTTCTTTTAGGCATCAACCCATAACTGGTTAATTACCAAAAATAGAAAGTTATGATCGGCTTACTTTATTGTCGGCAGCCGTAAACCGACAACATAGGTTTTAAAAATCACAGACATATCAGAATTGTTGCAATTTTTTTCATTTTTGACTTTTTGCTCTTTACAGATATATGAAAAATTGCATTTTTTTTTTTTATTTTTACTTTGTCACATTCAAGACGTGAAGGCTTAAGATCTTATAATGATTTCTAGTCTGAAAAGGAAACCATGTTGAGATATGCATTATCCATGTTGAATTGGCATTATCTTTGCTAGTACTTGCGTTAAGTTCATTACACTCATATCGCCGAAAGGCAGTACATTTTTCTGAAGAATAATTTTTCTAAACTTTTCTGTTGCAGCCATTTTGCCACAAGCATGAATTAAACATTGCCGTCGTAAGGCTTCCTTTCATTCATTCATTTTCTTTTCATTTGGGTTTGTTACCTTTTAGTCAAAAATGTGTAAAAAAATCGCTTTCCGTATACTAAGACTTTCACTTTAAAACTTTGTTGCATTTTTTGTGGTATTTTTTCCAACCTCAAGAATTTCCGATTGCATTGGGATATTAATTGCGCTAATACTCTAGAATTTAAAAAGCAAAGCGTTTCGTTCCATTTCGCTATATGTTCTTTATCATTTATACGCGACGTTAATGTACAATTTGTAAAATAATTTTCTTAAGTAGTTTCCTGTACCGGTATTTTCAACCAATACGAAAAAAGTACCTCAACAAACTTTGATGTTGATTTGGTAATGCGGGCTTATAAATTAAAGGTTTAGTTCAAATTTATAGTAAAAACATGATTTTTCTTTTATTTTCCGTATAAGTCTATGCTGTTTATATTTACAAATGATTTTACATAAATTACTGATTCTGGACTTTTGCAAAAGT
>KK500032.1:307362-321497 GCA_000688715.1 Glossina pallidipes
GCACAGGGAATTTGCACTGACGGACTAAGAATGGACCAACGAACCCCACAGACGGACTTAGACGTGTGCTCAGTCACACCTTTTTATGGATTTTTCGCTATATTTCCTTTTTGGCTTACTTTACTTTAATAATTTGCCATACGACACGGCAAGTCATAAATTTCTTAACGCTCTACCGTGACGGTGCAATGCCGAAGGCAAAGTTTCGGCTGCAGCTGAACACAATCTTCTTACTTATCTTTTTTTTTTAATGCTTATATCCACCGTCAAAGAATGGGGTGTAGTCCTTTAGTCAGAACGTTTACAACACTCAAAAGGAACTTTTAGGGAATCGATGTAGTCATGTCTGTCCCTCCGTGTGTGGTTGACTTCCTCGGTCGCAAAAAAGATCTTTCACGTAGGTTGGTATTGAAAATGGGCCAAATTGGTTAATCTTACGCTCAGAGTAATGTCCATCTCTGTTTCCCTAAGCGAAAATTTCTGGGGTTTTGCTTACAGAAGGGTGAAATTTTCTATATTTATTTTGCAGAGTATCCTGTGCAAAAATACAAAAAGTCGCCCACCCCAACACAAAGTTATACGTAATCAAATTTGAGCAAACAAAAATACTACAGGAAGACTACCAATAAGTGGAAATTTTTTTTAGAAAAATTGCTTGGCAAAATTTGCGACAGTGTGAGATATGCAGTAAAAAAGATGGTAATGGAATTAAACGATCCAATTTAATTTGCGTTATATGTAAAAGAGGAATTCATGGAATTTGTGCCCATAATACTATGCAAACTGAGAACACCTCTGGTTTTCAAAAGTAAAAAAAAGTGGGTTTTGGCTCATTACTCTAAAATTACTGCAGTGAACTTTACAAAAATTTGCACGTGCATTGTATGGACGGTGGAATTGACCACGCCTACCCATATAATAAAATTCGTCATAATTTGATTTTTTTTCAAAAGCTTTATAACGCAAAGAAGCAAACTTCAAAGTTATTTAAATTATGGGACAAACTCGGATTCAAAATGCAGCTAAGCCTACCGTGCGTTCATTTTTCCATACGTCGATCTGCGCAAATGTGTACTACCTGTGATAAACAGTCTCCCGTTCGTAAAAATGAACATATCATCTACGAACTTGTAAAAGAATTTGCAAGCAAACTTTACAAAAAACGCTCTTACTCTTCGTATATTTAACAAAAATTCTGAACATTTGCTTTCCACGCTTTTGATTGTTACTCACAATATGCAATACTTACACCATACTCGCAGTAATTTCGCTCTGAAAATTACAATATATAGTAGCGTAATATGAAGACGTCGAGGGTTATATGAATCAAATTTAATTTGTCTTTCAAAAGAAATTAAAGTAGCAAAGACAACTTTGTCAGAACTAGCTAAGCATGGAAGGTCATCCTCAGATACGTTTTGCTTCTTCGACATGCAATCCTTAAAAATTACTTAGCTTTAGAATTTTTAAACCATTGCAGTCTGTTTAGTTTCATTCAATTTTTTTAAATATTTTCTGTTTGAGGAAATATTTAATTTTCATTCAGTTCTTAGTTTAATTTTATTCAACTGTGTAGTTTTAACAAACTTCAACTACAAATTCCTTTCAAAATCCATTCGTTTAATTTACTTTGATTCGGTTCAATTCTACTCAACCCATTTCCCCTTTATTTACCGTTGTCTTTTCATGAATTCATGTCATTTCAATTCAATCGATTTCCGTTCAATTTAATTTCGTTCAAATTTAATATTTTTGCATAATTTTAATATTGACTTTAATTATTTTGTATTATATTTGGTCTATCAATTAACTGTTTTTTAAACGGTCCTCATCATTTTGTCAACTTGTTCTTTCTCATTTACATTAAAATTTTGCATTTTTTATAAAATCATTATTTGGAGTTCGCTGTAATTGGTAAAAACATATTTTGCTTCCCTGTAAGAAAGAAGTTTTCATAACACAATACAATTTTTTACTTACTATTGGCTTTTATTCGCTCTCCTTAGTGTTCAATTTAAGCCAGGACGAGTTTCACAAATTTATTCATATATGAATTTGCTTGGATGCACTTTTTTAAACAGTAAGTACCTCCCTCAACGGTTATAAATATTTTGCGATAATAATACTAAGAATATTTATTTATATTTTTAATAGAATTTCTTGCAAGAATATTAACGAAAAAATCGAAAATAACTTCTTAACAATATTGACATTACGATGGGATTAGGTTTAACAACGATAAGAAAATTTACTACTAGAAAACGTTTTTCCTTAAAGGTACCGTGAAGAGTATAGAAGCTACTGAAATTAAATGTTACCATATAAGAATATTATAGCGGGGCAAGACCGACCGTTAAATACCCTGCACCGCTTCGCCTAGCATAGTTATCCGCTCGTTTTTATACGAAAATTTACTTTTCATGAATTCCCGAGTATTGAAGGGGGCCTAGAACATCATGCGACCTAATCCAAGCTTAGTAAACTTATTTTACTTTCTAAAAATTTTATTATTTTTCATTTTGCGTCATACAAAACTGGAGATTACATTTTCTCTCCATATAAGGGCTTGCTCTTCATGATAATTCATACATGTTAGGGTCTAAAGAATAGAACTATCTAATCTATGGGCCAATTTTCAGCATAAAAAATTAAAAATTAAACCTGCTTCTGAAAAGAAATCTTATCTGCAGTGGAGCCCAAACAATAGACCCATACGATTCAAATTTGGTTCAATTAACCTTTATGTCAAGGTACTATCATAAACAAACTTTTGTCTTTTTCGGTATATAAGGTTTTCCTGAGACTCCTTATATGCGATGGTATCTAAAAAATAGGTCTATTCTTCAGTTCTTCTTCTAAAGATTCAGTTTTCGTAGGAACCTTTGTATAGAAGAGGGTTCAAAAAATGCCATACCCGAATAAAATTTTTCACATTAATTAAAAATGCCAAAATCCTATTACACAACGACATTGTCCGAAAAATTTGGAAGTTGCAATTTTTTGCCATGGAACGACTTCTAAAATAACGCGCTGTATGGGCAGCGGTCGAAAAAGTGAACCGAGTCGAATCATTTTCAATAGCATTTGTCTTTGGGTCAACGCAAGTGTCTTAAATTTTATCAAAATATCTCAAAAATTGTGACCTGTAGCTTGAACACAATTTTACGTGAAACTACATCAGACAAACATCAGGGCTTAGATTGATTGAGAATCATTTTCTGAATCGATCGAGCAGTATAATACAAGGTAAGTGTACCTTAAGCCCTTTAGCGTGTTACATAAGTCTGCGCAAACTTGATATATCTTATACCACAAGTGCTGTATGTATTGCAATAAAAGCGCCAAAGTTATTGTTAAACTAATTTCGCTACGTCATTACTTTCTCCCAGTAACTTTTTACAGAGAATTTAATTATCGCTAACGTATATTTGCCTTAACTTGAGTTTTGCATCATGATATTTATGTTTATTTCCCGATTTCTCTTTTGTTCGATTTATTGAAAAGCTTGCAGAGCAAACGAGAAAAATAATCAAAATTTTTTAAGTGAAATAAGAAAGCACGAATGCAGATGATGACGGCAACAAAAATTAATGTAATGCAGAGATATTACACGGGTTGCGCCGTTAGGAAATTTTTGAAATTGAATTTTATAAGTGATTTCGGATTTGTTGATTGCTATAGAGAATTTTCTTGAAGTCTTCCTGGTCGATGGACTTTTCTCAGATTTCTTACGAAATAGATAACTTTTATAAGTTAAGTACAGTTAGTTTATTTATTGTGAAATTCTCTTTTAGTCCGCTTTAGTGTTAATAAATTTTGCATTTATAAAACCTTACTGTATCGTCTTTTTTTTTTTTTCTTTTGTACACAATTTCGGGGAGGAGTAGTAGTTTTCCTGCTTGAACGCGGGGAAAGATGTATTTTCTTACTGCTCGCTTCGCTTAATTTATTAGCCGTTTTAACGGTATTGACTTCCCTTTTGTTCAGCAGTGTGTACGTTTACATTTTTCCTTTTCATGTTCCGCTGCTTTGTACGCCTTTTGACATTGTTGTCAAAAGTAAAATGCGCAAAATCTGAAGCCATGATTAATGTGAAAAGTCATCAGCAACAGAAAATTCTGAACAATTAAGTTTTTAAAATGAAGAATTCAGCTTTATAGTCACAGCACAATTGTCATGAAGTTTAAACTTAAAGTGTCAAGTCGACGTCATGTTGGTGAAACCTTTTAATTTATTTACAATGTTCAACTTTAAAATTATGCTTTATCGAACATTCGAGAGGCGAATTTCCTGCACCCAATACTAAGCAAATGGGTGTAAAGACCAAGGTTACTGCGCTCTTTTTGGCCCTGAACGGGGTTTAAGGTCTGCATACTAATATAGTTTGCCATGAGTATATATAAGTTGTATCTCTAAGCATATAAGTTAACGTTAGTTAGGGGTGGCAGGCTTATACTCGCCTGTATTGCCCAATACTGTACCGCCGTACGGAGAGAGGTGGAAATACGGCGTTGTGGCGAAATTACCGATTGGCAATGCCAATCCGACCATAAGGGAAGAGGAAGAGAGTTGCCGACTTTGTAAAGTGTAAGTACATGCTGGGTTTGTGCCTTTTGCCGCCTGACTACCTCAGCTACAGTTACAAAAAAAAAAAAAAAGAAAAGGAAAGAAAAAAATTAATAAATAACTACGAGTGAGTAACTAGTGCTGTTCTTTTGTCTGACCTTAAGTATCTCTTGGCCCGTCAGCTCATTGTCCTTTTGTTACATTCCTATGCACACACGCACACTCACTCTTGTACCTTATCTTTGCGAAACCTTTCACATACGTTGTCCAACATGTTAGTTTTTTTTTGCGCTTCTTAAACTAATGTCTTACATTTCTTACTTGCTGTGGATGTCGATTTGCTTCCTCCTGGCACTCTAGCAAAGCCACTTCGGCCAAACCCCCCAGACTTCCATGCGATGACGTTCTCCATGAACGAAAGCAATCTACTTACAACCAAGAACCCCTTTGAAGCTGTATTAAAACACTTGTTTGATTCGTTTTTTATTATTTTTATTTTATTGTTTTAATCGCACTCCCATACATTTACATACTATCCTTACAAAGACATTTCATATTTAACATATTTTTGAACGTTTGAATGTTTCTTATTGTATTTTTTGTACTGATTTTTTTAAATTTTTTTTTTTTTTATTGTGTGGTTTTTTTTTTTTTTTTGTGAGGGACAATGGATTAGGCCTGTATGTATCGATTTAGACCCATAATCCAGTAACGATAAAAAAGTCCTACCTACACAGATCGCCTATACTTCTATTGTTGACGTTACAAATTGTAATATTAATTTATTTATCCTCTTTTTTTCACCTTCTTCTTGATTTGTTATAAATTAAAAGATGTATACGAAATTTTATCAGCTACCCGATACTTCCGTACACCTTCATTAGTTGACTTCATCGAGATTCTGTCCCCGACTACCCTGTCTTGATCTCTCTCGTCAGTCTTGTTGGCTGTCCTCGTAACAAGGAGTATGCCAATTGCATAAGCAAAACGTACTTCTCCCTTCAAATGGCGCTACTATGTGAGCGGAGAATTATGGAAAGAAATCTTGATTAACAGAACTCTGTAAGTATAGGTAACTTTACTTTTTGTATAGAGCAGGCAAAAAGCCGACCAACCCAAACCACGTACATCTATATAAGCGGACTTTACACTACTTAATCTAATCCTAAACCTTGGAAATTTAATCACTCAATTCCCGGTAACTTAATTCACTAACTGATCGAAAGGCGCGTATTGTTTTACGGGCTATTTTCATACGGTTTCATTCTTTCACGTTGCGTTTTGCCAACTTACTAATTTATTATGGATGACAGCGGATCAATCTTGAATGAAAGCATGGACTATACGTCTTACTTCCAAGATGAGTAGAAATCAAGAAAGCTTTTCGGAAACGAAAACAGAAGAAAAGTAAAAGTTGTATCACGTTCTAATTGCGATCGTTCTCCGATTGACGTTGCCACTCAGAACTATAGTAAATCAGAAAATTCATCTGAAAGAGCAACACAGAAAGGTCTCTCTGAAAAAAACTTCGGATTAATTCAACTTCGGGAAGCAAAATACCGAGGGGACTATTATCGAAATTAGCCTGTTAAGATAAACAAAATCCGAAGCTTTTTCAAAGCCAAAAATGACCAACCTAGTAAATTGGTTACTCACAAATTTTGTTTTTAACACGCCGGTCTGTGCAGACTAATTGCCGTGAAGTGCTACGCTGACTTCTAAACTAAATTGTTTACTTAGCATAATACGCTTCTCCGAAATTGTCTTTAATAATCTGACATTAATAAGCTTTCCAAAGATATTGCTTACAGATCTCAAAAGAACAGTAGTAGGAGGTCGATAATGGTCGACATTATTTAGTAGTTTGTCTGACTTAAATATATAAATAACTTTAGCCTAATTAACAGTATTTAGACAATGTAGTTAATGTCGATAACGACTTCATTTTCTTCTATCATAATTTATAATTCCAATTAAATTCACTATGTAGTTGGGAACTTTTGGGGACCTTTCCGTAAATGCAGTTTTACTGTGATGCAGCATTATGGAAACATCAAATTATTTTGATCCATAGGGGATCGAAATTCAACCTTGCTCTTTGCGCACAGTTTTTGTTGTTCAGTTCTGATTTAACCTCGTCGGTTGTAGCTCTCTCAAGACAGTAGAGCACATGTTTAAACGCATTATTATTTTCCCTCTAATGAGTGAAAAATTGGTGCATCAACTTTTTCAAAATGTTCACTATCCATACACCTTGAAAGAACTTTGACACCAATTAGGATGAATGTACAAAAATTCGAACGTGTATTCAATGGGCGGGATTGTAGTAACTATACCAATGTAAGAAAAATTGGTCACGCCTACCCCATTTTTTAGTGTGTCGCAGAACCAATCTAGTAGCGCAGAAACAATCTTCAAATATTACATTAATATAAACTCTCGGGCAGTTTCAAATTTGTAATACACGTAAGAATGTCCGCCGGTTCGTTTGTCCATCTGTCCAACTGTGTAATATCCATAGTAAACACTCACCGCTTCGGAAAAATTAGGATATCGTCTACAAACTTGCAAAAGAGTTTAGAAGTGAGTTAAGTTTTTCAAAGGGCACGCTTACAACGCCTACATGCCTATGCGACAAAAAGTTTTATTTTGAAAAGACAAAAACGCCCACTGAATTTTTTTGGTCTTTTTTAGGATAAAGATGATCGGTAGAAAAAATTCGGTGAAGATCAAATGTAATAACAGACAAAAACTTAATTTACTTAAATTCATTTAAAAAACGACACGAGATTAATAAAGAAAACGAAATAGATATTTCACTCAGCTGTTTTTTTATATTATTTTATACTATTTTATATTCACCGATAAAATGGACAATTTACTCAATTTATGCTTATCTTTGTGGGAGTTGGTATTACCTAAAGCCAATCTCTATCCATGTCCGTATAGTTTTCATCTTCATGAAATTCATTATATCTGTCCGTCTAAACTACTCTTCTAGCCAATAATGTCGAAATGAAACTGAGGAATTTTAATTGGCTAAATTAAATATATTCATCAATGAAAACAATAACTATTATATCGTTTATGCAGTTATTTTTATACTCAGTTAATTCACATTTAGCTAATTGTATTTTACTATAAAGGGGAAATTAAATAATTGCATTTTTTGTTTTATCTATTCTTTTTTTTATACCAGCGAAGGAAGGAGATATGTCCATTTTATCAAAACGTTTGCAACTCCCAGGAAGAAACTTCAGAAGCCGCATGAAGTGTATATATCCTTGAAGAGCATCAAATGATGGATCAACGTAAGTACCACCTGTCGGACTATGCAATATCTAGAGTAAACGTTCTCATTTGCGCCTTCAAATCTGTTGTAGGCAGGTTATTGCTGGATTTTGGCCCAATTGGTCAAAGGATCGGTCGTAAATTACAATAGACAAACAAAAAATTAAAAAGATCAGCCCCGTTTACCCCATAGTTTTTCGTCTTTTTTAAAGTTTCTTTTAGAACAAAGGCAGTAGGTTTAATAAATTCGGTCCCAGCCGACTATAATTTTCCTACTTGTGTTTTTTTTTTTCAACATTATTAATGCACCATAAAAAAAAACGTCTTGAAATTACAATTAAATTTGAGTAAAATACTTTGTTATCGTTTTAAGCCAACGAATGACTTACATCATAACACTTATCCTAGTTACTAACTTACAGCAGTCTATCTTTATTAGTTTCTTCTCCAGAAATTACTAGCAATTAATTTGTGTATATAACTAAAAATCAATTATAGGCTTATATAGTAACTGGAATATGCGACGTGACGAAGTAAGAAAAGTTTAACTCGAGTATTCCAATACTTCTGTTTGTATTCAACACTTGGTAGAAAAATAAAATGGAAATTTATATTTTACATCTCTGACACAATGCTGTTTTATTTTTCCGGATGGACGTAAGCTTTGTTAACTCTGCGAAGTTTTGTGTGACTTTGCAAATCATATGTTTTTGTATGGATACAATCAATAGAACAAAAGAAAAATGGAGAGAAGGAGAAACGAAGAACTTATTTATCTAATCGAAATTTTTTTTTATACTATTTGGTTTAAAGTTTGGGTTTATGCCCTCTATTGTTTTATGAGATAGAAAAACCAAGCAATAAAATTCTTTTGCTTTAATTCCGACCATCTACATGCTCTTTCTTTCATCTTAATTTCCATTCCAACAATCGAACAAAAAGCTTATTTGCTACTAATATATCTAATATATCTGTTTTATATATATATACGTTCTTTATTTTTGGCTCTCACACCATATGTTTTTGTTTACATTTACATCCAATTGTTTAAGTAAGGAGGTTTCTTATTATGTTTACTACTTGTTTACTTGATTACTCGCTAGAGCGAAATAAAGGGGTTGCGAAAATGGGGTCGTGCTCATATTCTCAGAGTTGGGAGACAATAAAACTAATATATTAAATTTTATGAATTTGACAACATATTTACTTTTATTTATAAAGTCATCTAAATTATAAGTAGATAGATAATAATAAATACAAAAAAAATGTAATAAGTGAATAACATAAATAAATGTTCTTACTTTATATTATATTTATTAATTTATTCCATAGGCCTGTGAATATGGGGGCGGCCCCATTGTGCTAAGGCACAGGTAAGTCATTGTGTCAAGGCACATAGCTTCCATCTCATAGTTTTTCCCGATTTGACATCACTTTGCAAACTCTAAGCTACTTTTATGCATGGAAGCATTCGTTTTCTTACAAAGTGCCTGCTACTATTAAAAATGTAAGCATCCCGTGAAAATTCATTAGATCAAGTAGAAATGGCGAAGTTACATAGCCTTTTATTATTTTAGTGACAAGGGTAGTCCCTAAGATTGTTCGCAAAGATGTTAGGTCAGTAAATTTAAGTGTGCGTTCACATGGGGGTTGATTAATCGAAATATTCCAACCCAGGCTACGAACCGTTCGTTTTTATATTAACTTCAATAACTTGATAGGTAACTTGTAAGGTTATGACCATAGAATGACCGAATATTCTAACATAGGCCTGCCAACCCAAGTAAAGACACGTTTGTCAACATACAGGCCGTTAAATTCTTTAATCAACTAATTTAGTCCATCCGCCCTTGTCGGATTTTCTCATAAACTGTTATCGTTATAATATACTTTAGAAAATATTGTTGCCATTTTTTCTGTTTCATTACATTACATTTTTGTTTGTTCCATCCCCTTATGTTGTGACATCCCCTAAAACAACTGTGGTGAAAATATCCCACTGTTTAAAGTATAATTACCAGTAAACACATTATTACCTTTACAAGTCGTTTCAAAAAAAATACCCTAAGATTAGAAATGGCGTAACCGATTGATCTTAGGATCATTTAATAATGCAACCTCAATATCTTCTAAATATTTATCGAAATCATTTTTAAACAGGTTATTAGAATACACTATCTACTCTATACTCTATCAATAACCGCGAATTCGCAAATATAGTATGTCGTTGAGCATATTCTATATTAAAGTCAAGAGATCTAAGAAAACCACTGCCAAGCTTTATATCCCTATAAAATAGGCCCGTTAGAGATAACGCAAGAATTGGATTAAATAGACCTTTGGATAAAGCGAAGGAGTTTGTCCCCAGAATGTTAATATCTGTACAATTGCAAAGTACAAAATCCAAAGGTCAGCCAATTGCAGATATGGATGAACTAAAAGAAAACGAAGGCAAATACAACATCAAGGAAACTGTTATATATAGCGAAGGAGGTACGCCTGATCATCAACCATCTTCCAAATGGCACTGGATAAGTTGAAGTCCGCGAGTACGAAATATCCATCGCTGAACCCTATGGGATTACAATCAGTTTGTGCCACACAAGAAACATGTAAGAATTAATATCAAAATGTGGTGCGAAATATTCGCAAAAAATATAAAGACATTTATGGTTAAACTTCGCTTTGAGACAAGTGTACTTAAAAACTCGACTAGTAGATAAACGCGCAACTCGGATGCAACTGTAGGAGGAAGAGAGAGAGCTTGTGAGAAGATACTATCAGTAGAGGCTGGGAAACTGTAGTTAGTAACAATTCGGTAGTAGATATCACTTGGACGTTTAGCGAATATAGGTGGAGAAGACCGATTATATTAAGAAAAGTAGCTGAATTCTTGCCACAGTGGCACAGCCAACTTCCAGACTAACGCCTGAATTTGTTATGTCAGTTTTGTTACCGTTTGGGTTGGTTTGCTCCTTTTAAGAATTGAACCATTTGCAACGTTAACTGGCTGTATGGTTAGAACAACAATGTCAACGTAGGGCGCTTAGACTTACCTGGAAGGGATAGGTAACAAGACCCTGAGTACGGAATTGATGCGGAGTATGAGAATTTATATATTATTATGATATATACATAAAGCGAAGTAGAACTTGGAATGTGAGAGAATGACTAAGAGCTCGTCTGGGAAATTTTAATACAATTACTGTAAGGCACGAACCATGACTTCTATTTTTCAATCAAAGCTCCGTCTTTACATTTGAAATTTTTATAAAACACTAAATTAGCATGCAAATGATTCCTATCTTCCGCATGAGCAGTCAAGTAGGTAGGAATCGTGACTAGCACGCTCGCTAGTTTAGATCTCAGTGCGGCAGAGAGTATTTAGTTGTAGCTGCAATGGCAACAGAGTGACGCTTACCAAATTCGCATGAATCCACTAAGTTCCTGCTGCTTTCTATCTCTTTCTTTACTTTTTTCCGTCCGTCGCTCTTTTACACGCACACGGGAGTGATTGGCTACATTAAAAAGGGAGAAAAAACTCATACACGGCCTATCGGCCGTCGAGAAATGGTACTTGGGGATTTACCATGAAGAAAGTAACACTGAGTTTCGAAGTAATCATCGAGTTGCGAAAGAAATAATGTTAAAAGGTTAGCGTCCAGAGCTACTTTTTCAACTGTGAGAAAACGTCCTGCAATTTCACATGCTGTGTTGCCCTGAGTTGCCATTCTCTACCATATTCCTTGTAAAATACTAAAACTTAAACCTTGTTGGCACATAAGGTAGTTTTTCTGGGTTGTTGTCGCGATATAAATTTTTCACACTCAATATACGATATGCAACTGAAATATAGCACTATTTCAGTTATTTCTGTTGAAATACATTAGAAACCTAAAATTTTTGTGCATATAATAATTTATTTACAATGAAACAAATTGTGAGTTCTAAGGCTACGATCATGCGAACCGCTTACCATCGGTCCCGAAAATGTCGATGTATCATATTACGTTAAAAACTTTGGAAAACAACGAATGGCAGGTGGAACACAAATTCCTTTGGATGGACAATGGACGAACCCATCGATTTACACAATACTTTTGAATAAAAGGTAGAGATATGTTAACTGGTTTGTTATGTTAGATATATTCCCACAAACTTATTGCTTTATGCAATACACGGTACAATACAATGCCATAGCACAATAAATAGAACAATAACAATAAATTAATGGGTACACAACAAGATACGGAATACATCCAGGACTAGAACTCTTTTCTTAATTGCGATACTGCCTTATGACTTTTCGACTGACCTGTTATTAGCCCGCTTTAAACAATTTTAATTTTAAACTGGATTTAAAATATAGTTGTGCTGATAGGCTGCAAAAGCTTAGCCTGTTATTCGTATGCTGGAGATTCCATGTCCATCCTGTGCATTTTTCTTCTATTAATCGCCTCACCAAAAGTGTAAGCACGAAACGCTAAAGCAATATAAGGCCATAAAAATTGTTCTTGTTTCTTTCTAATAAGACCGATAGAAAGACCATTTGATCGTAGTTGTTACTTTGAAAAATTATGAAAATGAAAAATTGCATGTTAAGGTTAAAATAGAGTTAAAGAGAAAAGAAAGAAGAGAAGACCATCGACAATGCAATAGCAACTTCTAATTCAACTTTTAATGGCGAGTGTTTGTGGTAAGTAGACATGACACGTGCACATGTGAATTTTGTTTTTTTTAATTATTAATCTAACATTTCATTAAGAACGGAGTGCTTATGCCCTGAGCGACAATTTCCGTTTCGCATATGAAATCCAACAAATTTCAATAAAGCACGGAAAACAAATATTATTATCACACATGTTTCAAGCTGCCTCTCTTGCACTTGCATATCTCTTGCCATACTTTTACTTATTCCGTCTTTTCTTATATTGTAACAGCAAAGGTGAAAATTTTCATTTAATTTTATTAAATCCTGAAATGTTTAAATCATGGTCAACAAAATAAATTGAAGTTTTTTTCTCTATATCGCCAGTTGCGACAAGTGCTTCACAAGTAGTTAGAGAAGGAGAAAACGTCATTGGTTTCATACATCAGGAATTAACGACGGAAGAAGCCGTTGAAATATTTTTTCGATAAAATAATATTTTGCTTCTAGGGTTAGACGAATTTTTGAACAAAAAATTTAAATCTATATTAAAATTTATAACTTTTCAATGCCATACTTCTTCCTATTAATATAGCAAATAATGTCGTTATGAAAGGTTACCAAGCCTTGGTGTGTTTGTATCGGTTGGAGGTAAACTTTGAGTCAGTCATTAGTAGGCTATGATTCTGCTTTTAAGTTAGACGTAGGCATTTTTCCGCCCTTATTTACCTCCTTATATATAGATTCTTATAGTTTTACAATTCTTTTCATTTTCCTTAATCTTCAATTCAGCTGAATCTACATTACAGATATAAATAGGTATATCGATGTGCATCTATTTTAATTTTGTATACAAATTAATAAACAAATAAATGTACTTTGACATTAAATGATAACATCTGGCCAAAAGGTTGTAACTTTCCATTTTATAGAGCAAGATAGTTTGGTCCGAAAAAAAATCTCAAAGAAAAATTCGTAAATTCATGAATAACTTATGACCTATGACAAAAAAGCATGTTTATCATTTCACTTACCCTTGGACTATGTTTGCATAATCGAAAAACCAGAAAACTATTCAAACTGGAAGCTGCAATATGCAAATATTCTTAATACGCTTTGAAGGCTTTTAAGTCCGACAAGAAAGAAGGGTGAAAGAAGAAAGAGAAATACTTGTCTGTATATGCTAAGTATATAAGACATTTACGAGGTCATCCCATATGAAATGGGACGTTTTGTACGCTTCTGAAGCAAAATATATAAGTTGTGTTTTTTATTTAAATTTCTCTCCGCCCATCTCGTATCCAGTTTTATTCAGATTAGGTTGAGGGCTACAGTCCGTCGTTAAAATTCCTGTCTGTACCATTATGTTGCTTTGCACGAGGAAAAAAAATTTTTCAAATAAAAAAAAGAATTAACCCGCGCGACGCAAGCTGTGTATAGCAGTAGACCTCTTGAGTTTCACTTTCATTTTGATTACCTAGTAAAAGAAGAAATTTTTATATTTGGTAGATCAACCCATTCCTTTTCTTTTCTTTGTTAATGTTGACCATTATGTTTGGGCAAGGGTTCGAGATAAAATACCAAGAGTTCGGCGTTATTTCCAAATAAAGGCGGACTCAGTTGGTTTTTA
>KK500032.1:341382-351529 GCA_000688715.1 Glossina pallidipes
TGGACATGGCCGATTTTTTGCATTTTTGCACGTAAACAGTAGAGTGTTTCGTAAAATGAATATGGAAAATTTCACCCTTCGAACTTTTATAATTTCTGAGTAAAGAGCAAAAATCCACAAATTTTTGTAAAGAAAATCGGAGTTGCGTTCAGCTTAAGCTCCATTAGGGACTTCTGCTCTGACCGATTTAGCCCATTTGACCAACCTAGGGACAAAAACTTTCAATGTCTCTACCAAATTTGAAGTGGATGTCTTTATTTTTGCGACCAGGAGATAATAATCTCTCATAATTTCTAAATTACATATTCAAACCAAAACGAAAGCCGCATACGTATTTGGCTCTAGTTACGCCGGGCGTATATGAATCGTGGAATCATGAAGTTTGTACTTGTTTTTGGTAAAATATTTTAGAGAACCTTTTAAAAAAATCCACGAAATATTAAAATAAATAACAAAATTCGATAATCTAGAGAGATGGCGTTATCTCTCAAGCGATATGCTATATATGGCGAGTGTTAAAAGAACAAAGTTTGAAAATCTTGAAAAATGTATTATATATTATTATATGTAATTATGTGAACATTTCCTTTACTTTTTTAATTTAAGGATGTCATGATTTGAGGAAATAGCGCTCCTTGAAAGGTTAACAAATCTGTTTAGTTTTATTTTTGCTTTAAGGAAACCGGTACTTGTCCATAATCCAGTAAACTTACATTGAACCATGGGAGCATCTCGGAAAAAAGTAATAACGAAAGCTATTACGTACGGTATGGACCGAATCTTTTGGAACCTAAGACTAATTTATTTATACTGCTTTAATCGAAAAACTACCAAAATTGAGTCTGCAGCAATATAATAAAATAAGAGGGCATGTAAACGTTAGCATTCCCTGGAATAACAAAACTCCAATTGAAAAACTTTTGAGAACTTTGCTACATTCAGGTATTGTCATGATTTAATACTTCAAAACCACAATACAGGTAGGACATATTTATTGTAACACACCCGTCGGATTAATATAGAAACTGGAAATAGAGATTAGAAGATAGATCCTTGACGTCATTGAACGAAGTAGTGTAAAACAGAACGTAACAATCATCGCGCGAATTGTTGAGGCGAGTTAAATGCGCCATCTGCATTTTCAATAAATATTCCCGGCCAACTTAGAAATTTTTCAATATATATTCCAAAAATCAATAGCTATCGTGAAATTCCTTCCAAGAATTCATTGCAAATGGTTTGAATCTGTCCACTTTTCCGATCACTCCCCTTGAAAGAGTTGCAATTTTCACAATTTCTCGACAAAACTGGCTGAGCCCGACATTCTAAATTGGTATAAAAAATGTGGTTCGGCTGGCGCAATGTTTTGAACCTCCTTTCATATAACTGTTCCTAGGAAAACTGAAGCTCTATATGGTAAAGAGATACAATTTTCAACATTTCATGGTGAAAATTTGTTCATAATAGTAGACTGGCAAAGAAATTAACCTTATAAAATTTGAACCACATAGGTCTATTTTTTAGATACCGTCGCATGTAAGGAATCTCAGAAAATGTAAACCCTTATATGCCAGTAATTAATTAATCGTTAATGTTTTATGATGATAGTAAATTGACGTACCAATAAAGTGGACCATATTCCCATTTCATCTAAAATTTCTCATAAATAGTAAGGTTTTCAGAAAAAGGTTTAATTTTTACCGAAGTGACGATAGCTTACATTTTTAAGGTTTATAGTGAAATATTAGAAGACAAATAATATAAGTATTAAAATTAAAAAATATTAGGAAGCAAGCAAATATAAAATAAACTAAGCCCTTAATTGCATTCTTAAAACCAAAAAACTCATGAATAGGTACAGTATAAACATTGAAAGAATGCAAAGTCCCAGTCGGGTTATAACAACTTTTAGAGACATTACATAGCTCCATATTTTAGATATGTCTTGGAAAAGCCAATTTCATTGCTGTGTCCCGGATTTATCAACGCCAAAATCTCCCCAAATGTACCCTCTCCATATACATAAAGCACTAAAGGAAATGTTCGATCTTATATACGCAATGTTTTTGTTTTTGTTCAACATGTAAGTTAAGCCAAAGAATTCTTTCGCTTTTAAAAAAATAAATTTGTTGGGCCGCCCATGAGACCCAACTCACCTTTGTAAATGAAAACGCTTTCTTACTTTAAACAATTTTTATTGACAATAATTACAAATTACGCTCAGCTGCAACTAAACTGGAACTAAGCTGGAACTAACTTACGAAATAAAATAATTAAAGATTTATATAAACTTAGTTCTAATAAAACTACATTACACGCTTACATTAAATAAAATATGGTCGTATTACCTTTGAAGAAATTCGTTAACATTTTTTATAAACATTTTCAATTTCAATAATTTCTCATTTTGTATAATGGAAACCGACAAGGAAGTAAGTTAAGTGTGCTAAATTGCTAATGGCATCCGCTAATATGCGGGGTTTCATGACATACATATATAAAATGAAAAAAACATATATATATTTTGTTTCTCCCACATTCCTCAGACGTGTACGGCTAAAAGTGCGTACTTGCCCTTAAATGGAAACGCGGACGGAGGAAACGTAGCTTATCGAACGGGCATACCGTAAGCGCTGGGCCATTCTTCATCCTGCCTCTTCATCCTGCTCTCCGTCGTTCCATGATGTTTATACGACACAGCGAAGTTGGTTCCGGAGACCCCAAAGCTACTATTGCTATATATAAACAAATTCTCATTACCGTCTATATGCAATCAAGATCACAGATTAAAGTAAGCGTTTTAAAAGAAACTACAAAAAGCTACGTATGTGGACATGTGGACAGAAAAATAGATGCGCTGTCTTTAGAGTTGTGAAAAGTAAAGTATTCTGTAATATTTTTCTGCGAAAGTTTATTGTATTTCTTGAGAAGAAAATTCAATATAATTTAACATTTATTATAGTATTAGATGGGTGGAGGACATGATTGTAGCGAAAAAGAACGACGGCCAGTTCATTAGCTTAGAAATCGAGGAAAACGTACAAATTTATTGCCGCATCGGTCGGCCACAAAACTTCGTTACGAATGCTTTGAATCTCCAAAAAGAAACTATTGAGAGACACGGAGCAATCCTGTTCCACTTCCGATGATCATACACCCGTCTTTCTGTCCATGTACACTTGTATATACAGTAGACCAATACATACAGTGCCGGACATTCTTTTATTGAAAGCTGCATTTATTGATTGGGGGTCAAAAAATATGTGTATTTTATAAGAAACAAAAACTTATATTAAATAATACTTCAAATCCTTTTTGACTTACGATAAAGTTATATGCAAAAAACTCGAAACATTAAGAACATCTTTATGTAACGTTGCTTAGCTTTCGTATTTGTTTTCGTATATTTAAATACTAATTTAATTGAAGTAAATTTCTTTATATCTTTTCCGTGAAATGTCACAAAATGCGCAAGAAGGCAAGGAAATTTCTCGAAAAGTTGCAAATGTGGTTGTTAAGAAGTGGCGAAAAAGTCTTTCGGAGAATTAGTAATACGACTAATTCCAATTGTTCTGAAAATATTGAAGAGGGGCTAAACCAATCAAATGACACCCTCACAGTACAATAACAAGTAATAACACTTCTGTTATCAGAAGCAAACAAATGTGTACTTTGCTAATTGCTTATAAACCGCTACAATATCCACAAATTCTATATTAGGTAGACAATATTCGACCAGAGGCGAATATATTTTTCTTACTTATTTTCTATTAATTATAAAAATTTCTATAATATTATCACTGCCAGTCATCGTTTTATCGAAAAGTTTGCAAGGCATATTGATTATGTCAAGACGTTGGCAATATCGAGTTTCTGAAGTCCCATAGACCTTGTAAATTATATATATTCATCATTAGTTTAAAAAGTATGGAAGAGTTTGCTCATGATGCCATTGAAAATGGAACAAATCAGTGAGTGGACTCACCTGTAGTAGGGAAACACCTCTGATTTTCTAAACAAAGAAGTTGGACCTTTTGCTCTTTGCTAACGAACGACAGATATAAAAATGCAATTTTTCGCATATGTTTTGTGGATAATCCAAAAGCACCCAAACACGTATGGAAAAACCGGTCATGCCTATGTGATATTATAAAGCATCGCACTTTATTTTTCTCATTTCTTCAGGTGATGGCTGCAGAAAGTGCGGCCACGATGCAATATACTTTTCGCACTTGTTACATTCACTCTGCTTGTCCTCCCGTTAGTAACAACAAAAAATCCACATCAGGTGCTCTCTAAAAGATACTTTTTTTCTGCCAGCGCAAATTGTAGCGTAGATTTCATTGTTTGCTCGCGAGCTTGGTTTTTGTCGTCTGTTCAAAAGTTCCTAGTTGAAAAGTTAGGTAAATTTTTATTATGTACATTGCCAAAAGCTGACCGGGGATCAACTTTAAAAATGTACGTGATTTGCACATAATCACGTTGTTATGAGGGGAAACGTCACGCCCTGCTGTCCATAGTACACATTAGTATCAGAGAAATATTTGTCGAAAATTTTCAGTAAAAGAATTTCCATTAATTAACCTGTTTGCAACAAGGGTAGCATTAAAATAAATCTGAAGAATATATTTTTCAATAAACTTATACTTACCATATAAGAAATGGGCCGAATCTCTCTCTGATCATTGAGGATTGAATATACTTTACAACGTCGCTGATGGGTATCTAACAGCGTTGCAAAAGCAAGAGTCTTCCTAGTGTAAATATTTTCTCTTGTATATTCCTCAAACTACACGCTACTCCTTCTAGATGTTTTCGATTTTATATTAATTTTAAAAGAGAAATCTACTAAAATATATTTGACATTCCCTTGCCTGTAAAATATTTTGAATAATTGTTTTAAAAACATACTATATATATATATATATATATATATATGTATATATATATATGTATATAATACTATGCTGATCGCAAGGGTTATATGATGTAAAGAAAATTAGCAAACATTTGGAAGAAAACGATGCAAATATTAAAAGAGGTCTCCAACACAGAGATGTTCGCAAATGTCAACATGAGGGTATACACAAAGATGTGGATAAAAACATACCACATATGCATTTCACATAGTTCTCAACGAACCGAAATCAAACAGAGCTTAATTAATTGTTATGAAAGGAATACGACAAAAATGCTTGAGAGAAGACTTATTGGTGAAAGTAGTACCGATAGCAATTTAAATCTTACTTAACTAAAAAAAAAAAACGAAGTCCGAGTTGCTTTTCCTTTTTTAATGGTTATTGTGATAGTCTCCGACGTTATTTATTTATTATTTATTTATATCTTGCTTTTATGGTTTTCCGTACAAAGAATTTTTCTTCCAATTGTATATGCGATTTACCTATCGTGTAAAGCAGAAGTTAGAGGTATACAATAGCGTGCTTACATTGCAAAACACGACCATTGGTATATCTGCGTAACACAAATAACGGTAGATAGGAAAAGCGAAACCAAATAAAATCATTAGAGTCAGACAAAGCCAATCGTTAAAAACCCTACATCACTTCGACTAATATAATTATTCATATTGTGCATTTTCGTGATGTAAAGGCTTGTTAACCCAAATTCTATGAAGTAAATAGTTACGGAAATTTTTTATTGCGGACTAATTTTCATCACAAATTAATTAAAATTATACTTTCTTGCTATAAAAATTTTTCATCTTCTTGTGGACTCTTATATGGGATATGATCCAAAAAAGAGATTTAGGTGGTCCCATTTTCGGTACTGTTAGTTTGTATGCGAAGCTACTACTGTGTATATAATTTGAACGTAAAACTTTGAAAATAAGATCTTTTTTCCATATGAAGATTTAGTTTTCGTTGGAACAGGAGAGGATTCAAAATAATTTTTAATAATAATGCTTTTTTCTAACTAAACAATTTTGTGGAGAACGCTTGAATTTCTATAACTTCCCTCCTTGAGCCAAGACAAGGCAGTGTATCAAATTTTATTAAAATATTTCAAAAATTGCACCGTAAAGGTTACACACAAAAATACATAGACACACATCAGATGAACAGACAAATCTAGAGTAATTCAGAAAGTAATTCTAAATCAATTATTAAAATAAAAGTCGAATCTATCTTAAGTCCCTCTGGTTTTGTAGGGTGTAGCAAGAAACACTTAGGAGAATTATTATATTCCAATGAAATATTTGATGAAAAAAGGATTTAAAATTCTCTCTAAATTTCGTCGATTAACGGAAATTGCTCTTGCAAATTGTCGTATACAAACAAATATTTTTCTTTGAAAAAGACAAAAGGAACAACTGTAGGCTTGGTATAATATACGGTGAAAGAGAGACAGAGAGGGGTAAATACGTGCACGTCTTCATAATGATTTCAGTAGAAGTCTGCAAGTGCTAAGAATCGTAACAAAAATTTTGCTCCATTTGTAAAAAGCATTTATTTTCAACATATTTTAATTTAAATAAATAGTGAAAATTAAACTACTAAGTTTGTGTATGACTGTAATAATTAAAATACTTTATAAACACGCGGAGTAACTAAACCGACAGAAATTGTGGATTTTAAGCCGTCAGCCTTTATAAAACGTGGTAAGTAACTTTACAAGCCTCTAAAGCGATCCAACGTTCAACAATTTTAATTCCAGCAACTGTAAAAATGATTCTCCGCAGTTCCGAAGCATGGTTTCGAAAAATAAAATGGAAGGGGTATAACCTACAGCGCCACACTGCAAAACATCGCTTAGGGTAAGTGAAAAGTCAATTTTATATATATTGTATAAGTACGACTCGGTTTTATATGTGTTTTTATAGATTATAGTCAAGCTCCTAGATTTCATGCTTTGTATTCTTTTCATTTATACTTTCAAACTTGCATGTTATTGAGATAAAAAAATACGAAATAAATTTTAACATAGAACTTCTTTCATTACGTGAAGGACTATGGGAGGAGAAAACGACGTAGGGCTTGACTACTTTTTAATTGTGGAAATTAGTTTCATATTCATTAACACTACTTTATTCTTTACTCTTTCTCTGACAAAGTTGCAAGTTTCACAATTCTTTTCAAAGGTTTTCTTTGTCATCGGCCTGCGCTGGAAATATCTTTATACTTGAATCATTTTTTCTTTACTAAAAGCGATTTGCTTGATTATTTCGATTTTCGGTTCTTATGTGAGCTTTTTTCCTCGCTTTACAAATCCTAGTACGTATTTAAAATCCATTTTAAGTCTCCCTCTATTGCTGTATGCAAGAGTGAGCATAGCTAGCCTTTCAAGCAAATATTCAGAAAATAGAATTTTGTGGACTCAGGTCAAAGAGAGTGTTTGTGAAACTCATTTTGGCTGTTTGCTATTTTATTTTAAATTTTTAACTTACTCTTGTTTACTCTGCATGCATATGTATATATATCCATGAACTCTACATATGGCGTTGTTAGGTCTTTGCCTTTTTTTTTTTTGTAGTAGAATTTAGAGGGGGATGACGGGCATGTACGTTTTGTTATTAATACTATGGTTGGTCGCATTTATGAGAATTTTAAATAATTTCGTACATGTTGCCATCAGATTTTATAATAGGGACCCTGTATTCACTCTTTTTTTTTTAGTTTTAGAACATTGGACACATGGCTTATTACGGCACTATTTTCATTCTATCTGATTCAAAGTCGAATGACCGTTTCATCCAATATTTTAATAACCCTTAAAGTAGGACTTTACCATTATAGCTCTATAATCTTCAGAATTTCTTTCTCTATTTTCATAATTGCTAACTAAGCTAACTTCTCTAAATTTCTCAACATTGTCTTCGCACAGGCCGCGTTATTCATTATAAAAGTTGTCTTAAAACTTTTTTAGCACTTTTCTCTAGCTTGTTTTTAATCTTAAATTTGTTGTTTGTCCTTGAAGGCGCGTCACACGTCTTATAGCCATTGTATAGATGTTGACATACAAACATCTTTAATTCATTCTTTGAAGATATTTGCCCAAATAGCGACTTTTTTGGATTGCAGCAATAAATGTTTCAATAATTCAATGTTAATATAAAATGAAATATCGATAAGTTTTTTATTGAAGCTACAATTTATCTAACATTGATAATCAATTTGACATATAGACATTTAGAAGCGCATTATTGAAACTTTATCCGGATGATTTATTTCTAATCTTACTATGTTATTTAGATGACCAATTTTGAATATGCTTGAGATGCATTCCGAGGATCGTGATTTGGTTCAGATGTCTTGACTTGAGTCTTTTCGACTCCCCATTTGAAAATGTGTGTGATGATGCATTTAATATTACAACCACAATTAACTTTTTTAGGATACTTCTATGGTTAGGTGGTTAATGTAAAAAAGGTACATTTTGTGATAGGAAATATGATAATCACGATTGCGAGTCAGGATTTTTAATTTTTTACTTACAATGTATTTTATTGCATAAACAATTGATCTGTGAAATTTACGTTGCAATAACTATAGTTTACTTAGGTAAGTAGGTCACAGACAGTTTTTGTTGATTTTTCGTTTCTTTAAACATCTGATTATCCTCTAAAGCACCAAGCCTATTTACGGATAATGGCGGTGTTGGATGAGTAGAACATTCTGGCAGTAAAACATCCTTTATTTAGCTTGTACTTTTTCCTTCTCAGCGTTTTGTTCACCCTATATATTTTGTCGAGTTCTTGTTTGCATATCCACTGCAGTTGACTATTGAGTATCCACTGACCGACGTTTAAAACTTAATTAGATGCGTATTTTTCTTTAATTCATTTATAAGAAACGTTTTTTATTACCATGATCTTATTAAATACTAATTCAAGCTTTCTGTTTCGATCTTGTCTTGTTTAAGGTATTGTGAGTATTTGAACCACAAGTACAACATCTAATTTCATTACAATTTTCATTATAGTTTGGCGTTTTGCTACAATTTAACATTTACGAAATTTTGAAATGCGGTTCGCATACAAAAAATTGTTTAAATTGGGAATGGAATAGTCTGCAGAATGATTATGAAGTTGATGGCTTCTTGATCCTTGAATTTGGTCTTTCTCAGCAGATATTTTCATATCCGTTTCCGAGCGCCAAGTCTTTCAGCAAGTCGATCAACGGATATTTGAACGAATATTTAGGAAAACGTTTTAGTGAAACCCTACTCTGGTCAATACAATTGTCGGGAATCTGAAGATTGTTGCGTTCGCTTTTGAATGTTATTCTTAATTCTCGAGAAAAACTATTTTTAGTAGTGCCATGTTGATCACCAAAGTTTGAAGTTTCATTTTTTCAATTGAAAGGTCTTTCAACGTTTCCTCCATTAATTGTTATCCACTTTCGTTGCCTTGGAGAGAACGTGTTTGTGGTTTGAACGTTCAGGACGATTGGATTTCGTAGTGAAAACTGTTGTGATTTGACTCAATATTAGGCTCTAGCTTTAAATTGATTAGACGAGATATGAATCCATTGATCTTTGGAGAAGAACTGCTGTTGGTATGAAAAGTAATTGGAATATGGCGGCTATTTTTTAGGGGAACTTGTTGTTTGCCACCCCATTAAAAATCAGTATTATTTGAATTGGAGAAAGTTCGATCTAAGGCGCACGCAAGTGAACAAACTTAAATCGTTTCCGTATTTGATACTTATCAAGAACATATATCCAGAAAGACTTTTTAAAAGTCTATGAAACGTCCTTCTCGATGTTACAAACTTTGGCAAATGTATGTGTGTATACTGAAATTTTTCATAATTTTCAATAATTTTTTTCATAAAAAGTAATGACATTTGAAATATGTATGTCAGATGAATAAATCTGCGTCATACGTGTAAATTCAATTCACTTCATAATTGCCTCCAACAAAATTCCAACTGTTTGTTCAAAGCCAATTCCTATTACAAGAATAATAAAATAATGTGTTCTTTATAAAAGCTGTAACGATGCTTTCCGGGGCTGGGGTATACTCAGTCACACCTGGATCCGTTCTAAGAAAAATTTATCAAAGAGTTTGGTCTTTTGGTTGCTGGTATGTTAGTTTAATCCGTTTATTAATTCGATTTGATTTGGTAGCGGATTACATAAGGTTATTGATGAGTGATTTTTTTCTTATTTTAGCGCGATCCAACCA
>KK500033.1:1496-63996 GCA_000688715.1 Glossina pallidipes
ACACACACACACACACACACACACACACACACACACACACACACACACACACACACACACATACATACATACATACACACACACACACACACATACGTGTCTACACACATGTAAATGTACTTTTATTGAGATTATTTGCTCTATAAAACTGTCATTGACATTTGGCAGACGCTTCTGAGAATTGATTTTGCATAATAAGTGTTATTTTATTCCAATCGTTTTTTTCTTTTTTTTTTTTTTTTTGCTTCACTATTCTCTTTTACTTTTCCTTTGACACATTGTGTATTCTTAGAACATCAGAAGACAGTAAGTGAATTTCATATTGCAACCATATGTGTGCATTTTATTTTTCCTTATTATAACCCCATACTTAGAAGATTTGTTAACTTTGTTATTGTTTACCTAAAAAGTACACTCCGATATACACCCTATACGAAGACTCGATCTAAGACTATTAGTCTTTTGCATCCGTCATAATACATATAATAAATAGAATTTACTATCTTCTTGTCTACCTACGTGTATTAAAGTTATTATGATCTCGCCAGTAGTTACTATGTATGGACTATGGACGATTAAAATTTGCGATCTGTTCAATTAGGGAATAGTTTGCCCTACAGATAGTCCAAAAAAGAAACTGACTGATTTATGTGCAAAGCGCTGGTCGCACGAAACTTTTGACGTCTATTTCAGGGAAAAGTGTCGCACCCGCAAAAACCCCCAAATGTGGTATTTGAAGGTAAGTAGCTATAGATCCGATCACACTGGTAACAACAAAAGAGGAGAAAAACTAAAATCGATATCTATTTTGGAGATCTGAAAGAGTCGTGAACTATTCGATGCCGAAGTTTTCGATTATCAGTGTATAAGTTTTAGACTAATAATTACACAAGTACTTCATCATCATCATCATCATCAGGTGCACCACACATGAGTACGCCTGGCAGATGAAAAGAAACCAACTCATCCACAATACTACATGAACTGCTTGTCTTAAAAGCATCTGTCTCTACAGCATGTAATCTTTCGCCCCTTTTATTATTATTTTATTTTATATATTATATAACACAAACATAAATATATATATATATATATATATATATATATATATTATCTTATTCATATATACATATATATGCGTTATTATCATTTCTCTCTTTTTGTGTTAAAAACATGATGACTGTTATGACACTACTGTCGTATGCACGGAAATGTTTATGCTAAAAGTTGTATCCCTTAGAGTCTCACGTGTAAGAGCTTAGAAGACAATCGTACACAATCATTCTAGAAAAGAACAGACGAAAAGATGAAAAATAAAAACCATAGAAAAGTAAACATCAATTTTGATTTTAAAAACGATTACATGAATTTCATATTTTCCTGTCTTTGTAGATTCGGGTGAAAGATAAAAAGGCATTGGCGAAACAACGAGCTAATGGTTGCTCCAACACTTACATGATTATAATAAACAATTGCGGCTGCTCTCATCAACTCTGCAACCCTGCAGGTGCTTTAAGTTTGATCTTAAGTGCATTTGCATTTAATACACAAAATACACATGAAATGAAATTTAAAATCGATCTCTTAGTGCGATTTACTTAACAATTTTTTTACTACATTAGATCGACCGTCCAAGCCTGAGTGTGCATCTGTCCGTCAATGTTTTCAATCAACAAATCGCAATTTTTAGGATATTTTGATGAAATTTGGTACACTGACGTGTTTTGATCACTCCGTTGGTCTGTGCGTTTTCGGCCCAAGTAGAAACCCTATTGAAAATGGTTCGGATCGTTCCACTGTTTCGATCAATTCCTATATAACGCCTTATTTTCAAAAGTCCTTATATGGAAACAATTGCAATTTGCAACGACGTAACGCTGTGTTCAAAAATTACGGGGACTTTTGGTCTTAAAAATATATGCGTTTCGAATTAATTCTTATGTGGTTGATGCAACTATCATTGACATCTGGCAGAAGCTTCATCTCATTACATTTACTGTAAACTATAAATTTGTTGAAAATTGTTGGCGAAGTTTCCTTTTTTCTTTTCGATTCACCATTTGCACGATATTCCAGGAATTGTTGAATTCTATCGTGGTAATTATGCATGTAAGATATCGCACTGTTGCCGGATGCGGTTCGTCTTCGATGGCTTTTCTATGAATTTTACGGCCTTTTCCCTGGATTGTGCCATTGCTTAATCATTTTAGCACTTGCCCAACATTTTCAGTAAATTTTCAGAATACATTTCATTAGGAATCAATTTGTGTTTCAAGAAATTTATTCATTTTGAAGCTTCGCAATAACAATTACAATCAACAATCACAGAAACCGCTCCATTTTATAAACTGACAAAATGGAATAGCATGAAACTTCTGCCAGACATTAATGGCGCTTGCACCAATCTAACAAATGAAGTTTCAATTGTTAATCAAAGCACGCGTATTTCTAAAACAAAAATTCCTCTTATTTCTTTAACATAGTAGCGTACGCCTGCCTATTCGGTTTTATGTTTTTGATGTGTTCGGTTATAAGCACATATTGTTTTTAACATCATATTCTTATGAGACACGTACTTTCTTCTCATCGAAAATACAAGCCACATATAAAATAAAACGAGGAAAACACTATAATCGGGCAAAGCCGACCGTTATCTCACACCATTTCGCCCAATAGAATATTTTGCATTTTATTTTTTACCATAAAACGTCAAAAATTATAGGGAGAGGAAGCGAATGATTCTCACTTTAGACGGAAAGTGATCAGACACGGGCCACACTCAAGTTTCCAATCCAATCTGAAGAAAGAATGTAGTGTACCTTTTCCAGAGTGACCAATAGTCAGGCAAAGACCTCTTTCAAGCTTTTAATGATGCTATTGGCAGTTCAAACGCGTCAGTCACCAACATTTTAAAAGATAAGTTGAGTCTGAAACGCGTCAAATCTTGCTGAGTAGATAAACAATCAATTTCTGTATCGGTTCTTCGAGATCTTTTCGTTAAAAGTTTAACTCATATCGTCTCACAACCATCGTATTCGCCTAATTTAACCCAATGTGACGTTTAGTTATTTCCTAAATTCAAAAGACCACATTGGAGCCAATGTTTTGATGCAACGGACGAGCCAAATTGCAGAAAGCTTTGAAATCTATTCGAAAATCAAGTACAACAACTGTTCCGAGTATTGGACGAAACGGTGCCCTAAGGGAGATTACATCGATGGCGGAGAAATACATTTAAAGAAGATAAAATTAAGTTGGTCTTACTTTTTGAACACATTGCTAGGAGCTTTGACGGCGTCTCAATTAATTGCTGCAAACTGAATATTAAAGTCAACTGTCTACACCCGTATCCGTATATATGATATTAATATTATATAAAACAATAAACAATAAATAGAAAGGAAATAAGTAAAAAGACTATGGAGGCTTTACAGTTATTCATATAATAGCTGTTTAGTAGAAGGCGTTATAGGGGAAATGGGCGAAAAAGTGGTCCGATCGGAACCAGTTTCAATGTAGTCAACTTGATAAAAGTTTATCAAAAATTGCGCTCTGTATGCTGAACACAAAAAACCGAAACGAACAGATGGACGCACAAGCTTAGTTGAATTTAGAAAGTGACTCTGAACCGGTTTAATTTAATAAAGCGTGTATCTATCCTACAATAGCGTAGGGTATAATAAAACGTGAAGACTGAACTTAAATCTAAAAGGAGACTAATATTCAAGACTAAGGATTTCTTTAGACTGATTATCGCTTGTGAAGCGCACTGAACAAGTAAATATTATGATTTGATCTTTCGTACTCGGAACTCGCCCCGTAAAACCAATGGAACTTTCTTACACATTTGCCTCTTTTCCTTCGCAACCTTCATTGATACCTATCTTATGCTCCATATTATTTTTAGTTAGTTATTGCCTCCGCACGTATTAAAGCAAACTTTAAATTAATTATAAGCACAATAAGTTTCATATCTAGGTATGTACGTAACTGCTTTACCGCATATGTATGCAACACCTTTCTGATTACACAATTAAGCGATATGGCTTGGAAACCTTATTTAAACTTTATATTAATTGAATTTTGCTGCTTCATTTAATGTCAATTATTGAAATGAGTTTCTCTCCTATGGTCACACTCGCATGCAGGTGTATAAGTACAAGTATAAGCAGCAGGCCTATAAATATATGCAGACACTTCAACGTCATTGTATAAATAATGTAATTATTGAACACAACACTTAAATTTTACTTACAAAGATTTATATGCTGTATCTGTTTGCTGGCAATAAGCGAAAACAAAAGCTTTTTAAGCATAGCCTAAGGCAACTTAAGATCCCGGCAGTTCATGTACAGTCCGTGCACATATCACCTTACAATTAACATTTTAATCGTCATGCATTCATGTTCAGTTAAACTAACCCCGATGTTACATTAATGGGCGTTTTCCGAGCAGCATCGCAGCAACGTGACAATTCACTACACATTTACCCTTTTTTTTTTTCTTCTAGTTTGCTTGATTTAGCAAACTTACTTTATAATCAAATTGATATTGCAGTGTTTTATTGGGAGAGTGCTCCCTCGAAATGTCAAATATCAGACAAAATCGAAACAGAAAAATGTTTAACGAGAATACATATTGTTTTCTTTTATGACTTATGACCGGTCATTAACAGCAGAATGTACCCTTAAAATTGCCCTCAACACTTTACTTCATGATAAGCTGTTGTTTGTTCTAAACAAGCACGTGCCTACCTTACAAATATATTTAAGTTACTTTTCTATGTATTGCGTACACATTTACTTCTTTCATTGTAGGTATGTTTGCGACAACCAATTACTTAATAATTAAAAAACATGTAAAAACACTACAGTGGACTACGGCACACGATTAAATAGCCTACACCACCCTACAATTACTCAGATGACTACCTTTCAAAATAAAGCATCGAAAAGTAAATCGATCCGAACAACTTTCATGAGGGTTGGTCGTTGGCTCAAAACACTACCGCATACCAAATTTTATGCAAATCTCAAATTCAAAAATTGCAACTCAGAGGTTGAGCACAAAAATATAAATAATCAGGCGGACAGATGGACGGACCAGATTAGATCGCTTCAGAAACTGATTCCGAATCCATGAAACACGATTCTGTTTTAATCCTTTCTGAGTGTTACCTGCAAACTTAACATATACCCTGTGCCACAAGTAGTGTAGGGTATAAGAATAAATAAATAAATACAATAATTATGAAATGTAATAAATGAGTAGGAGCTTGCCATTACATAAATTGTAGAGATTAATCCCTCGATGTTGGCTTATTGATAATTAATGGCTGAAAGAAACTTTTCACATGCACAAGATCAGACATTTGGCAAAATTTGTTTTCAAAAACTTAACTTAATTTCAATTTTTTCGATTAATTTGTCTAACATTGAACTAATTTGTCGAGATATCTTTGCGTGGGCCGTGATTACCTTATACTCAAATATTACGCTTTTCATTTACTTTTTATTTTGTTGCGTATTTTATATGTATTTGTGTTCATCTTTTTGTTTATTAATTTTTCTAAATTTTTTTCCTTTATAATCGCTGGGTGTGCGTGTGTGTATGTGTTTGTTGGTAATACTACTAAAACGCCTATAATGCTTTCTCTTGTCTTGACTTTTATAATAAAACGTAGGTAGTTTCTTATATTATTGTCTTCCCTCAGTTTCCTGCCGCCTTTATCATGTTAGGTTTTTTTCTCTCAAATTTTCCTCCTTTTTTTCTCCTTTTTTTTTGCGTAAGTTATGGCTTGTAATGCACGAAAGTATTTTTTTGCAGCAACAAGAACAGTAGAAAGGATAGGGAAGAAACTTTAGTTCTCTTTTATTTTCATCAAAGAAAGTATTCTCGCCATTTTTCACACAAACTTCTGTTATTATGTTAGTCACTGAATTTATGTTGCATTACGTAAGACGTACATCAAAAATGTAAGCGATGAGATAAATTTTAAAAATAATTTTTTCCCATTTTTATACGATCTCATTATTCCATATATATTACGTAGTAGCAAAGCAACATTTTCTTTGCGTATTTACTTCTTTTTTCTAAAACGTCCCATGTTTTTATGAAATTGTCATCGCAGCAATCTGTAATATTATCGGAAAATATTATTCGATGCAAAAACTTTGTAACAAATTATCACAGCGCTTCTCATGATTTGCAATCCATTATGATCGGACTACGTGCGAGCTAGTGTTGGATCCCAGTGATTGAAATCATACTTCGAAGAGAACAACAACAAACGTCATGTGGAAGAAATTGGTATTATATTGAATATCATAGTGTGTCTGTGCCAATAAAGTAACAAAGTAAAAGGAATGAAGAGAGTTTTCCCAAGTCGTACGCACGCTTTTGCAAATTTTCTTTTTATCTATTCTATAAAGATCGTTGGTCTTACCTCACTGCAATTGATTGTATTAACGTTATGAACTTTCATATATATATTTACTGTCATATCTTTACTCCTAACATATACTGTAGACGTAATGGCAAAGCCATACATATTTTTTCAAATTTTACAAGCATTTGGCAACGTTGATGAATTTTCCGCTTGAAGTGCGCTACGAAAGTGGAAACAAATTATTTAAGACAAGCGTGAAATTCTCCCTAATATTTTAAGCTCAGAAATATCATCTGCTTTATACCCACCACTGATAGTTGTATACTCATTTTGTCATGGTATTTGCAACAAGCAAGAGGAAGCTGTAGAGATCCTATAAAATATATCTAGTCTTGATGAGGATAACATTTTAAATATATTTGGGCACATCCGTCTGTCCGTCTGAGTATCTGTTTGCCTGACTATGTGGTGTATTCTGTTGATACTCTGCTAGACGCAAAAATTAAGATATCGACTTCAAATTCGTTGCAAACATTGGAAAGTCCTGCATGCAGATTTATACTCAAAAAGGGTCTCAAACTGGTCCCCTCAAACCTTTGCCGCTCCCTTCAAATAATTTGTGGGTTTTTCTTCAACACTCAAAAATTCTGAAAGATATAAGACTGCAATTCTCTAAATTTATCTTATAGAGCACTGTACTATTCGTGTTTAAAAAATTTCCGCCGAGATCGCAAAAACCTAGAAATGATAAAACTTTCATTTTCTTTCACTTTTTTTAAGATTCTTCTAGTTGACAAGAAGGTAAGCATAAGATTGACAAGACAGAATGTTGAAAATTGATCTGTGCGTTCTTCACATGAAAATACATCGTTTATCGACTATAGCCAGTGGTGTTGTGCTAATTTTTTTTTTACCGGAACGCTAATGTTTTCTTTACTGGAACGCTAATGTTTTCTTTACCGGAACGCTAATTTTTTTTATTTTTTTTTTACCGGAACGCGTATATATAATTATATAGACAGGGCCAATCCTGGGTAGGCGGCCGCTCTCGTTATCAGAAATCATTTTTAGTTCCGGAACGCGTTCCTGTCCAAAAATGAAGTACCGGAATGACGTTCCCTGAGCGTTCCGGCTCGACAACACCCCTGGCTATAGCATATGTTAATTCTGAAGCAAGTATGGTGGACGCCACCGTCTATCAAATGAAAAACTTTGAATAGTAAAATGACAAACGAGGAGGTATTCATTCATTTTCAGGGAATTCTAGCGAGCATCTTGATAGCATTTTTGCAAAATTCAGGTTCGCGAAATCGAAAGTTATAGACGAAAGTTTCAAAAAATTGTGTGTGCTTTTGTTTCTTCTACATTATGGGCGTTTATGAAAACTAGGCACGCCCCTTTTGGCAATCTCATAATCTTACTCGATCAAAGAGTGCTTGCGACAATTTTCAATTGTCTATCTTTATTTTCGCAGCTGTGACGTTTCGCATAATTGACCCGGCCATTTGAAGCATTTTCGTAGAACTAACTATACAACATGAAAATGGTTAGAAAATAGGGTGCGATCTAGAAAAAGGAAAGTGGACATATATGTGTGCATATATAAGATCTAAGGAGATCTTTTTCCTTATGCAGAATTTTTACAATCAAAAATCCGTCATATTGACAGGTGTAGCAAGTGTATTGCTAATCCAGTATCGATAGCTTGTTTAGTCCATACCAACTCAGCATCAAAAAAATCCACAATTAATTACAACTCCACGGATGACAAATATTTATTTACTTTCTATTAATTTATTGTCACGTAAGAAAAGGCATTCCATTCCAACCCCATCTTTACTAAGGCCCGAACAAGGAACTCTGCTCTGCTCACGTTGGGCATTAGGCATTTTTACACATTCCAGCCAGTTTCCGTCTTTTTTTGCTGAATAACAGAAAAAGAAGAAGAAGAAGAAGAAGAGAAGGCATTCCTTATCTATTTTTTTTATAATTTAAAAACAACAAATTTTCTTTTTTTTTAATTGCAAGAAAATTTATTTGTTAAATCTTTTGCGGTAAACATTTACGTCGTTTACGTTACAATCGCAATTTAGCTAACGAAGTTGGTCTTTAAGAGAAATTTGCGACAATATTTCGTATTGCGAAATAGAGAAATAAAAGTTGTGTACTCTGAGTGATCGTTTCAATAATTCTATACCGTTATAATGGGTAATGACTTTGGTAAATATATGCGTAGCAAGCGTAATAATTTGATGCATTAGAAGACTCTTTTTACTTTCCCTTTCAGGAATGAATGATGACGACGTTGAAAATCCGTTTAAGGAACAATCGACTCGCAAAAAATTTATTCAAAAAGTTTACTTAACGTTATTTATGCAGTTGCTATTAACTTCGGGAATAGTTGCCGTATTCGTTTGCGTAGATGCGGTTGCGTTCTATGTTCATGAACACTTTTATTTGAAGTGGATCGCGTTGGGACTTGTAATTGTTTTGACAATCATTTTGATTTGTTGTGATTCAATTCGTCGGTCGTCTCCTACAAATTACATTTGCCTACTTTTGTTCACATTATGTAATGGTTTCTTGCTCGGCATTATGGCCAGTTTATACGCACCTGATGAGGTCCTAACATCATTGGGTATTACCGGCGCTGTTGTCTTGGCATTAACATTGTTCGCAATGCAGAAAAAAATCGATTTCACTCCACTATATTGTATTATGTTGATAATCAGTGTAGTTTTTCTTTTGTTCGCACTTGTCGGAGTATTTTTCTTCCGCTATCGGATTATGCGAATCGTAATAGCAGCAATCGGCGTCACGCTATTTTCCATATGGTTAATTATTGACACACAAATGATAATGGGCGGCCGTAGATTGGCCATTAGTACTGATGAGTATATATATGCTGCTCTTCAATTATATTTAGATATTCTAATGATATTTCAATATATATTAATATTATTTTCAGACTCTTAGTAATTATGTCAAAATTCTGATACAAATTTCTGCCAAATGCATCTTAACACCGAGGCTTTCTTTTTCCTTTTAGTGTTTTGAAAAATTTTCATTGTCCAGGGAATATATTAAACAACAATCTACCCATGCGTGGCTGTGGGTGTATAGACGAAGGAAAATCTACACAAGATTTCATTTTGCATGAGCTCGTTGGCCTAAACGTTGGCGAACAGTTCTCTGCAGCGTGGTTATTCTTAGTCTCGGAATCTTCTATGAGATGTCTTTTTTTACACGAGATTTTCCGTACGAAGCGTTGCGTTACTTGACTTGCATCAAATGATCGGAATTTCAAATCAAAAGTAGGCTGCAAAAAAATTATACAGAAAAGATCGATTTTATAGTGCGTTGTAAAGACAACAATCCTCCTTGATCTCGCGACAGCGATGGATGGGTCAGTGCGACATAATTAAGATTGTAACACCTTAGCAAAAAAAAAGAAGAACAAGAATAGTTTACTTCTTAGTTGATTAGAGGATATGGGGCAGGCAAATGATCCTTGAAGAATTCATTGCACACACATGCACACACACTTCTTATATTAATTAACAAATTGTGATGTTCTTAATGTTCCTAGCTATAGAGAGTGTTCAGTGTATTGTGTATGTATATCTTTATTTATTTGTTTTTTTCATTTTATATGTTTAGAAGATTTTACAACTCAATATAGTATATAAACAATAATCAAGTGATCTTTATCATATCAGGTTAGTCCAAAAAGGAAAAATTGAAAAGAAAGATGAGAAAAACAAATGAGAAACGAGAAAAAATGAAATAAAGAAAGCACACGCAATATGTATAGTGAACAATAATAAAACAAATGTTGCCAAAGGATGGTCCCTGCCATCTGACAAAAAGAACAAAGACAATCAACAATTTCAAGTCGACATGCTGTTCCAACACATTTAAGTTTAGCCGCATAAGGATTTTCTAACATGGAACAAGCAGGTTCTACAATTTTTCATTTATGAAATCTATGGGTTAAGATGTTGGTTTCCCGTCATTAAGTATCTGAAGGCTTCTGGTTGTAAAGTTAATAAGTGATCTACGCCCGAATGAAAATTTATTTTGGTCGGCCGTCAACAACGTCTAATGTTACTAGAAAATCAGCTTTTAATCCAACGTGTAGTGTTTGTGTTTAATTTAAATAAGTGCCGGCTTGCTACCACAGAACAAAGGAACTGCCGTCGATGCCATTTCGAAGAGAGCAAACGAGGCTGACCTACCTTTGTTTAAAAGAAACTTTATTTTAATTGGATTTTTAAGACCGAGGACAGACGGACAAACAATTTTAACTAGATATACTCAAAATTTCAATTTGAATCTTATTGAACAGACGACTTCTCTTCAATGCAAACGAAATATCCATTAATCGGTGACATGGACAAATGTCCGTGTTTTTCAAATAAGTTTTAATAAAACTTATTAGATTAGATATCATAGTCAAGACATGTGGTTCTTTCGCCTAGTTCTTCGTGGAGAGGATAAGGTATAAAAGTTAACTAATTCTCGTCAAAGCTCTTTTCGGCTTTTCTTTTGCAGCTTCTCTTCACCTAATGTTTGTCATTCGTCACCTTTATTATAGGCGCTATATGTGTATACGTATATATAGTTGTTCGGTAATGGATCGTTTTAAAATACTTTATTATGAACAAGTTGTTAGAGGAACAAAAAAATATTTATTAAAGTGAGGAAGAAAAGAAAATTACAATAATTAGTGCCTCGAAGATGCCATCATAGATAAAATATACATAAATAAATTAATAATGTCCAGATATAGATTTAAGGCCGCAAACACATACTCCTCAGGACTCAGCGAATACTTGTGTTTTCCGCCCATCATTAGTTGCGTATCGTACACTAGATAAATGCTGAACAGTAAAGCGCCAAGGCAGCTGTAAATCATAATCATTACATGGCCCGGGAATATTAAGACCACAATGGCGAATATCAAGAGGGCCAATACACAGACTAACAATATACCTCCCATTACGGTGTAGTCTACTTTCGTTTGTACCGCATACAAGCTAAGGGCAAAACATAAAATTGCCGTAATTGTAACTGCGGTGAATATTTCTTCCGGTGCAAATTGACTGGCAATAATGCCCAACATAAACGATTCGGCTAAAGTAAAAACGCCTAAGAATACGAAATTAATCGGTGTTTTACGACGTGCATCATCGAAGCATAACATTATTAGCATAGTGGTAAATAAAACAAGGAATGCGAGCCAAAATAGAGCAGGATTGTCGTAAGCAAATCCGCTCACGTCTTCATTAAAAACGAACAGGGATAAGAATGCCAAAGTCACACAAAGTTGAGCCATTAAGATCAGATAAACTTTTCGAACAAATTTTTGCCGTACCGTTTGCTCGTCAAAAAGCAAATTCTGCAATTGACTTTCAGGATGACCCATAACCTCAGCAGCTGCCAAAAATACACATGAAAACATAAAAAACATAGGCAATAATTTGAAAATAACATTGGATTTTATATTTTTTACGTTGTGTATAGCGTTTAGCTTTCCCTTTAGGTGGATCTAACGGCCAGGAGCTTCTTTTATCCATATCGGAATTTTACTAAAATTATAAAAAATTAAATGCTTTCTCAAAAATAATTTCCTTTGCAATAAAAAAAAAATGTCTATTCTCAACTGTCAAAGTAATAATTGAAAATGGCCATGTCATCATTTAAACGTCAACTTTTGTTTTTGTTTTTTTTTTTTTTTTCTCAAAATCGTTTGAATGAAAGCGAAATTGGTTATCTTCTATCTGTCGTTACTGAAACACAAAAACCGATATTATTTTAATTAGCGTTGGTTGTAGTTATGAGCACTTTTTGAGTTTCACTGTGTGTTTGCACAGTTCTCCGCGTAAGCATGGCTGCCTTGTTTTCTAGTTACTGCTGACTAGAAAAGATCACGCATAAGGTATTCTAAAGGGCGTAGCAAAATGAAGCTACGGAATGATTTTAAACCTTTTTGCTACTTAGAGTCATGAGAAGGATGTGGAAACCTTGTAGGTCTAAAAAGCAAATAAGAAGGCTGTCGGCGAACAAAGCCGAGCATTAAATATCCTACATCACTTCGGCACCAAAACTTGTTATTATTGTTTTTATATAAATGCATAATTTTGATGAAAGACTTCATAACGGAGGATACTCAGATGTCGACGTCATCTAAATTAGGTTTATTTTTGGTAAGAATGACAGTGGCTTTAAAAATAATCCTGACTCATCATAATTTTTCGCATTAAGTTACGAACGAAAAATATTAGTTTGCTCTGATTTTCATCAAGAAATACAAAAAAAAAAAAAAAACAAGTTTCACTTGTTTAACGACTATTTCCAAAAAAGGCCTAATATGGGCAATGGTGTGAAAATGGTTTAACATCAGTTCACTTGGAAGAAGATTTGTTATTGAGATGAAGCGTGTTAGCCTATCAAATTTCGTCAATTTATTTTAAAAATTGCAAAGTGGGGCTTGAGTCTCGCAGACAGAAAGAGAGCTTTAGGTCGATTCAGCAAACGAATTTGAATTATGTCGTTCTGAACATTGCTTTAAGAGAATACAGAGTATAAAATGCCGTTTAGTTAATCCGAGATGACAAGCTATGTGAGGACGAATGAAATAAACGAACAAATGACTTGTAGCAAGTTATGAAAGCATTAAAGTCACAAGTACCCCGATTATAATTTCATTGAGGAAATCGAACACAAACAGGATGGACTCAGCATCTCGCACAAATTAGTAACTGATGTTCTAAAAGCTTTGAGTGTAAACGGATCCCACTGGCATGCCTTGAATCTTTTAGCTTTCGCGAGTAGTCCTGTTTTAAAATTATACTCAATAAATCTCACTTACAATAACTAAGAATTTTCGTAACATATCTTGCGTGTATTATGATTAGCAAACAAATATCGTAATTAGATCACTATAAGTATTGCTTAATATTTGATGTATTTGTTTGTCTGCGTCAACGCATAGCCTTATCGTCTCCATTTACTATTTTTTGAGAAGAATACATTTAGCTTATGCTTAGCGTTTGCATAGAATTTGTCGTAAAACCGTAACGTTCCGTATCCATTTATTCACTTCTTTATCATTTCAAATCTGAAGGCAAATTGCAAAGCGTAATACACATATTCTTTAACAGAAAAGTTCAATATCGAATATTGTTCTTCTTTAAACTTGGAAAATAAGAGAAATCAAAGATGAAAAATTTCCATTTTCTAGAAAAATTGCATTTGTTTTTATTTGTGGCCATATATTTGCATTTTTTCATATAAAGGCTCCAGCATATATTTACCAAACAAAAAAAAAAAAAAAGTAAGAAAATTATATCGGGTCGTGACCGAATCCTTTATACCCATCACTGTTGGTCTAACAAGAACTGAATTTTCATGCTATATAGTAAAACACAAGGTCGCGGCGGAAGATTTTTTCTATTGTCAGAATAAATGTGGAAACTTATATGATGCATGTGTTGCACTTTTTGAGTAAGAAACGAGATACACTAAAAGCAAAGGTATTCTCGGTTTTTGTTGCATAGACGTGCGGGTCTTAATCGGTTCGGTTCACTTTCAAATTCTTTTGCAAGTCTATAGACGACATCTATACTTTTGCAAATGAGACAATGTTTACCACTGAGACAACGCAGTTGCGCAGACGGACAGACGAACGGAGAGTAGAAGGACATGCTTAAGTGGATTCCGAATCCACAACTGCTCAAGAATTCATATGCTTTACGAGATTTTGAAACCGGCTTCTGCGCGTTGTAAAAACTAATTCAATTTTGTTAAATTGCAATCTATATCATCCATAGAGTAAACGTTACAATTTTTGTGCATTTATCTGCTGTGGTTTACGAATAATGAGGCATGCCCTTCCAACAGCAATCTGGATGGAGATGCTTAAAACGACTCATAATTTGATGTTGATCAAGAAAATAAGTGGGTTCTTTGTGGGTTCTTTGAAGCTTCGTTTTGGGCAATGCGAACGTTTCGACAGAATGAATACACCCCTGATCCTTCGGCGATAGGTACAAAAAAAAAACAAAAAAACACACATTTGCACAAACACCTGCCAACTAACTAGGTATGCGGCACGGAGATACATGCGAATTCTATATATGGTTTTATGTTTCTATGATTGTCAAAGTTTTTCGCATGAATGCAAAATATTGGCGTTATATTGTATTGGAAGCAACAGAGAGTAAGCGAAAGCAACATGAAGAATAGAAGCAGCGATAGCGAAAGAAAAAAGACCGAACAACAAATCATTTAACCAAAAATAAGCAATTGTATGATATTCACAAATAACCGCACGTACACACAAGCCCGTACATAATATATATATATATATATATATATATATATATATAATAAAGTGTGTGTCATGCGAAAGCGTTATCTATTCTGAGATCGAATTGGAACGAATTTTCAAAAACCGCTACATGATATAATATTTAGTGGAGAACTTAATGCACCGTTATAGAGATGCACTGTTCATAAATTTATTGTAATATTTCCATCATAATAAATAAAGAAAAAAATGCTACAAATTCGGTATCATTGGAGATTCGGTCATCAATCGAGAACTTGTTCGTAAATCCTTTCAGTTTCGATTATATAAAAATGTATGTTGTTGTAAGACTAGATTCAATTATTTTGTATTCATAACGCATATAAGTATCTCGATTTGTTTATTATTGTTTTAAATCAATTACACAACAGAACCTTTACTGCAGGAGCCGTGTGGCAACCAGGAACCCTCTGCTAAATGGAAATAAGCAGTGAGGTTAAAAAATCGTAATCAATTTCATATTCGTGAATATATTTGAAAATCTTCTTGTTCGCAATTTTCAAATATCATCGATGCAAAATTTAGAATAACACCTCTTATTGAAAGACCTTGTACATGGAAAATACATAATGTAAAGGGAGACGAAATAGTGAATACATTAATCGGTAAACATTCCGCGAAATAGCTCGGACCGTCTCTTTTTATGGAAATTGGAAGGGGATTTAGCGCTAGGTGCTTGGTTGTTCACTCAATACTTATTTGTAAATCGTGGAAGGAGGCAAAACAGTGATTGATTCCTTGACACGTTTGTCATGATGCGTGTATAACATATCAAGAAAGAGAATAGGAAGTACGAGTTTATTTCTGGATGAAGCTCTTTCTTGTTTCACTACCTACGGGAATCAAAAACATGATCACGTGTATCCTGTTTATAGTTAATATTCCACGGTTGCAGCTTTCACCTTTCGGCTTTTTCTGTTTTTCTGCGCTTAACAACGTTTCTCTCTGTAGCGACGCAAATAAATCCTACAAACTTCGCTTATTAACTTTGTCAAACATACGTACAGTATGTTGATGAATTATCTCCATATAGCACAAAATTAGAATCGCTCTAAGATAGTCGTTGTCGTAATCTTGCACTCCCTGGGTATCGTTTGGTTTTAATCTGCTCTAGCGACAAACTGGCACAAATTCTTATGGACAACATTTTAGAAGAAGAACAACATAAGAACTATACTCGACATGCAAGAATGTAGTCTTTATTTAAGCGGATAACTCCAAGCAGATAACTTCCCAGAATATCTAATACGCAAACTCAAATTTCTTCAAGTAATATAACCAAGTTATTATACCCTGATGCAGTTAGCGGAAGTAAGTAAGGAAATCATATTTGATTCGAGGTAAACCCGGGATATCCCCTATTTACGGCAACAATATAATTAATGCAAATTTTGATACGTCAATCCTCACTGGTTATAAAGAATGCGTTTACCTGGAACGAAATAATAAAAGTTCATGACTCTATCGTAAAGCTGGCAGATCGATCACATTCTTTGCGAACTATATTTGTGGCAAAGTAGTTAGTAATCGTTCGCATACGAAATTTTGTATTCTTTCTCTCATTGTCTACAAGTGAAAGCTACTTTGAGTAATTGAGTAAGAAACTCCTTATCTCTAACGTTACACATGGATTAAAATACTTATTATATTCTTAGGCTTTGACGGTGCATGCAGAAAGACACAATATGTAAATGTGCAATATTTTTTGGTTTTTTCTTTATAAAAAGTCATAGAAATATAAAATTGAAAAATTTTTGAATGAACAGAAAAAAATTGCGTTTTTTTTTTTTTTTTTTTTTTTTTGGCATATTGGTTATATTGCGTTTCCAGCTGAGTGAAACAATTGTTTTTACAAATTTTTTGCAATTTCTTGTTTATTCATTTATTTATTATTTTTCTTTTTTTAATTTTTTACAGCCACGACTGAGGCGATGAATGTTACAAGTCGTTCGATTATTGGCAAATGCTCAAGCATAGCTACTGAATGCTATTGGATAGGAACAACATTTGCTTGCTTCTCTCTTCATTCTTTATTTAATTTGGGAAAATGTGTGAAATTTTTAATCGCTACCGGCATAACTTATTTCTAATATATATCTACATATATAGGTAAAGCTACACAAATAGACAATGAATTTTATTTATCAGTTGCACATAACATTGATATATTTTCCATTGTATTTCACTGGGTTTTTTTTTTTTTTTTTTTTTTTCTGAATGGGCCATTAAACTATGCACAGAATTGCACAAAGTATGACATCCACAATTATAACAACATACATCCAATCAGCTCAAGCCTATACCACAAGTTTGACGCTTGTCATAAACCCGTTAGTGTTTGTTATAAAATCAAGAGCAAAGAAACAAAGCAAATAAGTGAATTAGATTGCACTGCAGGGTAAATCTTTAAAGCCCCTCGCTTCAAACTAAAGTACACCAATGTGCCTCCCAATTTTTATTTAGTAAGTGTAAGGGTTAAAAAAATGTTTTTTTTTTTTTTTTTTTTTTTGATGGGACAAATCACTCAGGAAATGTCTTCTTAGCAAGAAAAGAAGAAGAAGGAGTAGGAGATAGGCAGTTGGCCGCAGACTAATGGGTGTGTGTTCAATCGGTAAATGTTATGCCTATATCGACGGAGTACCCACTGTAGCTGCGACCAAAGTAAATTCTACAGCACTGAGATTTCAACCCACAGATAGGCGATTCTTATCTATTCGGCGACTCATGCGAGTAAAGTCAATCGATAACGATCGATGCTTGACAAATTGTTACCCACAATTTTAGATATTCCTACAGGAATTTCGATAAATACTTGTTAAGAATTTCTTATTACGGTTTGATTACGGTTTCACTGATGTTGAGCATGGGTGGATTAGAGCTTCCTTGTTTTCTCAGTTTTTATAAACGTAAGCCATCGAAAAACATGAGATGTCAGCCAAATGAATGTATGCGTATACGTGAAGGTGCGTACATACAATAACCTGCTGCCTATACCAGATACCAAATCAAAAGTTGCCAATCATAAGCACCATTGCTAACATAAGATTCGATGAGGTAATAGTCCTAGTCAAGTCCTAGTCAGTCAAGTGAAATGCTCAAAGTGATCCAAGGATTTTGTGAATAATACATATTTGATTGAAAAGTTAAATATTCAAGTTTCGACTTGAGCTACATTTTTTTTTTCTTTTTGCTGATTTATAATAATTAAGATCTAAAATTTTTGTGGTATAGATTCCTTTACACTCTTGGGTAAGAAATACTCAAAAGGATTGATTGGTTTTCTGATTAGAAACTTAAGGAACTTAATTTTCCGAAGCGACTTAGTCCAGCTTGCTTTAGCTTAGCAAACAGTTGTCGTCGCTTAATTGTTTAAAGTTTAATATTTCTGCAAACTTTTTTGCGGAGATATATATCTCTGCGTGGTTTAATTTTATCGGTCCACCTTACTGTGAGCTGTAATCAGTCGTCAGCATTAACGTTCCTATACAACGTTTTATTCGCAACTTTGTACTAATTTGGCTCCTGATTCTTCTTTTTGCAAAAGTAATATATTTGCAAAGCAATGATCGCCTCAACTTCACCCAATAAATTCTTAGCACGATTTGCTTTACATTTTGGAAGTAGCGATAATAAGAAAGTTTGCTTGCGTGTGTGCGCATAGCTTGTAATCGAGGAGAAGAAAATGCGATATATTCGATAATCAATTCGGGGAGAGTTCCAACAGCTTTGCCTAAAATATTGCTCCGTTGAAAATCATTAAAGATTCGAGATATTCCTCTTAAAAATCTTTACAGAGCTCAAAGCCAATGTAATGAACTTTAAAAATAATTACTAAAGAACAACCTAACGTAATGTATTTGCTTATAGTAAGAACAAGTCAAAACACTAAATACCTTATCTCATCTTATAGTTTTTCATTGAACGACTTTTCAAAATAAAGCTAATGTGGGAAGTGATCAAAAAAGTGGTCCGATGCGAGTAATTTTCAATAGTGTTTCTCCTTGGGCCAAAACCTGTCAGTGTATCAATTTTCATCAAATTATCTCAAAAATTGCAGTCTGTAGGTTAAAGACAAGACACAAGATGGACAGACAAGCTTAGATCAATTCAAACAGTGACGCTCTAAATTGATCGATATAAAAAAAGATGGGTGTACAGCGAGTCCTTCTGGATGCCCTTAATACCACAAGTGGTGTAGGGTTCCTTTCACCAATTTTAAAAATGGATTGTCTCTGCCGTAAGATCGACTTTTTCCTCCGTCTTATGGAAAGCATAAATTATTCTTTGTAAATATTTAAAAGAAAAGAAAACTCACAACTCAATTGGAAGGATACCTACTTATTGAATATAGTTCGATCGAACCGATAAATCCCAAACAATCCAACAAATACATATATGAGAAGCGGCGATAATCGTCTCGTTCTTATGTCTTCCTACGTAGAGGAACATTTCAATGTTGCATAATCGATTTAAATTGTTTCCCGAATGACAGGTAGCGTTAGTTAGACGACGTAAAGACAAACTTTGATAACTTTCGCTAGGTGTTGATAAGTTTTGAAAAAAGAATTTCATACAATAAAAGGGACAATTTTTCGAAAAGACGGTATATTTGAATAAAATTTTAATTGTACTAAAACCAATGGCGAATCTGGTTGGACGTATACATTGTATCCGTACTTGGAAGGCGTACGTCCTTTTTACCAATGCTCTCTTTTCAGGTATAGGAGCACTGTGTGAGTGCTTAAAAAATAAGGGTTTCTTTGATGATTTTTCTTGGGATAGAAGAATAAGTGGCAGAACGATGATGTTCGGGGAGATTGTAGAGCTGTATCTTTAAGTACAAATGATGACACACTAGCATAAGAAGAAAAGGAAACACTTTCATTTTGTTGGAGTAAAAAATTTCCAACACTTGCTACGAAGTATGTTATTTTCATAAAATTTATGACTACTTTAGTAGGATTCATAGAAAAGCTACCGCCTTGTTCAATTAAAGTAAACACTGTTGAGATATGACACAGTCAACGTTTTTATATGGATAAGGAAGACTTATTTCCTCTTATGTTTTGCACATTGTATTGATATAATATATAATCGTATATATATACAAATATTCATCCATACTTTGGTAAAAATGTCAACAAGTGTTGTTGTGTAGAAAGTGTTGACACATTGACACTGATTTTATACCAAAAAAGGAAATAAATGTATATACATACGTAAATACATACATCCATCTTATATGTATGGGCGTATATTAATGCAAACAGCATTGTTACTATTATTATGTTTATGTACGGTGTGCTGTCTATATGTGTATGTCTCTCTCTCTCTCTCTCTCTCTCTGTGTTTGTGTGTAGATGTGTCGGTGTGTATGTTTTTATCACAAAAATTCAACAAATAATATTTCTAACAACATTTACTGTGAAAACTAATAAAAAAAAAAATAAATAAAAGGAATAAATACCAAGAGAATGCATAAGCACACGCGCGACGAATTCTAAGCTATTGGTGTAACTGACAGAGAATCATACAAAATAAAGTGGGGAATCTCTTTAACTAAAAAGCTTTTAAGCTTTCGTTATGATGCGGTTCTCTTGTACCTCGGCACTTAAAACTTGAAATTAAAATCTCTTAAGATACTTTTAAAAATTCTTCTTCATACATTTAAACTCTGTGCAGAAAGCTTCAAGGGATTTCTTTACAAGAATAATTTGTAAATGAAAATAATTAATTAGCAGTTGGGAAACATCTTAAAAACTAAGCTCAACTCTATAGAACATGTGGCAGTTGAAAGAAGAATTTAAAAAAAAGGCAACTCAAAACAAGTATTCCAGTCGGCCAAGGCCTACCAGTAAATACCTTACACCATTCTGCAGTTAATCACATAACGACTTTTCAACATAAAACATCATTTGGTAAGCAGTCCGAATGAAAACACGTTGTCGTATTAAATTTCATGAAAATATTTCAAAAATTATCACCTCTAAGTTGAACACAAGAAAATAAGACATACAGACGGACAAACAAGGTTCTATGAGAGATGGGTCAATCTCAAATCCTACGTGGATACATGGTACACGGAGAGACATTGGACGGAGACACAGACAGACAAGAGATTCTGAATTGATTGACATGAAAACAAAATGTGGGCCTTTTTCAAGTCCTTTTGGTTATCATATATATCCGCACACGTAATAGCCCCTGCATGACAAAGTGATGCTATAACAAAGTTAGGTAAACACTTTTTTAAAAGTCACATATTTTACTTAGTTGCTATCCATAGTTATGTGTCTATGGAAAATAATGGCGTGTAAACTATGGTACAAAGCATCTAAACAGACGACGCTCTGATCAGGAGTTGAAATGTTTTAAAAAAAAAAAAAAAATGATGGAAACTACTGTGCGAAAGTCTCGTCAATGGTATGCCGAATTTCTTCATTTACATGACATACATACATCAATAGTTTGCAATTGATTGGCGCATATTTTATATTAAAGGTGAAGTCGCAGAATTTTTTTCGGGTAAATTGAATAATCGCTTGTCATCGTAATACAATTCCTGCCGCATTTCACTGAATTCATGTTAGCAAACACTTTTTTTGGTACATTTCTGATTAGAGATCAGAAAATGTTTAAAATCACTTAAGTCGTCAGTTCGTGGCTTAAAATCGAGTAATAAGCTTCTAATTACCCTAAGTTTTATAATTTGCACATACAAGAATACATATTTATATAGTGTAAGAATCTGCAAAATAATGATTTCCAAAGAAATGTGTTTACGTTAAATAAGAAGAGCTTAAAAGCTTCTTCAGCGAATTTCTTCTTATATCAGAAACATTGAAAAATCGTTTATTCTCAAGTAGCTCGCACACTTGGGCAAAGAGAAATTCAATTTTTTCGAAGTAAAATACTCTTACTCTTAAATAATTACAAACGCCTATTAAAAGTTTGGCCTTAACTGATTTAATATGTAAAACATCCATTACTTAATTTACGCATCTAGAACGAAAATCGTGCGAAATAAACGGATACCCGCAATTAAAATTTATCCCATGTTAGAGTTAAGGCAAACAATATAAAAATAGCTCGAAGATGTATTTAATAACGTAGATCTAAATAAATGATATAAAATGAGTCAATAATCGTGAAGGCAGAAGCAATTAAGAAATAGTGAACAGTGATTAGTTCACTAATTTTTAAAGAAACCTCTCTTCACATTTTCAACTTTCAATTTCTTAGTGATTAACAGGATAAACATAACATTAAATATATTTGGTCCTCTTACAAAATTTTTCTTACATGTCTTGACAGACATTTCAATATAGTCGGTAGGTAACCTAATATGTTTAATTCAGAAGACCGCATCCCTTCTCGCCTGTTGTCACATAATCACTAATCATAAGAGTTTTTTTGACATTGAATCAAATTTGGTATTCCAAGCAATTCTGTTATAAAAAGTAGTTTGTTAAACGACGAGGAGAACAAAATGTTCTGTAACTTGTGACGTCTCTTCCGAAGTTGTTTCGAACAATTGAAAAGAAAGCGAAATTCAATCACGCGGTAGAAAACGTCTATGTCAGTTTTTTTGTGCTGTAAAACGAAATTGGACCAACAATATTACAGAAGATAACTGTCACATGTCACAAATTTGATTGCTTGATAAAAATGGACAACATTTTCCGGAATGCTACTTGCGACCAAGAGTAGTATGTCAATGTTTTTCGTTAACACAAAAATGACACGCTCTGCACAAAATACCGCGTAAATCTAGGGATAACAGTGCGTGCTTATGCTTAAGAGATTTTTGTTTTGTTTTAGTTAAGAGAGTAACTTTTTACTTTTGTGTTACTCTTACATTGTTCCAAGAGAATTTTATATTTTCGACTTTAAATGTGTTATACTAAGCATCGAAGAATAAAGGTATACTGGCTCTTCTATTTCGTTGGTAACATTAAAAAACAAAGTTAATATCATTGAACGCTGAGCGCGTTGCAAAATACTGCATTGCAATAGCGCCCTTATCGTATGATCTGTCATATAGCAATTAAAACGTTAACGTTAAAAAGAATTCTTGTATTTTTACGTCAATCCACGTCGATATGATTAAAATACCGCTAGAAAACGACTTGCGAAATTTTATAATATTATACACACGTGACTTTCTTGTCACCCAACTATCGAGCACCTTGCTCTGGCTCGTGGCTGCGAAGGGTTATCACGACAACGGATCCCGTAATCGAAAATTTTGATTGTAGATCTGCTGAAATATTAGTTATGTTATATCCACCTGAGTAGTCATGTAGGCAAAGAATCTCGATTAACAACCCAATCGTCATGGGTTTCAATAAATCCATTAACCATCACCCGGCTATTAGGGGTTTAAGACTTTAGTTTTAGAATTTATTTCTCTGACGAAATTAATTATAATAACAATAATGATGCTGATCAATTTTTCAACATTACATACAAAGGTACAAATAGTTTAATAAGGACTTAAGCTACATCGAGTCGTAACTTTGCCTGCAAGTTTGTACGCCCATCGATTGGATTGAAAACGTTTGTGTTCCAAAAAATTTGCAATTTTCGTTTACAGCTATAGTCGATAAGTGAAGACAAGTGTAAAAATGGGCATGTTTCTATTGAAAATGTGCTAATGGCGTAACCATAAAACCGTAACTAATCAATCAATCAATAATTTCGCATAATGCCATAAAAATGTCCCCACAATTGATGATGAAATTTGTAGATGATACAAACCTTCAAAAAACGTTATATGGATTCGTCAACATTCATCTTATATCTGTATGTCTGTATGTATGTATGTATGTATGTCTGTATGTCATCTTACCCATTTATTGAGCGATGTGTTACGTTGCAGTGGATTAGTGTAGGTTCATATGAAAATCATAAATACATTTACGCGAATCATTTTAAAATAGAAAAAATAAATAAATAAATAAGCGGACTATAAAAGGTAACGATGCGAAACCTGTATATGTATATACATATATACATATATATATATATATATATATATATATACGTAGCTTTGTATCATCTTAAATTAGCAGAAAGATAAATGTATCGTTGTTTTCGATTTCGACTTCTGGAATTGCACCTATTTATCAAAATACTGCGCGTTTGTTATGTAGTGGGTATTAAAAATTCGCGATACAGCAAATGTTGTTTGACTTTTTCTCCCATGATATCGGGTCTTATACATTATCGCTTACAGTTTAATAACATTGAGAGTAAGGCAATACATAGCTGACTTACTATAGACAGATATAGTTTCAAATTTTCATTTTGCACCTTATGATATAACCATCGCATTACGTACATTTCTGAAGAATGTATGATCGTTGCGGACATTACTAGGCAATGTTCTCTAATAGATTGCTGTTACGGATTCCAGTTTAATTTAATGTAAGTACCTGCCTTGATATCCTTGCCTCAGCGTGCGCGATGGCACAACGGGTTACTTGGATAAGTAATAACCAACGCCCCTCAAGGAGCAGGATAATTCCCCTTGGGGGCGATCTACTACTCCTGAAATGCCAGAATAAAAGAGAAGTTAATGTATGTGCCATCTTCCTTGCAACTCCGCAACTTCAAATCTCAGCACGGTATTGTTTACTTCGGTTGTACCTATGGAGAGTGTTCAGTCGGTAAAGGCATAATATTCACCGATTGTGCACATAGATCCTAACCTGCGGCCACATCCCTATATCTTCCTCTTTCTTCACTTCATCTTCTTTGTAGGCGTCCCCGTGTTACACGAATAGGTAACATCCTCCGAGTAACTGGCTATTCAAATAAGAAAAAAAAATGTGGTCGTCGTCTTTTTTTACCATCTCATCTCATTGTTATAAGAGTCTCACAATTCGTAATGCTAACCCCAGCCACAACGATACTGGCCAAAGAGCCCTACTCAGCGGTCAGGCGAGAGAGCATTCCCCTGGTAATCTGATGGGAAGTGTATCATGGCTACTGTTTTCTTTCCCACCTTTCCGTCTTAAGATTTATGGAAAATCTATACAGCTCTGGATGATCCCGTACTTACCACGGTTGCATTTGAATCTTCGTACATCGAATCTCTACGGGCCGCATAGATCTATTTTCTGCTCATATAAAGATTCATATGAAGAACTAAGACTTTACACGATAACAAGAATTTGTTGTCTTTTTTGACGAACATCAATAAAAAGTTTTATCGAGTGCAGGGTATTTAACGATCTGTGTAACCTGATTATAATATTTTCATTTTTATATTATACAGCATAAATCCGGACAATAATATTTTAATTTCTTAATTATTTAATATAAATCCTGCATGCAACTTTTCCGTATGTATTATATTAACACACTGCATGATAATTATTAACAATAAATTTGTTTTATTTTTGTGTATTATGAGCTTAACATACATAGAACGCTTAGTTTATTTTGCGCGCGTATATTTTCAGATTTTATATGATTTTTGGAATTATTTTATCGCTCATGATTTATCCATTTTTTTTTATTAATTTTTTTTTTATTTTGCGGGAATACATCCCCTATGTGCAACGCGGTTATGCTCGAAGAAAAATGGAAAAGAGAAGAGCGGTGGGGACTGTGGCCGCAGCCTAATGGGCATTTGCTCGGTAAGCTTTCGGTAGGCGTTACGTCGTTACCGGGTGAGCATTCACTGCAACTACGATCAAGTTTGGTTCCCCGTGAACACTAACTTGGTGATCATGATTCTTATTTACTCGGCGGCTTATGCGGAGGCGAGGTATATCATAACAAAGAACCTAACTTTTGAATTAACTAAGGCTCAAACTGCACTTTTCTAGTTATCCGCACCGTCAAACTTTTTTCTTAACAAACGAATAGATTTCGCTCTTTTTTAAATTCTTACACCGTCACTTCGTTCGTGTGTTACCTCTTAAATGTAAGTTATTCTTCGATGAACATATACATATATGCATATATATCGATATAAAATATTTTTATACCCGTTTATGATTTTTATTGCAGCGATATTAAGCAAGTAAACTTTAAATATAACGTAAACATCTTAAGTATACGCTCGGATTTTGTGCTCAAGGTACTCACATATGCTTACGGAAAAGTTGTCTCAGAGAAGGGTTGTCTTAAACGAGTGAATAATTAGTAACTCAAAGGAATGATATTTGAAACAGCTTTGCTCCCTAATCATATTTAAACAACAGCATATAAATATTTAACACATAATTTTAAATCCAAACACACCGTTTGTGTGTACACGTTGTCAATCGCAAGTTATATAATGGCATCGTGCACGTCAACAAATATAAGAAGTAAATAGGCAGCCAACAAGACAATGAAAGTCTAATTTCATCTTAGCGGATATACGAGGATATGGAGCAAAGGTTTGCATTTTATATACACAAGGCTTAGTTAAGAAAGGATTTTACTAAATGTACGCGTTTATGAATTAGTCCCTGAAACGCATATAATTTGAAACAGCGGTAAATGTTTACTGGTATCAAAACAACAATAACAACAACAGTCAAATACTCGACAGGCACATAACAGCAGAGATATATACACCTGTACATTAGCAGCTTTATGAACGGCAGGTTTGTGGTTTATATTAATTTACGTGCGCGTAAACCAAAATAAACCCCTATAATATCACATAAAGCTGTTTATAGAAAACAAAAGTAAGTCTTGTGACGAATCTCGGACACCCTTCATCTAGGGAATAGATGTGTACGAACTGCTAAATTGATTCAAAGCTTCGCACCGTAGATAAGTTTATGTCAGAAATGCGTGCATACACACACACACACGCACATCATTACAATATAGATAGCAACAATAATCATAGACATAAAAATTCATATATTTAATAGTGACTTAACATATACATATTTATATACATACCTCGAGATATTCGAAACACATTCTATTCCTCGGTGGTCGATGCAACCAATACGTTACCCAAAAGACTGAACACAGATTTGCATAGTTTATATAAACTTTGCACATACATATAAGCCGGCATGAGGGAGGACTTTGCGTTCATAATTCATTAAAAATTGCTTTTTAAAGTTTCCTCTAAATTCTGTGTAAACATTCTCTACGGATCACTTTACAGTTTTAAGGTCACAGCATAAAAACTATGCATTAAGGGAAGGGTATATTAAAATGATTGAATAATTGATATCCTTTTGACTACCGAATGATGTATAAGGACTTCAACGAATTTCCGCCAAAGTTAAATTCTTATGCAGTTATAACTTAATCATGCCTTGACATACGCTTAGAGTACTATGCTGGTTGAGTTACATAATATCAAGTGTTTAATGGATTTGTCTTCAAATGCCCATAAATCTTCGTATAATGCTTGCGGTAGCACTTTATCACTTCATCTTAAGTTGCTAGAGCAAATTTTGGAGAGCTGTAGAGAGTAATTCGCAAGAACTTTTGTAATATATGCAAGAACTTTGTCTTTTCGTTACGCATGCGCGTAACAGTGCGAGACAAATGAAATGCAAAAATTAAATAATTTAACGATAATGACACCAGCTGTTCCATACAAAATTCGTTGGCTCCATTTTGATCGGCAGTAGGAGTATCTTATGAAGATTGACAATTCATTTCGAATCTTTTAATTCGAAGCAAAGACCGAGTAAAACACGATCAAATGCCAAATAAAGAATTTCGAAATCAAAAGTGAAATCGTACTTCACAAATAAATACTCCAATGAGTTAGTTTTAACTTTTCAGCGTATATAGGGCACTATTCATGTCAGACTTACGCACAAATTGCCAACTGACTAGTTTAAGTGGTAAGAGCGAGGGGAATGAAGGAGCTCTTCCTTTCGCTCAATAAGGACAATCATATTGCAATGCAAGAGTGCAGGCAATCTAAAAAGTACACTTTACCTTGTTACGTAGCACGATGTTCAGCCCACGGCTTATTTATATACGCGCCAACTAAAGGGTCATATAAAAAGCTTCCGCAGATTCGAGCTTCTTTTTGTAGCCTGCTCGGTTCAAATGATTTTAAACTGTCCAGTGGTTGATGTTTAGTACCTTCGCTACCCTTGACAGCTTTCATCGACTTGTCGACCACAGCGAGGTATATCTTTGACATCGAAATTTCTGTATCCTAATCAAGCAAACCACAACTGGGTTCTTCGTTCACCTTAGCATTCTTACCGAACACTTCACAATTTTTTTTTTTTTTGCAGCATTTTCACCTTTTTTTTTAGTAAAAAAGCATCACATAGCTGAAATGTGGCCTTTCAAGCATATGTGCGTTTGAGACAATTAAGTGTTCCCCGATATATAGACATTAATACCATCCCGCGGAAAAATTCGCAGAGACATTTTATTGTCTCTATATGGTGGCACTTATAGCAGAAGTCCCCATTGTGGTTACCTCAGATGCCATAGAGAAGAACCACTTTACTAACATTTCTGAAAATTAGAAATTATTTGCTAAAAATTTTCACAAATTAATACCTTATTTTTACGCGTCTGTCTCTTCGCAGACAGAACCAGTGATGAGTATTTCACCTATTTTCATGGCCCCAATATAAAAGAAGCGCAAGCGTTTAACATTCTGGGCGTGGGCTTACAAAATGATGTCCATCGGACAGAACATAAGTTCGAACAGTTGAAGGGTGTCTCTTTAAAGCGGTCTGACGAAAACATAAACCCAGTCTGCATACGAACCATTTATGCCATGCATATCTGACCCCAATTAGCAGCAAAATACAAATGTATGGACAGAAGATTCCAAAACTTACTAGAGCTTTCCTGACCGTGGGCAGCAATCTGCTCTTGATACCCTTAGGCATCGATATAACGTAGACTGTGTTGCGAGAGTAGGTATCGTGCACACATAAAAGAGATCTATCCACCAATCAAGTAAAATGGTAGGACGACAACGTTTTTTCAGCGCTTTCACCTATCCATGTGGGGGTTGCATGTATAATCCACGAAATATGCTCGCGACTGCCCGCTCTTTATATATAATATTTAAACTTGCATAATACTTCCTACCGTGTCTGATATTCTTATCATCAAGGCGAACGCATCAATAAACTACTCTCTTCCCCTAACACGATCCTCTTTCTTTCTTGATCACCCAGTGTGCCTTAACGTGTAAAAGACATACTCTAACTGGGTGGTTATCAAGACAAGAAAAGCCAGAATAAAATATGTTAACAATAAATTTGTTCTTTTTTCATACATAATTAACATTCTTGCCACAACTCGTTTGTTTTGCTTTTCATATGTGTTTCCGTTTTGTAGCGATACTCAACTTAAATGCTTTGTTTTTATGCTCTATTTCTTTGTAGACAGTTTTATTACTAACTATGCATTTGCGATCAAAAAAGAAAAATCGATTTAAAACATCCGCGCGTACATTGAAAGAAACCATTTTACCCGTTTATTTGCGTATTAAACTACATAAATTGCAAGAATTTAAAAAGTATTCAAATAAAATATTGAGATTACGACGACTTTTTCCTAAAATAGGCTTCTTATGCACAATTTTCTGTTATGCTGCTTTTGCAAACTATCGCTCATTCATTTTCTATTTTCGTATGACTTTTACTGCTTACGTATAATGAGATGACTACTTGCGCAAATCTTCTCTTTAACCTTTAACTGCCAGCTATACTAACAACATTGCTATTTTCTTCCTTACTCCTCATTCCAGAGCATTTACAATCAGCTAAAGCATAATCGTACATGGTTATCTTCAAAGGGGAGATCAACCCAGCACATGATCAACCCCTTTGCCAAGCATGCTCATAACATCAATCATAGAGAACAAAAGGATACAAGGAGACGATGCTTAGCAAATTATTAGGCAGAAGAGAGAGAAGTAAAACAAAATATTTTACTTCTATTGCTCACTGTAAAGTCGAAGCTTTCGTTACATGAGACTATATTCATTAACCCTTCAAGTTGACCTAAACAATTTAGTTACTTGATTTTCGTCAAATACCTTAGCATTGAATTGGGGAAAATGTAAGAAAATGCAGTTTTCAAGACGGACTGAATATCAAACACAATACTTTATAAGTTCGCATAAATTGGAGGATACGTCTTCAGACTTCTGATTTAGATGTGTTTTTTGGTAGAAAATCATGTTTTAGCTTTCATATTTTATTCACTACCATTGAAGCATAATCCACATTGGGATGCATTGAGTGCTAGGTGCATGACTTCAAAGACGCACATACTACGAAAAGACTGCATATGACGTTAATTAGACCAATAGTGGAATATGCTGCGAAGGTTTCGTGTCCGTCCTGTTGTTCTTCGGTGCAAAAACAATTCCTGCCTTTCGCATTAAGGAACCTGCCATAGGAGACCCTTGTAACCTTGAAGATTGATTAGCATTCATAGCACTACCTTCTCTGGAGAAACGTAACATTATATTTGGGATGTCACTCTTGGTAAAATCGATTAATGGAATTATCGATTCGAATGCCTTGTTGAGTGGAATTTACGTAAATCCTCGATACTCTGGAAATTATCGGTTGATAGCTAATGTAGAACTAATTATGACTTATTTCCTTCACTTAATGGTTTTAGAAAGAATTTGAATAAGATTCACAACCCAATTCATATATCTGGCTCAATACTTAATGTAAAACCAATTCTTCTAAAGGCTCGTACGTTATCAAGCCTAGGCTTAATGCACTATAAAATCTAGAAATTAGAGTTTCTATATTCGCAGCGGACAAATCAAGTACACTATGTGGAATATGTGAAAGGTGAGCGTTAAGCAACGAAATATTTACTTTGCTAAGATTATATTTTATATTTGATCAAATACGATTTAATTTGTTGGAGAAACCAACATGTCATCATGCTTGCATGCATGGAAAGGATTGACTAACGGTTGGATGATATGGATGTTCAGGTGAACTAAAAGATTAACATCGTTTTACAGTTATTTCAGAGAAATTAACAAAGCTAAGATCTAAGAGCCTCTGATTGCAGTTAATCGCGTTTCTACAATGAAGAAGATTCCGTTCATGTATTTGCAATGTGTAATATGTTTAGTGTGCAAGAGGACCAGTGGGGATACGGTCTCAATTGACACTAAGACAGCAAGGGACTTGAGACTAATTGAAATCCTCCAATGCTATGAGCATATCAGTAGGTTTTGAGAGGTCAGCAGCATCGCGAATAAAGCGATAAATGTTTCTTATAAATGAAAATATTTGCATTGGGAAGAATGTAAGACAAATACAAGTTTTTATTATCAATTTTCACACAAGTGGTAATAAATTCAACGTCAAGAGGAGTAGGGAGTTCAAATGAATGCAATGGGAAGACATCTGATATGACTATTAACATGCCATCAAAAAAAACTATCTGCACTAAAACTAGAAATCTTGCAGGATGATACGGCTCTTGGTTGTGTTGCAGACATTTTAAAAATGTTAACTTAACTTGACTGACGAAACATTTGCAAGACAACTTTCAATGTCTTCACATGACGTGTCTAAGCTCGACCCAATTAATGCTTGTCGAGGTGGTACAGCCCTTAAAGTTTCTGTATAAGCCATAGTGTTATTAGAAGCCGGAGAGGGAGTATTCCGAACAAAGAAAAAATCGACAGAACGGCTCTGGCTGACACCTAGATGCATCACAGCAGCTAGATAAGGATGAAGATTTGTTATTTTCTTTTTTGGACACTTGGGCGGGCCAATGGGACGAAATACTCTTGGCCCATTCGCATAGCGAACACGTGAGGAACTACAATGGCCGTTTGCGTTAAGCTTCTTGTTAGTATTAGAAATTTGAGAATTTATAATCTGATAGGAGTAGTAACCTCAAGATTATTAGCTATAGAATTTATAACCTTAGAATAGTTAGCCAAAGGGAAGGATGGAGCGCCCATTGCCCTTAAAACATTAGTCGACGCGAGCCTCTTCAGTGGGAAGTAAGTTGGGTGAAGTAGTAGGTAGGGCAGAGGTATGACATTTATTAGAAGTTTTATGTGCAGAAGGAGGGAATGGACCACACTATATGTTGGTCCCTCAATTGATCTCAAAGGCAATTGAACATTCCAAATAACTGCACTCTGCGCATATTCTCTTACATTTATCGAACTTACTTGACAACGACGATAGTTCCCTCCCTATCTCAGAGAGACCTGTTAGTGTTGGCATAAAAGGACGATACAAGTCTATAGCCCAGTCTGTTCTCTTTTTACAATAAACACTTTTCCACACAAACAATTTTTCATAATATTTTTTTCTTTTATTTTATCAACCGTTTGATTGCTTTTGCCGGCTGTGTCCTTTTATATGTTCTGCCAGTTAGCGGTTAACTGGAAGAATTGTCACTGCTAAACGTAAGCATTAGTTGGAGTATAACAGAATGCCATGAAAAGGATAAGGCTTTAGTTAAAAGTGAACTTTGACATTTAACATTCATTTTTAATGAAAACAATCAATGTTTCCATAGGTAGAAAGTTCACATTTTGTATGTGAGTTTACTAGTAACCGTATTCTGCTTCAAAGCATGAAATTTGGTATAGTGTGACAAAGTCGGTTGACGGCTATTTTGAAAAGAAAAACGATTGTAACTGCAAGAATTATATCAAAGTTACTAAGCATCGGTAGTAAAAGTGGGTACAGCTAAAACAAGACTGTGTTGAGATGTAGAAACAGATCGAGTAATTCTTGATCTATATTCACATTAATTAATATTCCAATACTCAAACAGCGGATGCTCAGCGGTTTCATTATCGGCTAATGTGCAATCTCTACTTTCAAAAACTTGAGAAAAGGAGTTTGAAAAATATATTACTCTCTTCAATTATATCAAGTAGGGGGGGAGCATCGAACGTAAGACGCTTACGCGTAAAACGCAAATGCATGCAAAGTAAATGAAAGAAGAGCCATTTTAGTTCATATTTATTTACTGGTAATTTTATTTCGATAAATATTCATAATTTTATTCGTATGCGTTATATGTCATATGTATGTCATTATTTCGTATATAATGTATTAAATATTTATATTATTGTATGTAATTACATATATAAGTATATATATACATATATAGATATATCTATATATCTATATATATATATATATATATATATACATATATACATATATATGCGCTTATATATACATGTTCACATACTTTTATTTATATATGATTATATGTATAAGAAAGTATATTCTCTTATTTAATTTACTTGTCAGACACAATTTACAGTTTATATACTAAAATTACAAAGATATACACTTATAAATATATATATACACACATACATATATGTATATATATACATATATATGTATGTACACACATATATATATGTATGTACACACATATATATATGTATATATATACATATATATGTATGTACACACATATATATATGTATATATATACATATATGTATGTATGTATGTATATATGTATGTATATATAGGCTTATACACACTACATCTTTTTGCTAATATTTCATTTTTATATTTTCACATTTATTACATCCAGATTACCTTATATGTTATGCTTGACATAAAATAAGAAATGAAATCTATTCATTTTGAAATTAATCACAGAATACCCGCCACTTCACATAAAATATGTGGAAATTGCTATAGTGCTTATCTTAATAACAGTACGTAATTTTAAGCCACTTTGGAAGATAATTATTCCAAATATCTATGCGGCCATGCTAGTTACATCAATATCTGTTATTATCCGCAAGATCAGCTAATGGACACATTTTAAAATCTCTTCTATGAAATTGAACTAATAGTGTATATGTTAAGTTACAGATTCAATTGATTTACAGAATTTTTAAAATTTTTTAACCAAAAAATAAAGAAAACAAATGAAAATAAATACTAATGGACGGAGTGTCATAATGTGCTTGATAATTAAAATTCTTCAAAGTTCACTTTGACACTCCGTCTGTCTGTCTCTTTATGCTTTTTTGATAAAATGTGAAAAGAAAAAAAATTATATCTCTAGCAATCCAGTGATGAGCGCCACAAATAACAAAATTTTATTCGGCTTAAGGCCCGCTTTTAGATAATCATATCATCATGGAGTTTAAGTAAACTCATGTTTTTTTTTTCTTTACTGTTAGTTTTTGGAAACTACACCAGCGTCAGTCTACAAGTGTATATAAATGGCATATGACTGGCGTACTTATTTATTTCATCTTGGAGCCGGGACATATAGGAACTTGAAGAGATTTTTGGAAGTTATACCATTTTAGTCTTTGGACATCAATCTCTACACACGACAAAGACGGGGTACATTTTGTACATATACTTCTTGGAAATATCTTTTCGTCGCGTTTAGAAGTTGAGCACGAAAACTGAGCCTGAAGACATCTGCAGAAGCTTTTTCAAAGCGGCGCAATACAATTTCAAAAGAGTCGCGTGATCGCTTTACGTTTGAGGGGGAGAAATGAGTAAATCAGGAATGCCAAGGGTTGCTCTCCTTGTCGAGCTATGGTACGATACGAAACACAAAAACAATACGATCGGTTTCTTAGATTGACGGTAATCGCATACTTTCGTACAAAGTTGGGCATCTCGTTTGTTACGTTTACCACGGCGTATTTATCAATTATCCATGTATGTATAATAAAATAATGGACAAAAAAAGAAAAGTAAGTAAACAGATGAAACATTAAATTTGAAAAGAAGAAAACTAGAAAAAAAAATATTTCAAAAAATCGAAATGTTTTGAAATTGAAGTGAATTCGTATTTTGCAGTTTCTGAGACTTCCTTTTTATTTTATCAAATATATTTTGTTTACGAGCTAAAATGTAATATCTGTTTGTGTAAACACTCATACGCCGTGGAGTACAATAATAAATACAATTCATGTTAGCGGTTTCTCGATAACGAGACCCATCGATTCAAAATGGAAATTCGCTATCGACTTAGCTCGACAACGAGAACGATAAACTGACCCCGGGGCAGATGTTACGTTACTGCCTATGGGTTGATCGTTGCAAGTAATGCAAAGTCTATATGTTCTTCATGGTATCGAGATTGTCTCCCTTACTCCTTACTCCTGATTTCTCGCTCTGTCGTCACTTTATATTACGGGAGAAAGTCACTAGATAAACGCAACAAAAAAAAATTACATCTATTTTAAAATTTACGTGTGGATGGAAGAAAAGGTAATGGAATACTTCAAATGGATACAGTTCTACTAAGTATGTAAATATTGTCAAATTGTTTATTAAAAAAATACTGAAAAAATGCGAGCATTACTGACTGAAGCAAATTTGAAATAAATTACGGTCGATCGTCATCGAATCTTTTATACCCATCACCGCTGACCTAAAAAATACTAAAAAAAGCAAAAAAACCAAGTTTTCATGCTCTATAATAAAAATGAGTGCTTAATCTACGTGTCTGCAGGTCGGGAAATATTGAGAATGCTTCCAAGACCTTCAAAACTAAAAGGCACTGAAAACCAAAAATTTTCAAATACACATTCATATCCCGATTTATAAGGTAAAGATCTCTTCTTACAATTAGCTGAAAGAACGCAAATTTCTCAAAACATGCGTATAGCTATCGAACTTCGAAACGCATATCCCATTAAAAAGAAAATGTCATTAAGAAATTGTGCATCTCAAAAGAAGAACGCAGGTTGTGTTGTTATATCAAAACTCGACTATCAAGGCAAGGACGTAAGCTTTTATTTTAACTTATTTTAATGGGAACAGAAATATCTTGAAGCAAATGAATGCTTAGAGAAGTTTGCAATAGCACCTTAGAGCCTCATGTAATGTTCAGTGCCGATTAAGAAAAACTATAATCAGTTGTGGCAAAGGAGCTGACATATACTGAGGGACGAAAGAGTAGATTTTAACTATTAAGGCGATCATACAATGTGCTCATGTTTTTTTTTAAGCTGCCACTACAGGAATATTCTGTTGCGCTTAACACATCGTACGTTTATTGTGCTTTGAAGTAAGTTAGTAAAATTTGCAGTTGTAGTATATTTCATTACATTTTCAAGGTATACTCTTGCCAGTCTCGTTTTAGATAATTATCTTATGTATAAATTGGGCTTTGGGCCAATGACTTGCAACCTACCTATTACAAATTTTGCTCGGATATTTATCGTCTATATTATTATAATAATCGGGCATACTATTCACTTATAATATCTGTTGTGTACATATGCATACTAGATTTGTTCCAGAGCTCATATGACTTTGACTTCAAATATTACACAAGAGTATATTAAATTGTTGAGGATATATACAACAACAAAAATCACTTGTCAATTCGATCCAAGGTTGTCTGTCCATATGTCCGTCGACTAGTCTTGTATTCTTGCTTTCAACCTACAGGCCATAATTTTGGAGATAAATTTTAATGCAGTTTAGTACACTGATCTGATCGTAAAGGCGAACCCTATTGAAAGTCGTCCCGTTCGGATGCGTTTTGTCGACTTTTTTCTATATGAAGTCTTATTTTGAAAAGTCATGAATATGAATAAATGTATTAAAGGAAGCGACTTACGATGAGTCGTGGCCAGCTATAATATGTTTCATTGCTTTCGTATTAATTGCAAATGAAGCAGTTGAACAATCCTCATCGTTTTCATAATATATTGCCGGCATCATTGAATACCCAAAATGTTGAAAGTTACAATTAAAACAAGTAAGAACTTAAAATTCCCTTAGAAGATGTAATCAAATTCGCATTATTCGACACATGACTATGTGTCGCTCTGTGGCAATTTTTAAACTATCTCCCATCTCCTGTACCGAGCTAAACTTGACATTATATTATTTAAAATTATTAAGTACTTCAGATACTAATTCTGTCGCATTCTGAATGCTTCTTTTTTTATTTTTTTTTACGCTTTTTTTGCAAATTAAGTAAGCAGTTAGTGGTAGATGAATAAAAAAATGTGAAGAAAGTAAAGGATTAACTGCGTCTACACTCATTCTGAAAAAATGATCCTAGGATTCAGTATTGAGAAGAGAACTGATAGAATTGGAATGGAAAAACAGGACTTCGAGGCAAGGATTAAACTTTTTTGACATTATTGAACATCATCGAAGCGTGATTAATAACAAACTGTAATTGGGTTATGTTTGTATTTAGAGGTTTATTAGGTATATTCGAGTAGAGCACACCTGTTTAAGCAAAGTGAGACCTACTTGCACTAGAGGCACTAAAGTGTATACTCGAAATAAAATGATTTGCGATAATTTTTTTGTTTCCATATAATTAGAACCAAACAGTGTGTCTTTGTGTCAGTCAAGATTGAAGTAAATAACATAGTTGGCTTCGTCTTAAGTGTTTGAAAACTCAGGACAACTAATCTACGTATGTATTAATAAAAGATCGAAAATTTAAGAAAAATTTGAAAACTGAGAAATCTTTTCTCCTTATTAAGGACGTCAGAAATAAACTGAAGCGTTTTATCTGTACATCGGTAATTAGAAAAGAATTTAAGATGAGGACAAAAAGTGAATTGCTATTTTTCATTTAATTACTTGGCAAACCCTACGATATTACGAAATTATTGTTTGCTTGATAATGAAATGTATACTCATGTTGTTAAAATGTTTGCAACGCCCAGAATGAAGCCTCAGACACTCCATAAAGTATATATAAGTCGAAGCGTATTTAAGCATGTCCGTCTATCTGTCTGTCTCTGCAACGTCTATGGTAAACTTTCTCGTGGGTGCAAAAATGCAGCAATCGACTTTCAACACAAACAAAACGCAAACGTTAGAACGGCTTGCACGCAAGTTGGTATTGCAATTGAGTCAAATCTACCAAAGTACAAGATAACCTGATAGCACCTCTACTTATAAATATAAAAACAATTTGATTTTTTGCTCGTCACTTATACACCACTTCAGATACATCGATAAAAATTCGCACTTCTATTCTACGGGCGGTTCTGCGGCACCTGAAAAAGCAGCTCATCCCACGTCATATTATGAAATATGGAAATTTATTTCTTTTTTTTTTTTAGTTCTTTTTAGATTTACGATGATGACTAACAACAATTCGGTCGCGGTCGACTATAATTTTCCCCTTGCATTTCTTTAAGATTGTAAAGCTGGTTTCCACATCTACGTGGACTTAACTGTGTAATATATTCAATTACTGCAGAGTTAAATGTGTTTTTGTAACGCATAAAAGTTAGTTTGTTGATGTTTTCACTATCTGTGAATGATTTCTAATCATATCGTAGAAAAGGTGAATGAAGACCAGAACTCTGTTGTATTGGAGAGTATGAATTGCTACTGCCAGGTGAAAGCGTTAATAAGGAATAATTATTTGAATGTTATGAAGACGATATAGACGACACTATTGAGGTTTGGAAGAATAAATAAAAATTTCTCATTTTCATCAACAAATTCACCTTAATTTCTGCTCGCATTAGTATATTAGTTAAACATCATTTTTAGGAAATATTCTTACTTTATTTATTCTACACTACGCTAAAGACTTTAAGCTGAGTATTTTATAAATTCATTTCAGTGTGATTAGTTTACCAATTAATTATTAGCAAATAAATAAAAATAAATAAAAGTATTTTTGTATGAGTGGAAGAGATTTGTTGACTCGTCGACAAATGGGTTAAAAAATTCCAAAAACTTCTGAAATGATTCGAATTTTTTCTGAAGACGTATTAGAAAATTTTCTTTTTACATAGTAGGAAAAGTTGAAGAAGAATTTTGACATATTTGAATTATTATACTTGATCTGCACGACTGTGAGTGCGATGAATTGAATCTATTTATTGTAAGTTCATTATAAGTTGAATACTGAAGGGTGAGTATCTAACGTTTCTTTTTCAAGCGGCTGTAAATTTCTTATTTTTGTTTTTCATAATAAATACGAGTACATCACTTCAAGCCGAACATAAAGTTCAGAACATAATGTTTATAAAAAATGAATTGCATTCCTACCGCTAAGGTCTAGTCTTTATGAATAGGAATAACAAAATTCCATTTATATTAGTTCTTCAGGTTTTTATAGAATAATGAATGTAAACTAGTTTTGAAAAATTAAAAAAAAAAAAGAAATCATGTGTAGGAGCATGGTATGTACGATGATACCGTTTAGACACAACTATACATTAATCATAATTAAATTATTTTAATTATTAGTTTTGCATAATATACACTAAATGGTTGCTATTGTGTTTACATATATTTTACATGATTTGAATTTCTTCCTCTTTACACATTGGCACAGAATATTTATTATATAATTATTATTATTGTTAATATATTACAATTCTATATATTTATATTTCTCTCAAATTATTTATTTATTTATTCTTTTTTTCTTTACATATTTATGAAATATATAAAATTCAATTGTATAATAAAAACTAAAAGAAGAGAACAGAAATCAATTATGATAAATACTAAAGTCAATTAATGCTAAGTATGTGGGTGTGTAAAAATAAACTTTCATTCTTATTTATATAAAATACATCGGTTAACCTTAGTGAAGAATATGTATGTATGTATGAATAATTTCATATGTGTCTACCTGTCCTTTCTTACATGAATCAATTATCAAAATGCACATAACACAGATACGAAGGCGAAAACTTGTTACTTTACATAAAGGATTCCTTTTAAAACCACACAAATTTAAGAAAATGAAAAGAGAACGGGCTACTATGGACAGTGGGGGAAGTTTGGATAACCGAATTTGTAAAATCTTCTCTTTCAAAATATCGTATTTTTACTTAATAATAACAGTTCAACATTAATTAAAAAAGCATCTCCTTCGTCTAATTAAATACACAAATGCTCTTAACTCTACAGATATTATCTATACATGTATTGCCAATTCCCGTACTTTTATTACATTTTTTTAACCAAAACCAAGAACCGAAATTATTTCCCTCAAAGTACCGTTCAACCACTTTCTAAATCCTTAACTAATAATAGGCTGGAAACGGATGATAATTTGATGGGTTGGAAGCATGATGATTAGCGGAGGGTAAGACCGGCGGTCTGACGCCGGGATGATAATTGCCCGAAGCTACCTGATGGTAGGCGCCAAAGCCTCGAGCCATATGGCGATTTTGTGCAGATTCTCCCAATAAACGCGATTGGTCGGGACCGAGCAAACGATTATTTTGCTCCATAAGTAAATGAGCTGTAGGATCAACCAGTAAGCGATGTTGATCAGCAGCATTTGAAGCTGCCAAGATGCGATGCTGTTCAACGGTTGACAGTAAACGGTGATGCTCAAGACTTTCACGACTTTGATGCTGCATTTGTGATGAAAGAAATGATCGGTTATTGCTCACCGACATGTTTGTATTCGGAGTCAAATCCAGCGATGCCATACGTAACATGTCGTGGTGTGGATGATTATACGGCAGTTGGGGCGGGGATGGTACCACATAGTTGGCGGTTCGACTTAGATCTACCGAAGTAGTTTGATCATGTTCCGGTTCGCTAAGCTGATCAGACAACATACTATGCATGGCTGATTGATGTTGCTGCATAGCCAGTTGACTAGAATGTTCTTGTTGCTGATGTTGAGCTGCTGCTGCCGCTGAACTGTGATGTTGTTGTTGTTGACTTTGCGCCTGACTACTTTGATTTTGTTCCCGCTCGGAAAGAATATCGTATATATGATGATGATAACGACCTATACCAGGAAGATTGGCTGGATTATTGCTAGGCAACTGAAAGTTGTGGTGATAATTTGAGGAGCTAACATTGGAACGTGACGACATATCAAGACCTTGTAAATCTGACATGTCGTTATTAGCAGTTGCCGCTGTGTTGGTATTACGATATTCTGCGGGTGAATCTACACCTTGGCTATTGTACTTGAGCGCTGCCGAATTTGCAAGACTTTCGTATTTAGAATACATTAAATCCATCTGAGGCTGAGAGAATTTCATACGCATGTCCTGACCTGCAGAGCTACTGAAACGATTCAATTAAATTTTAAAACAAATTAATTATATGCGCCCATTGCGTCATCCACGTACCTATTTTGTGGCATAATACTATTCTCCTCATCACTCGACATGTGACTATGACCTGTTCCTAGATTTTGTCGCCTATCTGTTTCTTGATCCGCTCTTTGTTTATGACGCAGTATATCGCCATTGTTAAAATTATAGCGAGGTATTGAAGGAGATGAAGCCGGTGAAATTAGTTCGTGTTCTGGATACGTACTGCTGACGCTAGAAGCAGTACGTCTTTGGGCCTGGGCCATCGTTGGTAAAGGTGAAGACGCTGATATGTTATTTGTGGTGCTATTACCACCCGTGCTATGACCACTACCTGAACTGCCTCCTGTACCCGGGCCACCAGGTGTGCCATTGGAACCATTGTTATTACTAAACATCCCGTAATCTCGACCTGGTGAAATGGGTTGAGGTGTAGGTGGGGTTCTATGTTGTGCCGCAGCATAACCATCAGCTTCCCTCACACTACCACCACCGCTACCGAGATGCTGTGGTCGTGGGGTTGAACCGGCATCCACATCAACATCGTTATTTTGATTGCTCCGTGGGTTTGTAGGCGTAGAAGCAGTCGGCGATATATTGCAGGAGCTAAGACTATTGCCTGAGTTAGGAAACATTGGCAGTGGAGGTATTTGCATGGGGAAACTATTTAAATTTTTCATCATTTTCAATTCACTCTCAAGGTTATCCATGGGATTATTGGCACTAAATCTATTTGATTCTGTGTCGACGTGAGAGCTCATTGGACTGTCAGTGTTGATATTATTGTCGGTGGGAACCTTTCAATAAAAAAAGAATAAAAATTTCCCGCGAAATGTTAGGTTTCGGCTACAAACAATTTTTACCTTTAACTCGTTATTTTCTCCATCGATTATATTGCCGACGGAATTTAGCGCGGCTTCAACAAGCATACTTGCCGATGAAGACGATCCAGCTGTAGCACCGCTCAGTCTTGCATTTGCGTTGTTATAAAATGAATTCATAAATGATTGGGTATGTGTTAAAGAGTTCATGGCCATTTCGCTGCCTTCACCTTGTGCCGAATTCGATCCAGTACCCTGATTGATTGTTGCAGCAGTATTGTTCGCTTCGGCGTTGCTGCCAGCGCTATTAGACCCTACAGCAGCATTGTTAGAATTATTGGAAGCGTTATGGTGATACTGCGACATCGATCCATTGGCACCGTTGTTATTCGATTCAACAACGTCTAAGAATGAAGAATTTTCATCTTCTTCCCGGGTATTTCCGGCATGGTGATTATGACCAGAATTAGCCGAGTTTATAAGGCGTGACAAGAAGTCCCGATTGGAGCCCATTAATTTGTTCGGATCTTCTGTGTTATTAGATGGTACTACGAAACCTGGTATACCAATTTCATTTGCTCCCCCTTGGTTCATACCGCAGGTATTTGCGCTCCCGCTCATCGTTCCACTCCCTACTTGGCCCCCACTTAAAGCACAACGATCTACAACTGGTGGGCAGTCCCTTGTCAAATGCCGATCATCGCCACTGATCCATTTTTTACTACCTTTACTCACAACCAAATTCTGCCCTAGGGCATTCATGCCAGGATGGTGACGATAATTGTTATTGTCATGTGGCATCTGTTGAACTCCTTGCTGGTGATGGACTTGTTCATCGTCATCTTCTTCATCTTCCTCTTCTTCTTCATCGTGGCCCATGCTTGCAGACTGATGCTGATGTGTCATACCCATATGCTGGTGGTTAAGTCCGGGCATCATATGCATCTTATTTGAATCATCTGTCGCTCCGCCAGCCATTGCCGAAACAGCTGCCGCGGCAGCCACCACTTGTTGAACTTGGTGCTGCGCTGTTAGACGATGAGCTGTGGTTGTCAAGAATGATTCTACCAGACTTAGTTGAGCATTCTGTTTGCGTCTCATTTGCTCCATATGATCGTGATCATTTTCATGCTCATTCAAAAGATGGTGATCCTTACGTTTACGGCCTCGCTTCTTGGGTGCAGGCTTCTCCCCAAATATACTAGAAATTTTCGATGACAATAACGAAAGGTTTGGTTCATTTCTGCATAAATCTTTAATTGATTTGCCAGACTTTTTAATAGCTTCAAATATATTATCATCGGAAAATTCAGTATCACTTTGTATGCTTGAACTCATAACTGAATTTTGGTCCTCCAGGCTTTTACGTCTTCGCCGGGGAGCTTGCTCTATATTATTAAACAAAAGCAAATTATTTTTAATAATATTAAAGCAGTCTTCAACCATTAAACTCACCCAGGAAGTCAACTTTCATACCACCGGAATATGCATCGAACGTATAAGCAACACTTCTCTCAATTTTAGGCATTTGTTCTTGAGTGTAGTTGTGAACTTTTTTATAATGAAATTGCAAACACTGCTTGGTGGTGAAAGCCGCATTACACTCCGGCTCAGAACATCTAATATTCGGAATAGAATAGTGAATTACTTTAAATACTTTCTGGCTGAAAATGATGAGCACTTACTTAAATGGTCTGACACCGGAATGAGTAAGCATATGAATCTTAAGGTTACTACGGTTTTGGAATAGCTTCTGGCATCTGGGACAACTGACCACAGTTGAATTGCGGCTGTGTACCTCCTTGGCGTGACGCTGCAATGCTGCCCGCGATCCTAGAAGTTTTGAACATAATTTACACTGAAAATCTCGTAAAACTTCAGCCATATCTAAAATGAAATTCATGAAGAAAACAAAATTTTGGATAGTGGCGATTTTGAATAAACGAAATCATAAAATTAAATAGACGAAACTTAAAAAAATAAAAAAAAAATATAATAAAAATAAAAACAAGAAAAACATAATCAGATAACCTTAGTAATATTTTAAGCTAAGATACCCATCAGATATGTACCACGCAACATATCAACAGACATGCTTATCCTTCACGAAAAAGCAGATCTTTTCAAAAACCGTCCACGAATAACCAAGAATTAGCAACAATTTCGAAACAAATTATTTTGCCACTCATATCATTTCGACAGATTTGAAAGTTAAAAACTTTTAAAAACCCATGGTTTAGAAAACTTCCCAATCCGTGGGCAGACATCATGTTGCAAACGGATTCCAAACTTTCTCAAACGGAATGTCATGCTATTATTGCATTCAATAAAGTTGGCTCGCACACATGTGCAATAATTATAAGGATAAAGGTAATGAACGTAAAATTAATGAAATCATATACGCAAGAATTATAATTTTAATGAAAATTCATCCAATTTTTTCTGAGATTCGAAAGTTTTAAAATAAGTCTTCAAATAAAAATAACGAAAGAGTTATATAAATGTTTATGTGATGAAAGTGAAGTTGATGATATATTATAATTGCGAGTGAGAGAGAACACTATATTCGCCGTAAGGCAAACATTTTATATCCACCACCTGAGGCTCAGCTTGGCTTAAATTTGTTTGTACTACAACGCAAGTCCAGTAAAACGTTGGAAAAAGAAAAATCCTTGTGCATTTTTGTTTTTAAAAATATTGGAATATCTACACTTATTTCCCGAGAGAAACCGTTAACTGACGTCTATAACGTGTCCACAATTTAATTGTATTTTAAGCTACGAAATAAATAAGTATTTCCGGTATATTTCTTCTTTGTTTTTTACTTCCGCAAAAACAAGAACGTGTCGAAAGCCGACCGAAAGACCTCCACCCGACTGGTAGCTGAATAATGTGAATCAAATCGACCAAAACCCGTCAATTACAGAGACGGTACATAACCTCAACAATGTCATAATGTCATGAAAGTTTTTCTACGAATACGCTCATCTCTCCGTTTTTGATATGTATACACGCAGTGTTACTTGTGGTATTAGGAAGTTATGTTTTTTTAACGTAATCCCCCGAACTGTGTTGACATTAAGTTCGAACTTGCTCTCTTTTATAGTTTCAAGAAAAATAGCAAGAATTTCGAACAGACAGGAACGGACAGCCACAAACAAATCGCTTGGCAAAACTCCTTGGCCTTGATCAAAAGCACATGGAAGTGTAACTTTGATTCTCGACTTTGCTTTACTGCAAATCCTCAGTAATTCAGGCAAAAACCATTCTCTGGCGGTGGCTACAAAACTTACTACCAAATAATCTGATCAATTGATCTTCATTCAATGATTACATATATATAATTTATATATAATAGAATAGGTTTTACTAGGGACTACTTAAGAGGGTGGTGAGTTAGTGAACACACCGTACATTCTTATACAGGTACATTGGCTTGAGAAGAACCTCATTCTTACCACTGTGTGCACGTTTAATGTGCGCTTTCAGTTTTTGCGGTCTGAAGAATTTTCTGCCACAAAAGTCGCATATAGGTTGGGTGCGATTTGGATTTGCGACACAACCGTATGTTCGATGCATTTCCAAGTAACTAAGTCGTAAAAAGAATTTATTACAAAACTGGCACTGATGGGCACCTTTGCCATCATGCTTTTCGGCGGCATGCTTCATAATGTTGTCTTTGCCCAGCACCGCCTCGCCGCATACCTTGCAATGATATTTTCGTATCGTTAAACTCATCGAAGGATCATGAAATACCGAACAATGCGTGCGATAGTAAAGCGGGTGATCAAATTTCAAATTACAGCCGCCGCAATCTGTAAACAAAACAAATTTGTTTAAAAATGTAAGAAATTTTTAATGATTGTTTTTCTTTTTTCTTAACACAGCCCTAAGACTTACGCGTTTTTTCAGACCAATGTTTTTTACGCCACATAGTGTTGCAGTCATCGCTCCAGTATAACAGTTCCATTCCATTCTTAAGCTCGCGACAAGTTACAAAGAATGCTTGAGTTTCAATTGACACCAAGTTCACGTTGCGTTCATCATAAGTTGGTGCGGGTCGAATGTAACGCAGCCAGTTGGATGAGTTGGGATTATCACATAGGAGAAACTGTGACTTTTCGGCACCAGCCTCACAAGTTTCAAAAATCCACTTCATATCACTGCCTTCCCTAACATCAGCGGACTGTACTGGCTGACCAATCAATGGACCCAACTTGGTAAACGGCCGCACTTCGGTACGAGCAAATACCCCCGTGACATTTGGCTCAACATTGTGCAATTCGAATTCGGCCGGCACCGAAGCCTCAGCAAACGTTATAAGGGGTTTCGTTTCCAACTCCGATAACTGCGATGATTCATCCATATCTTCATCTTCGTCACCGTGCAAATGTTTTGCTTGACGCTGAGCATCTGCTTTTAGTTTAGCCAAAGCTTCTAAGTTTTTACGTTCAATCCACTCGGCTAAATCGACCGCATCAGTGATAGTCCCTATCGCCGTTCTCAGCGGACACACTTTGTAATCGTGTGTTAGTGAACATTCCCTACATGACTGTTGCGAGCGAAAAGCAATGTCCAGTTCATCTTCTTCCTCTACAAAATTTTGTTCGTTTTTCATTTCACGTGCTAATGCTTCCTCATCGACTTCCTCATCCTCATCATCATCGTCACTGGGTTCAGGCTCTTCGTCATCCTCTGGACATGAACTAGGCGGCATCATTGGTTTGGGTCCCCGTTTTCCTTTAACACGAACGCGAAAGCCACTGTTCTGACTATTCATACCGTCAACAGCATCGCCTAGTACCGAAGTACCGGCATCATCTTCGTCATCATCTTCCTCATCTCCATAAGTACCCACAGCATCACCTTTTTTCAAGCAAAGAGCATTCGGCAAAGATTCTTTGGACGCAGACTTTTCCTCGAGTTCACTTTTAATTTTCTCAGCTATACGGCAATCTAAAACTTCCGGCAGCACATCGCTATTGCTATTGCTATTTCCACCCAACTGCTTTTTAGCTTTCAACTCAAAGTTTGAGAAATTCTTCACTTTCGCAACACCATTCGCCATATTATCATTGAATTGTACCCGCTTCTTATACTTGCGACGAACGACGGGTTGCTGTGAGTCGCCGCCGTTCTCCCCAGTCTGACTGTTACTGAATTCTTTGGCACTTAAGTTGGGCTCAAGTTTGAAATTGCCATCGAAACCTTTAGTGGGCGTCGTCGAGGCTGATGCTGGTGGTAGGCTGAAAAAACAAAAAATGAAATACATGTCAAAATTATTTCCGAACTTTTCCCATTATATTTATTTTCCTGATTCGGGAAAAGATGCCGTGTCCGAATATTTCCAATCGAGTTTTGCAATATTTTTCGGATTTAAGAAAGCGTTTGGTGGCATCATCGCTTTACCTTTTCGCATAGTCTTTTTCATTGTAAGTCAAAGATAAGTAAACAAGAAAGGGCTGATGCGCAGATAGGAATAAGGTAGGAAGGTATAAAAACTGTTTCATTAGGTCTCTTTTATGTTTTTCAGAGTATTAAGAAGGAATTGTGCGTTTAATTAATTTCTTAAAGCTTTATTCGCACGGAACGCTTATTTAACGCACTCTCGTATACATTTATTCGCATAAATATTTACTTATATATGTATATATATAATGTATATAGTTATATATATATATATATATATATATATATATATATATATATATATATATGGCATACATGTATATGTGTGTGCGTATGTGACGGATATGAATACATGCATTAGAAACAAAAGCAACCGCAATAGTTGGTGGAAATGAAGCTAAAATAAAGCATAGAAAACTAACTGTTTAACCAACAATAGGAACAACGTTAACAACAAGAGAAATAATATCATCAACGACAAAACAGTACAGGCAACGTAAAGAAAATATATAATTCGCTGGATATTTTAGATACTATTGCGTTCATATACAATCACGCAATAGCATACAGACACATATATACACATATTCGTTGCGATTGTAGTTGGCAATCGCGTTATTAACGCGTCGAACTAACTAACAAACAACATGAAGCATAACTATAGACATTCTTACGCAGAGCTTCATCGTAATGAACGTTTATATACATCCTTCTCTGCGTGTAAGTGTATGTTGGAGAAAATGTTTCCTTTGAGAATTATTGAAATGAAGTGAAAAGGGATGGCGGGCAACCAACATGAGAGGGCGTTAATATGTAGCAGCGAGCCAAGCAAGACATTGAAATCTAACAATGAAAGCAACAACAGCGATGAACATCAGCCACATGCAAGAGCATGTACATGAGCTGCATGCAGTTGTATTATGCGGAATACCGACATATACGAGTATATGAATGTATGGGTTTATATGTTCATATATTTATACGATTATATGACTCTGCGATATTGTAAAGAGAAGGACGAATTTTGCAACACCCATCTTAGATAGATATTTGCCCAAACGATGCCCAAACGTAATCGCGCACGTTATCGAAAATCATAAAATGTGAACTTTTTTTAGATTCCAGGTCAATATACATATGTATGGAGAAATTCGTATACCCATCAGCTTAACAAATTGCAAACATCTTTTTATGAAAGGTGAACGTATTAATCGACGATCGTTCCTTCGCTACGAAAGTTTTTCTGAATTTTCTGCAAATTTTTTTTTTTTTTGTTTAATTCTTTCCATTTCAATATATCAAAGGGCGCCCAAACAAAGGGCGAAAGATATATAGATTAAACGTAGGCAACAGCGCTTACAATCTTCTGCTAATCGGGAACAATTTATGTGTGGCTTGTGTTGTTTGCTTCTAAGCATTACCAGTGCATTGACGTACTTAGTACAATAAATCGGGGAAAGTTAAATTACTTCCAGATAAATACGCTACAGTGATGATAATATACTTGTTATTCTTCTATTTTTGTAGTCACTTTACGAAAGTGGAAGTAATAAACAACACACCTTGAAAAATGATCAAAACAAATGAATGCAGAAACCGCTAAACTAAGAATCTGGATAATTACGGTTCATTCTCACGATAAAACTTGAATATAACAAAAATTCCGTACCACTTAATATGTAAGGAATGGGTGTGGTTGTAATTTATAATTAGAAATAATGGACCTAAAGCTTTATTAAAGCCAACATTTTAAAAAGATTCCCTCTTTCTCTCTCTTTTGCCTTTCTTGTTCTTCTTTCGTATTAAGCTTGAAAGAATTTTAACCGAAAGGATCGAATAGAAATGCAGAAAGCTTCATCTAAGAGGGAAAACGGATCTGCAGCGATCGAATCGCAATTGGACTCGTACGAAATGTGGCGGCCTTTTTGTTGATTTTCCCCCCGAAGCGAAGAAAGAATGATTTGATAAATTAACTCAAACATTAATATCGACGTTAAAGCTGAATATTTGTTTGGGGTGATTAGGTCTAGGTTTAACATATTATTTGACTTGTTCCAATTTAGGAAAAATAACCAAAATAGAAGAATTCCTGCATTATAGCTAAAAACTGGTGTCAGACGAGTTTGGCGAAAAGGGAATGTAGAGCGATTTTTCAACTCGACAACAATCGTTCTTTTATTACAAAATTTATTTGGAAATGGTTATCAGTACTAAACGACTAAACGACTCCATTAATGTGCGCCTATTAACTTCAACGGACATCAGATATAATTAGCTCTTGAATTCATTGAGCAAAGACTACTTCTTTTTATAAGCGTCTTTCCTTTTCTTATGAATGTTCTGCAATTACAACAAGAACAAGAATTTTGATGTCCACGAGATACACGCACACACATACATAAAGATTGTAAGGTGATAATAGAAAACGGGCATGTTTGCGGGCAAATCATTCCCACTAAACTGATTGTTTGACAAGTGGTCAAAAATTCGAATACTTTCTTGCGTTGCTGGATCCAGTTGTACTCTTTGGCCAACCTTGTCACTTTCTTCGGTGAATAGGGTGAGTACTTAAACAATACGTGTCTGGTACAGACTTGTCTACAAATACGTTATGCCACAGCCAAGATCAACAATCGCGAAAGGAAAACTTCCAAAAACCTCTCATATCGCACAGACCGCTCTTTAGTCGAATAAAGTTACAAACACATAGCTGCAAAATACTTACTGCGTGCTACTTGTAGCAAAATGGAAAATAAGAAATTGACCTCATGCGAGATCGCGTTTACCGTGAGCACTCCATATATATTTCACATCTATAAAAGCAACTAAGAGTTGATCAGCTCGCATTCGAAATCGTAGCAAGCCAATTAATATAAAGCGAAATCTATACAAATTGCGTGTAGAAAACTAAAAAAAAATAAATAAATTTTCAGATAAGACAACTGACGACTTCAACACTATCTCCAATGACTTTCTTATAGAGCCTCGTATAAATATCGCGTAAGCATTGTACGAGCTATAAGTATGCCAATGCATACATATGTATGTATGTATGTACATACCTTCATGCATATTCAAAAATTACATTTGCTCATTCTCAAGTGTACTGTTAGTCTTACTGTTGTACTTGTACGTTCACTTATGTTTGCGCAAGCATGTTTTTGTGTGTATGTGCGTATGAAGGTTTGTGGTCAAAAACCGTGATGTAAGAGGGCACACTACATATACAACAGCCAACTAGTTATTCAGCTTTAGTACTATTCGAGTGGTACAAAAGCACTATTTGTTATGTTTTTCTAATTTCGTTGCATTTACTCTGTACTCTGTATATACATATATATATATATATATATATATATATATAAATATATATATAAGTTTTAGATTTTAAATATAATACAATTAGATAGGCAAGAAAGAAATTGCGTTAGTGTCTTGCTTCGTATTTCTATTTCGTTTCTTTCATGCATCAATTATATGTAAATGCGAGAGCGTAAAAGAGTGCGGGCGAAAAAGATAGTAAAGCAATACATCGAGATATTCCTTTCTTGCCAACCTGTTAGATGTTCGTGTTTCAAGATGATGGAAACTATAAATGATGAACTAGTCTTATGCACATTATTTATGTACGTGTACAATACATGCGAATGAAATTTACGCGTACGTATGTGCGTGCTCGCACGTATGTCTGTGTGTACATGTGTGTGCACGCGCGTTTGCCCGTGCTTTCGTACAACAAATACATAAATTTTAGAGTATATATATGTATATACATGTATATATATATATATGTATACTATACTATATATATATATATATATGTGTGTACATAAACATTAAAATGGCGTATTTTCAGTGCTATTTAAGCTGCTACTGAGTACGCTGAGGATATTGCTGTTAGTACACTGATGAGTTTCCTGCCTAAACCAAATATGCAAGTCGTAAGTAATGCACGCATGTATGTGTATACACACATACACATACACACACACACACACACACACACACACACACACTTTCTCGCTCAAGTTACCGCAGCATACATCACCACATGAAACCAACCCAATACAATCATTTTGAAGGCAACCAATACATTCTCGTACCACAGGGTGCAGCAATTCAAAGCTGCACTTAAACAATATTTCACTTTTGGTTGGTTTTAAGGTTTTTCTCGTTCGCAAAGTATTTGTTACGGAAGCAAGAGAAAACACAGAACTGAGAAACTACGAAAAAAAAAAGAAAAGGGAAATACGTAAACCAACAACCACAGCACTAACACCGACTGCCAAATTACACAAAAGCATAGGCATGTTTTCGTGCATTCACAGGGCACTTGCTGCATTTCTTTTATAATGCATTCATACAATATACAACAAAGCAAATATCATCAACTTCTTTCTCAATGTATCGCACACGCACGCTCGTAAATGTATACGTATGTGTGTATATGTACACAGAGTATACATATATATGTAAAGAATTTTTGCTCTTACTTCAAAAAAGAAGAGTTTATAAGTTTTTTTTTTGGGTCTATTTTTATTTTTTTTTTTTTAAATGCGCTACTGTTTTGCGTAAATCTTTGCTGGTACAAAGGACTTGTACAGCAGAGTGCGATAAAAAACTAAGTGTATATTTTTTTTTTTCTCCTATTTTAATTCTATGTGTTTGTAAGTATGTTTATTGGTGTGTATACACACATATGCGTGCGTATATGTTTACATATATACTTATGTATTTACTGCTTGTGTTTGTATTTTTTATTTCCGCTTCCGTTAACATAGCAACATCATCTCATCATCAGAGAAATAACCAACCGACCAAACAACCAGCCAACCAGCCAACCAGCTAACCATCCATCCATCCATTCATTCATTCATTCGTTCATTCATTTAATCAGTCAGTCAAATAGTCAAACAGCCAACAAGACAATACATTCACACATAGTAATGTATTAACTTACGTTTATCTTTAAAATAAACGAACAAATTTTTGCTTTTACACAACGATAGAATCTCCAAATATGTAGCAAAAATCAAGTTTTGCTTTGTCCCATTATCGTCATACGCGTACATCATAAATAAAATCGTAAGCTATTGTTAAATTTTTGCAACTATATCGCTGCGATTTCGACAGATTTATGCAGTTAACGACAAAAGAATCATTAATGATATCGTATATTATATACTATACGCGACATTTAACGATTTTCTTAACAAAATACATTGTAGAAGAAATAATCGTTAAAATTATAAATGTCGGTGGAAAACATTTCTTGTCTTTGTCTCTTTTTTTGTTTATTTATTTTTTTTATCATCTTTTTAATGTCATGATTGTATCCTCACAAAAGATAGTTAATATGTGAAAACTTTTCAATCATTGTATTGGTTGCCCATGCAAGCAAACTGAATACGTTACTGTCACTTTATGAGAACATTATTTTTTTGACGCCATATACAGTACCTGCGAACTTAAAGATCATTAATTAGGGCAATGTGAGAAAAGAGGCTCTGCGGATACGAGTCGACTATGTGCATTTTCGGCCTAATAGATATTGAAGCTCATAATGGCTTTCATGTAAAACTACCCCTTGAAGCTCAGAGTCCTTTTTTGCAGCAATTGTGACGTTTAGTGTAGAGTGTGGGATTTTTGTGTGGAGTGTAGAATTTTTATAAAACTCTCCAGATAGAGCTCCTATACACTTTTTGTTCGGTAAATATACATTTGGTGACAATTTCACATGATGGGAAAACATTAATAAAACGGAAAAAGAAAAACAAAAACTTTTCATTAAAGATCGCATACTGAGGTCTCCAAAATAATGAAATTAATATACTTCTTGGCGTTATGAGTCTAAAATCAAATCGAAATCAAATAACCTAATTTACGACATCAATTGTTTTTCTAGTGTAACGCAGTAGCGTTCGTTCTGTGGTTGATTTTAAAGCTAGCGAACCAAAAACACAGAAACACGAAAAAAAGAATTATTTAATAAATAATGAAAAATTCGCTTTATACTTACTTTGCCAAACGTTCTGTATCGTTATCGGCTAAGTTTAGCAGATAGGCAACAAATTCGACATCGTTTTTGAACTGTAATCGTGTTCGCATGTGTTCCCATTTCTCTGCGTTTTTCGTGCCGATATAGATGTTTTTGCTATAATTTTGATGACGATATTTCTTGCGTTCATTGGAGAGAGCATAGCTCGAAGCAGATGCTGGTACACCACAAAGACTACCCGATCCTCCACCGCCACCACCGCCACCCCCGTTACCTGAAAGACCAGCATGATTTGTTTGCTGGCTATTGTTGCTTAAGCTGGCACTACTACTGCAACGTACAATCTCGTTACAATTGCTATTATTGTTGATGCTGATGTTGTTATTAATGTTGTTATTGTTGCTGTTGTTGTTGTTGTTATGGTTGGTGTTGCCGTTGTTATTGGAGTTGCTGTTGCTGATACTGCTTACGGTCGAGTGACCATTGTTTTGGCCATTACCGTTGCCGGTCAGTGCAGAATCCAGCAGACCCGAAATATTACAATTGTTGTTGTGCACACTGGCTTCTGTTAGATTTGAGGCTAAGCCGCCACCACCATCACTACTACCATCGACACCACAATTACCACCACTACCACTTACATGATTACTGTCGACCGAATTGCCAGGAGCACTACTATCCATTGATAAACCATTCGTGTGCGTTGCTGTTAATGGCGCTGCCGTTGACGATGATGCCGGTGTCGTTAAAGTCCCTTCATCACCCATAACATCGCCATCAACATCAGCACTACCACAACCACCAACACCCGTCCCCATAGCAACCATTAACAGAGCATCCGAATTATGTGACTGTTGTATGGAGCTGCGGCTGTTATTGTGTTGCGGTGTACTACCGCCACCACAGCTATTGTTACTGTTATTGGCCTCGTTAACACTCCTGCCATTAATGGCTGCATGCAACTGCTGCCTCTGGTGTTGTGCCGATGTCGTTTCGTTTGTTTCGCCATCATCGTTACTACTCGAATTTGAACTATTGGAAGAACTACTAACCGAGTCGTTACGTTGGCTAGTACGTCCTGAATTGCCGCGCCCGTTATTATTGCCATTATGATGATTGCTGCTACTATTGTTATTATGGCTATTTAAGGCCGCGCGACTAAGAAACGGGGCTCGTGTTTCAACATCGGAATTATCGGAGCTGTCATTAAAGTCGAACGCACTGAAATCGGCGTTCGACTTGGACATTTCGCGACTTAATTCGAGGGTGACACGAAAAAGTTGATTGAATTGTGTCTCTCCCTGCCAAAGAAGTGTTAGCGTTTTCGATCCCTTTCACTTTATTATTTATATTATTATTTTTTTGGCTGTTTTTTGTTAAGTGGTTTCAATCACGGCATGCAGGTCATATTGGAAAACTTTTGCTGATATATAGCATTGCGAATCTTTCTTCCATACTCAACACTAATGGAAAAAAAATAAATTCAAGTTTCAATCCCATAGCGTTCGTTATATCATAGAATAATGTTGCGATAATTTTAACAAACTTATCTGAAGCCAGTAAAAAAGTTAAAAATCATTGAAATCATTATATAAATAAAGAGAGAAAGAGTCAGACTTTCTCCTCTACGATAGACGCTTTCCCAATATGAAAACTAACAAATTGTTATAACATTTGTAAAAAGGGCCGGCTACATTTTGGAGAGAACAAGAAAGTGAAGCTCAGAGCCAAGTAATTCAGTAAAGAAGATTTAATATAAAATTATCGCTACCGTCAAACTGACATCAAATGAGTAAAATATAAAGCCAAAGACAAAAACTGGCCAACGCTAGAGCAACCGAGGTACTCGATTTCACGGCTTTCTTTAACCTAAACACATTTTTCATAGCTTCGGGTATATGTCTGACTGTGTAACGCAGTAAAATATGTTGAAACTACGTTGAATTGGTCGAAGGATGCGTCTGTAGCGTAACATAAATTGAGAACATCTATGCTTCCTGGATTGGTTCGTCCCTACTTATTGACTACAATAGATATACCATTAAAATTTCCATATATACTCTACAAAAATAGAAATAATCAGTCACGCGGACTCGTTTACTGTTGAATATGATTTTCTTACCTATTTTCAAAAAAAAAAAAAAAATGTGTGACCGATGTACAATGTTTTATGTTTGGATAAATAGATGAGTATAACTTCCTATTCAATACATGTGATTCGATTCAGGGTGGTGTGGCTGTTTGAGCCCACGAGGCTCGTCCTGGTATGATTCGTTATGAGAAAATACATCGTCCGATTAGAAGTTAAACTATGGCATTAAATAGGCAGCAGCAGCAGCATAGGTCAGATGTAGCGGTAAAGTTCTAAGTAAACAGTTTTCGCAATTGTTTTTGTACCTAAAGTACTAATCAAGCGAACACAACCGAACTATAAGTACAGTTAGTGGAAAGCATCGTGTGCCGCATTGAGATATGAACCCGCCAACACTGACCTGCTTGTCGAGCGTCTTCTCCACTCGGCTACGCATTAATATTGGATCCAATTTGTCAATTATTGATAGGAATATTTTAAAATTTTCATTTTTTATTATTGTTTTTCTTTTACATATTATGAGAGTGTTTACCGTACACCACATCTATTGTCAAAAATCAGCTATGGAATGAAACTAAAAATACATGAATTAAGTTTGTACATCAAATTTACGGACTTGAAAGTTCCCACAACATTGAAGTTGTCCCATAGTTATTGCTTTAGAAGAGCAGCATAGCTCTGAAGCGTATATGAAATTCAATGGATCTTTAATGTGTCCATCTCTCACAACTGCGATCGAACAATTAGAGCACTTACCATACTCTACTACTTGTAAAAGTCTATATATTAAATCCAAATCCTCTATAACGTCACAAAACGTAAATATGTCTTAAAAAATTTTAAATTTGTTTTCTTTTTCACTTTCGGTAATTTTCCTAATAAATCTCGAGCATATGAGAAATGAGTTCCAATAGAGTGTGACATATATGCTGAACGAATATAAAAATCAAAGTCATTCTTTCGAAATTATATATAAAACTTGAAAGGAAAACATCATTTGCATAGAGAGCCCGTTGAATATATTCCAAGAAAAATTGTCTGTTCGTTTCATTGTCCCATTGCATGTCTAGTTGATCCGGTTAAATTACGAGATGGTTTAATTGAAATGTTGGCAAACTATCTCATCTGGCATTGAAGGCAAGTATAATTTCATTGATCGTCGACTGATTCCACTTGCAAACATAAACATTGAAAATCATTTAATGATTTATTTTAACAGTCATTTGTTCGCATACTATTTACGTTTTACGTAAATTAAAAAACTAACAAAAATATCAACAAAATTGAAATGTAATGCAAGAATATGCAAATACATCGATTTGCCAATGTACTTATGTCCAACCTTGTCACACTGAGAATTCAATTTGCAAAGAAAGAAGAAGAAGAAAAAAGGAATTAAAACGAGACTTATGGAGGATCAAAAGGATGTCACAAAAATTATGATTTTGTTGTGAAGAATCTTGACATATATGTTTTTTGTTTCTATGATGAAAACACAATTCTTTATGTGATTTTGGCCGAAATCTTGGGAATGTTCAGAGTTTCTGAAATAAATGTTGACAAAAGCTTATCGCTAGTCCTGCATACATCCTATATTATATATATGTATATATTATATATACATATATATATATTATATATATATATTATATATATATATTATACATACATATATATTATATATACATATATATATATATATATATATATATATATTCCTTATCTATATATAAGAAAAACATTTCAATTTCACTTTTAATAAATTGCTCTGACAAATGTCAACTGTTTTCAATAAGCTTAAGTAGTGAAATTACTCTGGGCTTGCAATAATCGATCTTTTTTTTAAATTTATTTACGGAAGACAAATGATTTTATTTAAAAGAAATATATCTCATTTATTTATTTACTTTAATATAATTTGCACAAATATATATTTTAATAGGATTCAAGAAGAGGAGCATTAACAGTGAAGGTAATCGGCTCGAGAAATGAATTTAAAATTGTTTATAACCGCATTCAAATGCTTTTATTAATTATTGAATCAAAAAAAAAAAAAAAAAAAAAAAAAAAAAACAAATTCATCTTAGGAAAACAAGTTCCTCTAAAAGGTCCCCTCCGTTATACTTTTGTAGACCGTAACTTTGCAAATAAAAACAAAACAAAATCATTCTTAAAATATCGTTCGAATAATTCTTTAGAAAGATTTATTTTAGAAAAAGTCGCCTAGATTTTGTTTTTCGAAAACAAATTTGCGAGTCATTAATCGACTGCGAAAGCAACAATCAAACCAGACTAGCGGTTGAGTTTTGAAGTCAAATCGCTTGATGCCAGTTTCGAGATGACCGAGTCGAAATATATAGTCTCGAATAAAAAACCGCTTAAAATATTTTAAGGAGCGAAAGATTTAAGCAAAGACATAAACACAAGAATTACGTTCTTCGTAAAGACATTTGGATATCATTTCCGAAAAGCTAATGTAGAGTATTTAAGGCGATACAAACGATTTATAAAAATAATAGTCTATAACGTAGCATTTATCACTTACTGCTAAGAAGTAGTGTTTTTACGTGACAAAACAGTACCCGTACGATACGGTATAAAAACGCACCTGAAATTCGAGACGAAAATGGTTTATGGAATATGCTAAACGAGTTCTATGTCATTACTCAAGCCACGATAATTCCATTGATTACATTAAGTCTTAGGGTTGCACCCTAAAACATGTATCCTTTTTTGAATACTAGATACGCTGGTCTCTATACCTGGCATAAATTGTAGTGCAAGCACATTTTAAGTAAATGCGAATGTATACAATGCCCAGGAGGACTTGCTATAGATCTTATTTTTATTATATCGATGGATTTAGCAAATGGTTGAAAGCTTGTCTTTGTGTTTGTCCGTCGGTCCATCCCTGCGCGTTCATTTGCTTCTATGTTGAACTTGTGGATACCTACGGTATATGGTGCACTCAACTTGTTTTGGCCCAAGGACGAACACTATTGACAATGGTTCGGATAAGATCGCTTTTTCGTCAACTTCTCGTGTATTAAGCAAAGCGAAGGGTAGGGACATATTGGTGGCATTTTATAATGTTCCTATTTGCTTAGAAATATGTCTGATAAAAATGATCGCTGTTTTTTTTTTTAATCACAAACATATCGCTTATACCATAGTATTAAATGTTTAGATCAACCTTCAACATGGGTACGATCCGCCCGTTATACTGCCTGCTTTTGAATGACTTTTGCAATATTTTTTTGTTAAAGAATTTCAGAGCAATACAAAAGCTAAGACAAGTTCAAATTATAAAAAAAAAGAAACTCAAACAATATTTTCGAGGTAACACTTACTAAAGTGTGCGGAACTATGAAATGAATAATTGCGCGTCGACTTCTAATGATTGAAAGCAGAGCGAATTCACTAAAGTAAAGGCATACGGTATAAGAAGAAACAGAAAAGTTGATATGGCATGAGAGAATTATAGTCTTTTACAAAGATCTAGCGTGATATCTAGTAAAAAAATACACGCAGAAATCTTCAATCTTTTCGTCAAATGTGGAAGCATTAGCTTCGCTTTTGTAATCAGGCAAATATTTAGGAGCAGACATTGCACGGTCATTACAGTTTTGCATGAACTTTGGTTCACTTCATGGCTCGTAAATGTGATATTGCGGTTACAATGGTTCTGGAATGCCATTCACAGTTCTTCAATGCATTTCTGTTCCAATTTCTGATTGCGTGCTTCCTGTTCAAGATACGAAGTTCCGACTTTGATTCTATGATATTCATCGTACTAGAATTTATTCAAGAAGGGAAAAACTTTAATTTTAATACCATGACAAACGATAAAATTGCAAACAAAATTTTTTTTTAGTGTTAATTATTAATTTAAAGTAAAAAATAGTAATAAAACTTTCTGGAAATGCAACGTAATATAATCAAAAAATTGAAGGGGAAAAATTTCAACTCAAAGCCTAGATAGGATCCGATTTAGACTAAGGCTTGGACTTGTTAATACTTTAAATATGAATCTGTTCAGTTTGAACTGAAGACTGCTTATTTCCCAATTTTCCGTTGCTTCCGATCGATTTTCTTTTTAAATATAAAAATGGATGCAGAGTCTTGTGTGCGTGTCATTTTCAAGAAGCAAAAGCTCTTAAGGTTTTACTTGTCGTACTGAGTCTGATAAGATATTTTCAACATTTGCTCGAATATACTAAGGGTATGTCTACTACCGCTCCTAGCAAGCAGGCGTGCGAATTAAACTGGAGTCTATCTATTATTAATTGGGATTTCTTCTTCTTCATCTTGCACAGGATCATATATAGTTAGTAAAAATCAAATATATCTGTTTGTAATTGAAATTTGATTTCGGTACAAAGTTTTTGCAAGCAAAAGCTGCAAATTGTTCCATATATTCCTCTATATTTCAAACGGTCTAAGCCACAAGAGATATGCTGGAATTTTTTTTTTTTTTAAACGGGCGCAAAAAACGAGTATACTGCTCATGCTAGACATTTGGTTAGAGGTACAACGATTTGAAGGGGGACAACAAGCTTTCCACAACACAAACATTGTGTGAACCGAATAAGTTTCCATTCCATCATAATATCAGCCCGATATTTTCGAGATCATGAAGTCTTAGTAGGCAGACGAACTTTGAAATGGATCCACAAGTCAAATCACAAAAACACAATCTTTACAATGTGGTAGATATGTGTAGGTTTTCATTGCTGACAATGGAATAACTCAACTTCTTGGGTCATGGCTCATTATTAAATACCCTGCACCACCCTTAGGTATATGAATATGGTGTACAAGGTATAAGGTATACAAAATGTCTCCAAAAGTTTCTAACTGTAAGTTGTACACAAGAAAAGAAAATCAATAGACGGACGAACGGATAGACAAGCTTAGATCGATAGATAAAAGACTGAGTCTGTCTGAAGTGTTCCCGCGAGTTGTACACGTCCGCACAAACTTGATATACCCTTGTAGTACAAGTTGTGTAGGGTGTAAAAGTGTTTCATTGTATTTTCTCTCATCGAAAAAGAATCTATAAAAATTACTTGATGCAAAACGCACCAAACGAATAGAGCAAGCAAGAAATGCATTAAGTAAATACAAAAATGACATGTGAATAAATCGTCGAGCATTTTTTCCTTTCAAAACCTTCTACACCTAAAATTTTTACAAAAAAAAAAAAGAAGATAAATTCCTAAGGTTGATAGTCGCGACGTGTCCTTCTGTACTTTCTTAATAAACCTAGGTAGCCAAGACTGGAGCTATCACTTGTTACATACAATTTCATTGACTACAATTACGCGGTCAATTGGCCAATTGGCCAATGAGCATCATTTTTATACCAAATATCTTGTTGTAAACTCGTTAAAACTTGAAAAGGAACTTGCTATATCTTATCAATTGATAACGATAATACGATAATTTTCTCAATTAGGATAAGCAAATCTGTCTGCTTTGCATCATACCTACTATTACAACTAGCCTCTGAGCCCACAGACTAATGAATAGATTTGAAGAGGAAAAGACTCGTTTTTTTTTATGGGTTTAAACGATCCCTTAGCCACTCGAGGATGATATAAAAAAATGATTTTGGGCGTGGCAACATTTATAAAAAGGCCAAAATTCTTGAGGTTTCGAAAACGATTATGTATAGCAGTATTAAGGATACTTGAGATTTTAAACGCGCTTTTCTTAAAGCAATACGCAGCGTCTCTCCAACAATTCTCTTCTTCTTTATACGAAATGCAATATCTTTAAAATCAAACTGCCTATTGAGGTAGATAGAGGACTTTCAATGAGTTGGCTTAAAAATCAGTTATTAACAATCACACAAAACTAATTGTATGTGAAATCCCCTACGAGCATATAGATATAGATTAAGTGACTTTTCTTCAGATTCAAATCCGCCAGCTATGCTACGCAGAGTTCCCCTGAAGTGGCTCCGATATTTTCAGTATTTTTCCGAGATATTTTACTTTTTTTTTAATACTTATGCTCCTAATATGCTTGGTAACGTAGTAACTAATCTTACTATTCTTTAACCTTTTCTTTCATTTGAAAAAATTAAGAAAAAGAAGAACGGCTTTTTTTAAACTGTTACAATAGCTTCCCCCCAAAGAAGTCACGGATTTCAAAATTAATATTTTCAAATCAGTTTACCGTAAACAGACGAGTTAGCAAACAAGCGACAAGTAACGATCAAGTTCCTGATTTAATTTCAACTAATTAGAACGGACCAAGCTTGCATTATTCGAGCAAATAGCTAAAGAAAGACGCGGGTCATAAGACGTACAACAGATAGATTAAGCATTCGAGCAAATATTTAAAGGAAGAGACGGACACATCTAAACTAGTGGGTAGAAAGGTATATGCATCGGTGATTTGCTTTGTGAAATGGAATTCAGGATATATGTTGCAAGATGCGTGGAGGAAAAGCTGTAAATAAATAAGTAAACGGGCTGACCCACACACCGGTCAAGAATATATACTTTGTGGATCTCCGATACTTATTTTAGGATCTTAGTTAGTTTGCTTAAAGAATTGAATTTTTCTGATGCAAACAAAAGGATGTCAATGCCGACAAAGGACTCTTCCAGTTACTCTATGCAAAGCTGGTCGACTCTTAATGCTTAATATATTTTTCGATGAAATGTTTAAATAAACAGAAGAAATTTCATTTTATTATTTATTATTATTATTATTATTATTATTATTATTATTATTATTATTATTATGGATTATACTGAGTTCATTGTAGTTGCTCTTGTTTCATACGCAACAAAATTTATATCCACACAGTGTTTACGTTTTACAATATTTTTGTTGACTTTCTCTCCCTTCAGAGTAATGGCTTAAATGGTTTGTTTTTGTATTGCATGTTTTTCACTCTCTATTTTCCTTTATTTTATACTTGTTTTCATTTATTTATTTATTTTTTTTTTTCCTGAATTTTCTGTTTTTATAATATTTACATATTTTCATTACGTTTTCCTAACAATTTTCCTCTACTTTGTGCTCATCTTCTCTGATGAGCATAAAGAGTTTTATTCTCTTTTTTTGATTTTAAATAATGTTTTGCAGGTTTTTGTTGTTAGTTTTTTTTTTCGTTTCTTTTTTTTTTTGTTGTTTTTTCTTTTGTTATTTCTTTTTCATTTTTCTTTTCCTTTTTTCTGTTATAAACACCCTTAGAAGACGGATGAGAATACAAGTAAAAGATAGCTCACTGATGGCTCACATGTAACTTAACCAACAAAGACAAGCACATGCAAGCACAAGCGTGTTTCGTACATATTTTTTTGAATATTATTTGCTTTTTTTATCTAAATTATATCCATTTTTGACATTTCGATGTTGTTTCTCTTCATTATATGTGTTTGCGTTTTTTTTTCATCATTTTTTTCTTCTTTTTTTTATCCG
>KK500033.1:68996-176496 GCA_000688715.1 Glossina pallidipes
AAGCCTTTTTTTTGACATTCAAATTACTAACCAGATATTCTCATCTAATCTCCCGTGAACGTAGGATTCTAAGCATAACAAATGTGTTCCCTTTTAGTTTTATAAATTTTTTTGAAAAATCTTCTTTTTACTTTTCGCCTATTTTGTGGTACTATTTTAGAAGAGTTTTTCGGAGGAATGAACTCCTTTGCGGTACTCTTGATCTGCGAAAATCTCGTTAGATTGTGTGGATATGGTTTCTTTTTTGTCTGAGATGAATAAAACCGAGAAAATAAATGAAAGACTTGACGATCTGGTAACATGACTTCACTGTTACCTTATCGTTAACAGAGAGTTATATTTAGCGAATGTAATCGAAAATATTATGTGAATATGTTGGGGCAGTTTGTTCGTTTCGCAAACGAGTTTCATCGAACTAATTAGGAAGGAAGCATTCACACATGTCATACAATATTTTGTGCAGTGCAATGAGTTCATCAGTACCTAAGAAATAAAAAAAAAAGGAGAACGAAGAAAGAAAAACTCTTTATTTTTCTGCGATCCGTAAAATCTACATATTCTGAATAGCTGGTTAACTGAACAGACATACTATCTTTTTGTTTAAGATAGCGATTTAAACGGTTTAAAGTTGAAAGCTTGTCATAAGCTTGGAGCTATGGCTTCTTCTTTTTCCTCTAATTAGGTCCACTTTGAAGATAAAGAAAGTTTTCACGCAGAATGAAAAAATCGAAAAACTAAATATCATATCTTTGTTCATTTTTTCATTCTCCATTCGTCCAATCATGTTACCAAATCTGTTTCCTGTTTGTTAAGCGCATGTATGCCCATGCATATGCATTGACATACGTTATATCTTATATCTCTGTAAAGCGATGCTTATGTTAACATAGTCATTTACGGTTCTCTACGGCTGTTAAAGGAAAGGTAAAAATTTCTTTACAAATTAACGTAATTTCGATAAGCGGATTAATACCATTTAATAAATAATTGAGTGACTTACACATGCACAGTGGTTACAACTTCTGCGCCAAATGTCTGCGTTTCTCGTCCAACTAGTTCGGTACATGTAGGATGCGAGTTCCCCTTTCTTTTTTATTTTACCCGCACTAACATTAACATTAACATTGATTATCATCGTTTAGAGCCGTTACTAGATTCGAATTTTTTTGCAAATCGATACAAAAAACTTGAATTTCTTTTTGATCGTTGCATTCAATGCATGTAAACTTCCATCACAAATAGCTAGGACTGTTTAGCATTGAGTCATTGTTTGCAAAACTTGTATCCGATGTGGAAGCAAAAACGAAACTTTCTTTTTACCTTCACATTAGATGCATGCGATGACACTTTTTTGTTCTGTATCAATTTCTTGCAAGTATTCTGATCAGGGACATCTATTGGTCAAAATGGTAAAGCAATGTGAAGTATCAATGGATAAAACGGTTAAATTTGATGATTTTCACATATCTCAATATAAAACAACAGCATTATTGAGTTATTCAGAGTTATACAGACGGTAATCATGGAACGCTCAAAATTGAAATTTCCACATTCTTTACTTTTCTTGTTCGCCTTGCAGACATCTGCTGCCGAAGCCCATCAAACACTTTTAGAAGCTTTTGCAATTGGCGGTTTTGGTTTCAACGATTAAAACGTGACAATTTCGATGCCCACGGCAAGGAGCCGCCTGGAAGGTCAAAAAAAATTCGAAAACAATAAATTGCAAGAGTTAATAAACGAAAACCCATTTGAAATTCCCAAAGAACTTTCGAATAGCTTATCATCTGGTAAATCAACAAAAATGGCTACCATACGAATTGAATGAAAATTTCATTTCAAACCATGTCAACATCTCAGGCAAAGAAATTAGAGTTTACTCTGATGCATTGTGACTGGCGATGAAAAATGGATCTACTACGAAGTTAGAGACATCCACATCGATACCGAAACGGAATATTTATCGTAATAAAGTTTTGCTGTGCTGTGATATGGTGGGATCAGCGAGGTCGGTGTATTACGAGCTGCTATCACTGAATAAAACAAAACAAAATTGAATAAAATTGATCGATGTATTGTTGCAAAAAAGATCAGCGCTAAAAGTTACCAGATGCAAAGTCATCCTGGTGCATGTCAACACTCGGCCACACGTTACAAGAGTTGTCAAGGGTACACTGTTGCAGCTCGAATGGAAATTCTGCTGCACCCAGCGTACTCACCAGATACCAGAGTGCCTTCGGATTATCACTTTACTTAGATCGATGCAGCATGGCTTGTCTGTTCCAAATGCTAAAGAACTGCGAGAATGAGTAGGTCGATTGGATTGGATAGCTGCTAAAGCATTATTGTTCTCTCGATACGTATCGGAAGCAGTTGTAGAAAAAGATGGGAAACATTTTATTTATGTATATTGTGCCAATTTTTCCCAATAAATACCTCTTTCAAGTAAAAAAATGGCCAAAATACATGGCAAACACCTACTGTATATATATTTATATTTAGGAAACAAAAATGAATCAAAAGCGAAACAGAAAATAATTGTTCAGACTAGAGATCCATTTTTAGAAGCTCGAAAATAAGGACTTCCTCTTGTGTTTTCTTTTGTGCTTTTTAAGCTTAATAATGTTATATAATGATGGCAACACTGTTGCAATATAGAAATGCACGCTTTCCATGATGGCGGTTGTTTCTGAAATAACCGCTGCTGTTTGCAACAACAACTTTCAGTTTCATTTTAATTTTCCGTTCTCAACGAAGCTTTTTCAAATTTATTTCAATATTGAAATCGCAATATGTCTGCCCAAAGTATACATCGTTGCTTTAATTTGCAAACACCCACTTGAGGTCTGAAGGCTCGCTTCGCTCATTTTGCTGTGGTCTGCGAAGCCTAAGCCAAGCTCCACTTTCGCTGCAAACTATTCTCTTTGTTGTAGATAATTGAGGTAAGATTACATTGGACGCATAATGAATAGTTTGTACATAATTTGCAATAGCAGAGATTTACTCCTTGCATTTATGAACGTCATCCCTGAGCATAAAATTAAAGGTGACTAGCATGTATTTATTTATTTATTTCAACACACCCTGTTCAAAAGGAAACAGTTGCTATTTTAAATTTACAAAGGTCCTAGTTGCGCGAACTACTCCTTACCGTAAGCACAAGCAGCGAGTGCTGGGTAGAGGGCTATTCACTACGGAATACGACAAAACAAATTCAGTTTCGAAACAAGAAAATGTATTTCTAAAAGAACTTAAACTCAAATGATTTGCCAGCAAGGAGACAGATAATCCTCCTTGCTTTAACGTTATTATTCTCAAATTTAGCAAGCACCTCTTACGAGTACTGCTTGTAAAGCCTGAATGTTATTTTCAATAAATGTTGTTGTGTCAATGGGAATAGCAGGCTTCATGAAATTATATCGCGAAAGAGTTGATTGGTCAGTGTGGAGATTATATCCGATGTTTGTTGTTTGAAGATATGATCGACCTAATACCGGATTGGCTGAATAGTGTTAAGCATGTCTCGAAAAAATTACGTAAACAACTTCCGATCTACGTTCTACATATGCTACTTGTTTCACATATAACGTAGTTTGTAATTGTGATTGTTTGCAATTGGTTTTATTAGGTTATTATTAAGCCAGAATGACGGAAACTTTCATACAATACGCGATACTTCTTAGTCCTGATAGGATGCAAGCAGGATGATGAGTCTGTCGAATTGTTGCCTAGAGTCAATATTAGTAACTAATTTTCCATACACAGGCAGTTGAACGGTGAATAAAGAAGGGAAAATCTTGTGTCTATTTTTTGTTTTTTTGTTTTTGGGTCTTTTACCGGCAAAAGTCATCTACTGTTAAGTAATAGCAACTATAAACGACATCTATTTATTCATAAATGTAATCGAAAGTTTTGTGTTTCGAAAAGCTTTTATAAGGGTTGTAATTGCTTAAAGAATAAAGCTCGAAAAACCATGACATCAAACTCAGCAAGGCTGAGAGAGAATCAATGACAAAATCAACATTTTAGCTCTAATATCGTGTACGAAATGTTGTTTCACAACACACGGAACAGATTTTTACTTAAAAAATAAAATTTTTTTTTTTTTTTTGACGATTCCTTTATGTGATACGATTACTCAACGTTAAATACGAAATAATTAAAAAAAAAAAAAAAAAGAAAAAAAAACGAAGAAATAAAACATTCGAAAAGAAAAAGTAAATTATTATGGAAAACTGAATAAATAATTAATTGTAAGATGTGGACAAAAGCGATCAAAAAATCAATGAAATAAAGTGAGTGTGAAAAACGTATTAAAGAAAAAACAAATAATAAAAATAATAATTTAAATCATACTACGGACAACACATGTGTACCAAAAGCACACACACGCATAAAACAAGAGAAGAAAAGTCTTAACGTACAAGTTTACTTAGGGCTCTTGAAATATGATATGAAAATAATGTTAGAAATATTAACCGTGCCGTACGCGAAGCCATGAGTTGCGAAAAAAAAAATATATATATAAACATATATATATATATAATATATATATGCATAGAAGAAAGAAAAACTAATTTAACGTTATAATTAAATTTCCTTTAATCGCATATCCATGCCTATCTTAGTAACTTGTCGCATAAATGTCAAAATATTAATACTCTCCGTCGAAGACTCTATGCAGTTTGTTATGCTATAAAGAGAGCATTAAATGTAACATCGTACTGAGTAGTGAAAGCTTAAATATATTTCAACTTATTCAGCGTATGTATATATATATGTAGGTATCACACACACTACTGACTATGACAAGTGTGACAAAATTTTCGTTAGCAAAGTATTAGTCCTTCATTAAACTTGTTCGACAACGGTTTTAAACGCGCTCACCACCAACGCTAAGTGAAACATTTCAATTAAAAATTGAAAAAAAGGAAAACAAATAAATACTCTTTAAACTAAACATATAAAATAAAAAAATATTTTTAATAGAATTGAATTCAAATCATTTCATTACGGTCTGTCCTCATCCCTTTGCTTCAACTCTGAAAGATTAGTGCGTGTGTTTAAATACATTTTCCTTCTTATCGTATATTACTATAAACCAAGAGAATAAATGCGTCACTAACACATGTACGCCTCAGTCTATTAAATTTACGTAGACTAACTTTACAACCACCCACCACCACCACCACCATCGCCTACCTTTCACGGCTATATAACTTATTCTCTTCTTGACGACTATTGTTTGTTTTCATTACGTTTTACATATACATATATATATATATACATATATATATATATATATATATTTGTATATATATATATGTATTTATATATAAGTTTGCTTGAAGCGCATATGCAAAAAAAAAAAAAAAGGAAAAATAAATAAAAGAAAAAAGAAAAGGAGAAAAAACCCAATCATTCGCATTAACTGAGCTGTCGTTCGTAAATGTTAATTTTTGACCCCAAAAAGAAACTTTCAACGACAATACTACAATAATAAAACCAAAACATTCAGGGTGGAAAGTATTCTCTACTGAAAAAAACAAATCCCCAAAAAAAAGCAAATAAAACAGTTAGAGTCAGTTTAAAACGAACCTTGAACGCCTGTTCTTTTCATTGTGATACACTTACTAATTAAACTCAAATTTCGCAAAGAAAACTTTCACAAGTACAAAATTATCAACTTTAGACTGACGAACGGATAGATCGAGGGATCCGATCACATGAACTGACTTAGATGCAAGCAAATATTTAAACGTCAAGTGATTAGTTAGACAGATATGCGGGCGTACTAAAGATTAGAAACGAAGGCAATAACTCTTTCAAGGTTTTGAGGACTAAACGAAGCGAAGGGCTGTCAGAGGGATCTATGCTCTTTTGGAGAACCATGAAGTAGAAAGAAACTAAAGGACAGACTTGACTAACTAGTTTCAAAGAATACGCGAGCAAGTTAAGGGTATGTGTCCACCTGACTTGCCCATTTTGCGAAGAAGAAACAGAAGGCTGACCTTAAAAAAAATTAACGGATAGACAGATACATGCATAGTCGTAACATTGTGGACGGTCTAAGGAGCATTGCAAAAATTAGGAAAGAAAGGAAATCGTGAATAAACGTTCAACATAAGAAGATAAGAACGACATTGAGGTTAAAATGTACTACACGTGCACATATAAATAAATATGAAAAATGAGTTCCTGGTATCACAACTCCTGGCTATTACAAATCGATCTATATATTTATTATATTTCTAGCTCTCCTCTAGCACTCAATGTAAAAACACATTTGAGCTTCAAATTAAAAACAAAAAAAACAAAAAAAAAAAGAAACAAAAAGACGAAAAGAGTATTCAAAAATCGATAATACATATATATGCGTGTGCGTTTGAAGGAACATGCGTATGTTTTTTATGGGAAGCATAAATTAATATCAAAGAAACTTAAGAAATTTAAAAGATATTTGATAACAAAACGTTTATTGGCGAAAAAGTCAACCTTTTCGTATGCCAATCAATACAAATTGACTGAACTCAATTGCAATTACAATAAGACAACAACAACAATAGTTAAAGAGAGAAAAATGTATTAAAAAATAAAACAAAGTTAAAACAATTAAAGCGCATTTGTCTTCACATATTTAAAACAAAATGTTTCGTTTAAACGCTTGGATCCAATGTGAGAATAAACAAAAAAATAAATAAATAAATAAAGAAATAAATAAATAAAAAGAGTAATAATAAGAAAATAACACAAAAAACATATAATAAATAATTAGTTTTGCAATTGAGAGCAAATCGTTGTTAATCTTTAATCTTTTAAAGTTTCCTATAACTTCTATGGTTTCTCTAAACGTTTTTCCGCCTTTTTCGAACTGTTTTCTATTGTCTCCAATCGTTCCTTTCATTAACAAATGCTTCAAAGTAAAATAATATCACTCTTGATTTTAAAGACAAGCAATGATATCAAACCATTTTGTTTTTAAGCAGATTTAGACTCTCAAGGGTTTTGTTTTGATATTTTTGATTCCGACAGTTTGTTCCCTTTAATAATTCGTCAAATTACCTTCGTTTGTTTGAGTATTTATTGATTTTTTTCTCCACTTTTCTTTAGCTGCAATTTGATGATGATATATGAAGCCATGGAGAGGAAACGGCAACTTTGACAAAATTGTATTAAAAAAAAACCAACAATTAATTTGTCAAGCATAACTTCGAAAGTGTAGAGCGAGTGATGATGGATTATGTTGAAAGGAATTGCCACACACAGCTTTTTCCAATGGTTTCTAAGTTCAAATTCCGATTTTATTTCGCTAATAATGAGAATGATTAAGATTTCATTTCTCTGGCAAATTGTCATAATGACTTCTTTCATCATTAGCAGTCAGTCACCTTACAAGAAAACTTTAGTAAAGCGTGCTTTGGGGGCGTAGTTTTCATTTATTCTCAAATCGCAGCCGCCTTGGTTTTTTGTAAGTCAATCAATTAGTCAGTTCTCATGTCAACATCGTTCACCGAGACGAAAGTTTTGTAAACAACGTAAGAATATCTCATGCAGTTTATTATATCACTCAATAAGTCTTCGATCTAAAAAAAATAGGATTTTTTTTTAGAAATTCGATTTTATTCATCAATATACTCTCCTCCAACAGTGATGCATTCATTCCGAAGCTCCTCTAACGTTTTGATGCCTTTTTTGTAGAACGATTTGTCTTTGGTCTCGAAATAGATTTCTGTTTTTTCATTTCAGCCAAACTTCTTTACCTGCCTGTAAAGCAGATACCTGTAAAAAGCCAGTAGTCACTGGGGGCCAGATCTGAAGAGTATGATGGGTGGAGAAACACTTCGAAGCGTAATATATTCAATTTAAACGTCCTTCTTAAGCGCTTGTCAAATGAGGCATTATCTTGGTAAAAGAAAAGTTTGTTCTTTCCCATGGAAGACCAATTTTTTCTCATTTCTAGACTCAATCGATCTAACAATACCACTTAATATTCACTATTGGCCCCTTGTCCCTTTTCAGGGTAGTAAACGAATAAATATTATAACCTTTCCAGATGACTTTTCAGTCTTTGCTCGTTTTGGACGACTTTTACTGGATGGCTTCCATTTAGATGACGATTCAAAGGCATTATTGCTTTTGGTCCGGTATCAGTGAATGCGATACCCACTTCGAACAGAGCTTTTCAACGCAAAACAATAAATATATTGCCTTATAAATAACAGTCGATTTTATACTTACAGCATCATCAATGGTTATATATATATATATACATTATAATAGATAATCTCCCCAGCACACAGTTTCCATAACACTTATTAGTCCACTCACTATTTAACTTCGACAGTATTTTTTCCCATCAACACGAAATTCTCTTTAAGCAATTATTTTGATAATTAATAGACTGGGATCAGTACAATCAGTGCGGCCTGTAAACTAATTGTCAACATGTCATGATATTCTTATATGTATTTTTTGAAAGCTGGTACTATCCGAAAATTATATGTGTCAGACCAAAAAGCTATTCAGTAAAATGTTACGTGCATTTACAATTATGTTAGTTTATATGCGAACTACTGACAGACTTTTAAAGCTTTTAGTCATATTTATGAAAGAATTTCATTTCAGAGGCTTGAGGTTTTCTCTCTATATTAAACTACACTTTCTTTTCAAGATTTATCGCAAAAGATAGGCTGTTGGACAAAGCCAAACTCATTTAAGCTTATCAAAAACATATCCACACTTACAATCGTCTTGATTAGCCTTTTAAAGAAGGACTAAGAAGCAGTGTATTTACTGCATGTCACAAGGGTTATGCTTCACAAGTAGATCGTAAGTTTTTTTAGGAAATTTAGCGGAAAAGATATAATAAAAAGAACATTAAAAATTGAGTAAAAGTATATTTGCATTTAAAAACATTTTTTATTTCCCATAGGGTAAGTTAATTGTGCTAATTGCGAATGCGTAAAATAAATTAATTGAAATAATTTCTAGCATATGGAAAACTTCAGATATAATCAAATCATTATTTTCTATTGTTTGTAAAGGATCGCGACTTTCGCAACTAAGCATTTAAATGCCATTTACGTTTTTCCAAAAGTGCTCCAATGCAATCTTTTTCTAGATTTTTTATAATCAACGACACTTTCTAGGATATATGACCATTGTGATTAGTAAGATTAGAGAAAAGCGAAAGGAAATTTTAATTTTTAATTATCATACACTTCTCGAGTTCTAACTATTGTCCATAAGTAAGATAGAAAATATCGATTTAATCGCATATTAGGAAAATAACAAAAATTCAGCATGCGAATATAACAGAATATCTTGTCAGATAAAAAAAAAAAAGCTAAGAAGAGAGAAGAATCTTTTATACCCACCACCTTTACTTTAAAATGCCCATTTTTTTGATTTTGAAAACAGATGTGGTCGCACTTCATGTTGTACTGTGGCGTGTTCTTGAACCAGTTTGACCTATTTTTAGTTTACACCTGCGAGCAATAACTCCCAAACTATTTGCCAAATTTGAAACCGATAGACTACTTTTTATGGTCTACAATAGACCTTGTACAGATGGACTGTCGGACATGCCTAAATCGATTCAGAACTTGATGCTTATCAAGAGTGTACATATTTCACTGCGTCTCTGAAGCTTCCTTCTGAATGTTGCAAACGTTGTGACAAAATGAGTATACTCTTATTTTCCGGTAGTGCGTGCAAAAAGAATGAATCATCGATATCTGCAATTCTGCAATAATTTTGCATTATATTTACGATATATCATCGTATATAATTTTACGATATACTCCTATCGTACACAAAAACATATAGAACATTTTATTACCCCATTGTATACTCAAAATGCTACAAAATTGTTTATGTAATAATGGAATAATAGAAAAATGTCAGCCAAACAGTGAAAGTCAACTTAATTGATATTTAAACTAAAACTAGTGCAAATAAAAGTTGGGAAGCTAACATTAACTCACGATGCCTTTGTTTTATGGCTGATGGACTGGCGTGCATTGGCTCTGTTAATCACTCTGACCTACTATGCATATCATTTTTATATAATGAGAATTTAACAGAATTGTTTTCAATAACTTACAACTTATGGCAAGTATCTCATACATACATACATATACATATTATACGTATACTGTTAGCTGATCGGTTGTTTTTTTTTTTTTTTTTCATAAACCTTTTAATGACCTCAGCAAATGTTTACAATAAACTGCCTTCGGATTAGCTAGTTATGGATAGCATCATTTGAAAATATTCATCCTTTTTGCTTAACCTTTCCGCTTTTACGTACTCCCGAGCTATGACTGCATTGAACTCTTAGCGCTTAGAAATTAAACTAAAATACTTATAACATGCAGTTACATCGGGTATTTCTGCGTTTAAGAGATTGGCTTAGATGGAAGCAATTATTATAACCTGAAAGAACTTGCATTAAAAGTATGGGGAATATTTTTAAAAATTCGGTATAATACTCACCGCAATACAGAATTCTAGGCGATTAAATTCCTTATTTGGTCAGGAATTTTCAAAACACGCTGCATACAATTTATTTTTGATCCCATATCCACACCTAAGTATGCCTTGAAACCATCAATAGGGTCACGAGTCAGTGTTTTTAATAAAACACGTATTTTACTGGACATCTGATAATATATATTCACTATATTACATTGTGGATGCATCTGGGCTTAGATGTCATCTCATGGTTGAGACTGTCTACTTGAGTTGTATCCGTTAATTTTTTTTTTTTTTTTTTTGTTTTTTTGATGATACCCTTCGAAATAACTTGGCGCAATCACTGAGTTTTTCGATAAGGCTGTGGTGAGCTTTTTCTATTTGCATTCGTGAAGTTTTTGTGGTTGATTCTCGCCAAGATAATATCAAAATTTTGTCGAATAATTAGTATTATTGTGCCGCAACATATATGCTAAACATAGCTGATTGCACGACGTATCTCTCGCATTAACGTTAAAATTTCACAGTTAAGACATGACATCGAATCGGTTGATTCATGGACGGCTTTTACTATTAGTAATGCACTTTCCTCTCTCTTCTCATTTCATTGTGAAAATATTTTCTAGAGAACTGTTGTTCATTGTATTAATAAAATTAATATCCTTATCTTGAATATTTTTTTGAATAATCTGCCCAAAGAGAGACCGAAATGACTCAGTTAAACAATGGGCCAGTATTCAAGAAACTTTTTGCAAGAAAAACATGACATTTTTTTGTGTATGCACAAATATGTCAGATACATGTACATAGATGTACATATATGTACGTATAAGTATGGACTTATAGCCAACCAACTTATAAGGAGTATATAAGAAACGCTATTTTCTGTTTTTCTCTTAAATCCCTTTTATTATATTTCTTCTCATTTCATTAAGAACGTAGCAAGAAATAAGCATCCAAGCGTATGTTTTTGTCCAGCATGAAATGCTAAGTTCTTCGAACAATATTCGTGTGCCTATCATGCATTTTCATGGTAAAATCTTAAAATCAGAAAACTTGAAGCGATAAACTAAACTTTACTTTATCTCATAGAAAAATATGCATGAATTGGAAGCTAAGAATGCTATGATGCTTATAGTAAGTAAACAAAGGAAAAATGCATTCATGCTCTTAAGCCACTGCGAGTATATACCCATATTAGGAAGAATTTTCTTTCATTGTGAGAGTCTTAGATAGCGAATTGATATATTTTGGTGATAATATTTTAGATGATCGTGATAAACATTCGCAATAAATTTTTAAAATTTTTATTTACCTAACATTTTTCTAAGTTTATCGATTTGCAGATCAAGTAAATTATATGTTTATCGTTAAAAGCTTTCGGTTTTTACTATACCCTACATCATCTGTGATACAAAGTTATATTAAATTTGTGCGGATGTATATAGAACTCAAAGGGACTTTTCTACACCGATTCGTAACTCCTTTCTAAATCAATCTATCGAGCTTGTCTGCCCTTGTGCTGTGTGTCTGCGTCCATTCGTTTTCAACCTACACGTCGCAATTTCAGAGATATGTTGGCGAAATTTTGCAAACTGATGTCCTTTGCTCCAAGTACAAACCCGTTTGGAAATGGTTCGGATCAGACCACTTTGTCGACCACTTCGCGTATAACAAATTATTTTCCAAATTCATTACATGAAAAATATTATACTTTTCAGCATCTTGCAACAAAAATCGCTGAATAAGATTTTTTCGTCATTCATGGGCAAAATTTGGATCGGTTAGGGCAATTTTTCGAGGCTCCTACCGTACAATTGTCGTTACGAAAACTAAATCCTTACAAGGCGAAAAGGTCTAATTTTCAATATTTCATGGTGAAGGTGAATAGGTTTCTAAAAATCGCACCGCGTTATAGGAGGGTTACCTGTAATTGAATTTCATTTAACATTTCGGTTTGCTTCCTTGACAATATGGCGCAATATCAGAGAGAAGTCCAATATGGTTTTTTGAGGAAGACTTATCTATATAGTACGCTTTACACTTACACGGCACTTGTTGAAGATACATTTTTGTTTTACAAATCTTTACTCAAAATACGCCCTAGAAAAGACGTGTAATCGAATAATTCTCATCATAAGTGAAAGCTTGGCTTACTATTGCAAAACTTTCTTGAGCTGTTGCGCTCTTCTTCTATTCACGAAAGATCATTATGAGGTACTATAGTAATTCGAAGTTCCCTTGCACGAGTTCCCAAATCATAAAAAAATTCTATATATGTTGGGTTAGCGTACACGCAGTTAACGTGACGAAACGTAAGCAAATTTTGATAGCAAATTTGGACTTATATGCAAATATCCCTAAAGCGTGAATAATTGACGTATTAAATTATTAGCAGAAATTCGAACAATTGCCACAACATAACCTCAAAATTAGTAAACAAAAACTTATGAAATCGAACTAATTTTCAAGGGAGCAAAACCGAATATGTGCAGCAATTTAATAATTCCTGGTTGTAAGTTTACGGTTTTCAATAATTTTCGTTGATTTGGTGATTGTACCGGTCGCTATCAGGAAAGTGGTTTGATATTTTAAATGATTCTTAAGGGGCTTGCTTTGCCTTAAGTGAAAGGCCATCAAATTTAAGCAAAATTCAATTCGAATTGAAAAATTAAATGAAAAATTACTCACACGGTGTTCTTTACGTCTTTACCCATTATTACACATGCATTTTTATATTTCTATCTCTTTCTTTTTCTCTCTATTTGTACAAAATACTAACAAAATATATGTTTTGCATGTTATTTATTTATGAATTAAGAACAAAACAAAAAAAAAAAAAAATAATGAGAAAAAATTTGAAAAATTTCTGCCACAAACACTGTATTTTTTAGTGTACTATAGTTATATAAAAAAATAAAAAATTAATAATAATAAATAAAAATACATAAATAAATAAATAAAAGTTTTTCTTTCTTGAAACCAATATAATTGCATATGTATGTTACTTATTATAAACATTTGTTGTGTTGTGTGTTATATATATATACATATACATATATATATATATATATATATATATATATTGTTTATTATACACATATATATATGTATATATATATACATTTATACTACAAACTATATATATAAAATATAGATACTTAGTATTATTCTGTGTGTGTAGAGTGTTTTTGTACGAACAACACAAAAACTTTACATTTTGTGCTGATAAAGTTTTAATGTTATTTTATATTAAAAGTATAAATTTAAAATAAAAATAAACATTTATAAATATATATATATATATATATGTATATTTATATATATATATATTTATATATATAAATATATAGATATATGTATATATATGTATCTGTATATATTTATGAAAAATTGTTGTACACACGTAAATACTTAGTTGAGTTTTTGTGAATGCTTTAACTATTTTCTTCTTGAGAGAGTTCGTTTTTTTTTTTCGTTATGTCATAAAGTACTTGTAATTTTTTACACACCAACAACAAGATACAAGAAATAAAAAATTAAAAAAGAAAAATTATAATTACAATGAAAAAATTACGAAAGAAATTTTATTGAAATACTTACTTAAGATTAAAAAGACATTTCTGTTAAAATTCACTTTCTCTTTGTCTCTTCTCACTAACAACAATTAACGGATTTGGCATTTCGCTACTTATCGCCATTTGTTAAATACAAAATTTGCAAATGTTTTGAACAACAACAACTACAATTTCAGGTAAGCCGTAAGAATGATAATAAAATACTTATTGTTTAACTAAAAACCATAGCCACTTAATTGTTAAGTTTAAGCAAAAATTTTTTCAGATTAAAACTTTTGATCTAAAAACAGACAAAAAAAAATGTATAACACAACAGTGAATAAGATTTTGATAATAATATTCAAGTTTGTTCATCAGCATGGATCAAAGGATTTTCTAACATTTCGAAGCTTTTTTTATTGAATTATTGATCAAGTTGCTCGAATTACACTTTAGTTTCCACTATTACCTCATCATTTGATTTAAAATTGTTTCAACCCGCAACGGGTGACCGAGTAAACTATACTTGGTTTTAGTTAGAGTGAATGCTCAGCCTGTAAAGGCGCGATAATTACCTATTGGTCAGATATTCACGAGGCTGTAGCCGCCACATTCCTTATATCTGTTTTTCTCCAGGTCTTTCTGACCATCATCGTATTCCTATACGGGGCGTCCTCTGAGTGATTCCAGAGGAATTCCCTTGAGAGAAACAAAGAGGGATAAAGACAATGCACTGGATGTGGGTCAGCAATTCGAACTTCAATGTTTACAATTTGGCCAATGCTTCGAAGTAGTAACATGCTAATATCTTTCTTCCAACTTTGAACAAACGCGACACACATCGGCAAAGTAGTTTTCCCATGCTCAAATTTTCATGCTTTAAAGTGAATAAGTGACCTTTTAGTCGGCCTCTTGTAAATCGCAAAAGTTAAAAAGTGCAAAATGTTGAGTGAGTAGATTTTCGCTTTATCTTGAATTTAGCCAGCGTCCCGTTAGAACAGAAAAAGGCAATGCTCTATTCAAGAGTAGCTCCTCTTAAAAGACATAGATACTTATTTTCATACATTTTTTTGCTTGCTACTATTTTAAGTTTTTGTGGATGTACACCACACGTGGAAGGACTTGAGATAGACTTGCCTTTTATCTTACCGTCCAATTCAAACAATAATTCTGCATGTCCGTCTGTCCACTTTGTATTCTTGGTTCGCAATTTTGGATATTTCTCTGAAATTTGGGAAATTTATATGTTTCGATGGGCGGAGACGGACCCTTTTATAAACGGTTCGGATCGGATAATCGGATCGTACTTTCCATATAAGGTATTATTTTGAAAAGTCGTGACATGAATAACTGTATAAATCGGATTGGTGTAGAGCATTCGATCGTGGGCCGTGGCCTACAATAATTTTTTAGTTGTGTTTAGTTATTTTTAGATATATATGTATAGGTACATTATATAATATACGCAATAACATACCCAATCTCGTACGTAATCATGTCTCCTTTAAAGTCATAAAAACGTGCTATGAAAAAAGGTAAAAGATGCATTTTTTATATTATGTGATATCATTAAATAATCATTAATGAACAATTTACGAGTTGAAAAGCAATTGCCGACATAAGGCAATGAGGTAACCTACCTATCATTGCTGCTGTAATGATCATTTGGAGGATGTTACTTTTAACGCGTAATGATGATATGAGACAAATTCAACTTTTATTTTTAATAAAAACGTTTAATGTTTTACTAAGAACTCATACGTTTATGAAAACTGCTAATCCATCCCACACATTGTCTGGGTTAGGTATATATAAAAACCTCGATATCACACAAGTTTACTTTCATTTTATTCTTCTGCTTAATGTCCTTAGTTAAAGACAAAATTGGTGTACGTTCAGTTAATACAGATAAACTGTCATGAGTCATTGTTACAGACGTCAACAAGAAAGTACTGGCGCCAAATATACTTTCATCTACCAAATAATTACTATTTTAACGAACACATTCATGGGCAAATTTGCTCGAAGTGTGTGTTCCAATGTAAATAAATGAGAAAGAAGAAAAGCTTGGATATTGCCGTTAACTACATGAACTAATCATGCGAATGAGCGTCTTTTTCATATTCTATCGTTCATCGTTGCGGTACAAAATATACATAAACACTTTATATCAGAAAGTGTGGCTAATCTTTTTTGATTATTTGTTGCGAAATGGTGTACATTTAAGATTTTCGCTCCAATTATTTTGTTTATTTTAAATAGCTATGAAAATATTATATAAAATAAAACGAAAAATGTATATGAGGTCGCCAACGATGAAATTTGTACACAAAAAGACAATAATAATAATTTATTTTATTAATCAAAGTGTAGACACATATCGTCCACACACTTCGCCATTTAAATGGCAGGTTATTCAGGTCAATGGTAAAAAACCCCAGCGGAAGAGAGTCATTAAATTCCCGTAAAGCCAGTTTTATGTTTTCCTAGTCAAAAGCTGCATAAGAAGAGAGAAGGGCGGTTAGAGAGAAGAGAGTTAGTGCGGACCAAATTTGGTGAGTATGGATGACGATGAAGGAGTATCAACTTCAATTCCTATAGTTCTGCCACAGACACTTAAAAAGTATAGTTGTGTGGGCTAAGTGTTTACTATTTCGTAGCGTCAGCATATTGGCTTAGCCAACACTGACGGTGGACAATGCACAGTATCGACTGGCATCGCACACTCTGCCAGTAAAAGAAACTCCGACCAAGTTCACCAATAAGGACCGATCGAAGGCAGTTTCGTTTTAAAATAATAGAAATGACTGATCCTTAGTGCATAAGAGAATTTCGAATTATATTCGAGTGAAAGACAGATTTAAGAGCATTATCTCTATGCAATGATCGTGACTCGTCTCTCGTCACTCCATCAATATAACAACTTCGGTATAAGCTGTAGAGAGCAGTCTAAAATCAGCGAAAAGCCATAGAAAATTTTTATTTTTAAATACCCGTACGTAAACTGATGTGGGCATACTAGGTCTAGGTGGATGTTCAGGTTTTTTAACTTATTTGGTATTTTTATTGCACGAGTAGGTTTAGAATCATTTTCGGGATCAATTTCAGCATCCCTTTCGCGTGACGGAGAAGCCATGTAGCTTGTTAGAAGCCTTCCCTACTGAGAATTCAGCTTCTATGGAGGCTTAAAGTTTGATAAATAGGTCTGCCCGTTATTGAAGGAACCGGAGAAGTAATAGCGTGATTAAGTGTGGACTGTGTTGAGTTAATGTCCGCTCCTTGTGCCTTAAAATGAAAGAGGGAATGAATGGCAATCCAGGAAGTGTGCAAGACAGGCGTATACCGATAATCGTAGCGCATTATGGGTAAAATAATTATGGACCGAAAGGGATCGGGTTGCCCAAAGTAGGATTGCTCCCAGCAAATATGGTGATACTTTCCATCACTTTACCAGGAGGATGCCGTCTTGAGGGCTTGGGGTGTCCCTTCGGGATATGGCAGTGGTGGAAATTAAATAAGTGGAAATGTGGTAAGCATCGTCTTGCCCAGGGGGGAAGGTTTGAACTATACTCAAACCTTCATACTTAATAATCCGCTTTTGATGTGGGCCCTCACTTCGAATGTGATAACCGCAGCGATTTCACATCATTCCATATTTTCAAACGTTACGCCTATGAGCTTAGCCTACGCTAAATACGTAAAAATATAACTTAAAACAAAATGTGGACAAAATTAACGACTATGGTCCCCGCAAAATGTATAAATATAACTAAGTAGGTCTCGAAAGACTTGTAAATATTTCACAAACTATACAAAAAGTCTCAAAATTTTAAATTTAAAAATTCATTGTTTCGTAAATTGACCACATTTCAGTACTTGTTTTCAGCAATTTTAAGAGTAGCTCGTACTGCATACTCTGCTAGAGTACCAAGAAGAAGACTAATAGAGTGAAACTCGATTGAGTTCATTCTTTCAGTCAATTTTTCTTAAATTCCTCGTTATGTGTTAATGAATGCTTACGTCCTTTGACGATACCAGAATTGTTTACCTACCGGCCGGTAGTCGGGTTTGACTGCAATGTCTTTCAATTTTGATTTGATCGGTAAACCAATAAAAAACGCAATATAAATATGGAAATTTCAATAAGTTATTGAACCATTGGGAAATGAAACATTTTTCATCAATTTTCGTGACTAAGCAGCCTACCCTTGCGAGGCAAGTTATATGCCTTCAGTAAAATAGAATTATAAAGGCCTACGCTAGCCTTGCGGAAAATTCAGTCACCTTTGCGGTGTATTAGCTCAAGTTCCACTATACCGTTTGTGATGCATACTGCATTTTTAGATGGTCTACATGATCTGTTACGATTTAGATCGTGATATCTAAAATTACGCGCCCGTAAGCGCTTCACTCACGCACCTGATAAACTGAATCAATTCGGCAATGATTGTTGATCTGCCTGTTCCTTTAGCTCTTTCTTAACACATCAAACATGTTTTTGAAAAAGTGCTTTCGAATTTTTCTTATCCCTCTTTTCAAATTAGTGGACCCATCCGCTTACTGTTAATTACATAAGCATTGTGCATATAATGTTTGTATTATTCTTGTAGTAGGTTCATAAGTTTTAGCATAGTAATGACGGGGTAAGAGACGTTACGCTTATATAATGAGCTTTCCAGCGTCAAGAAGTCTATCATAAGATTATTTGTAAACTGTTTAGGACGGGATTTATGAAAGTTACTCTGCTTTTATAAACGTCTACATGTAAATTCGAAAATCGACTTCTAGAACTAAGCTGAAAAATCGCATGAATAAACATGCCTTCCATTATAGCACAGTCATCGGGAACAATAAGATACGAAAGTCTTTCGAATGTTATAATAGCAATTAATTGAGCTTATCTTTGTTTTCATAACGCCATTCTTTTCCACACACATTCCATTGTAAATTAGGCCTTATCCTCTTTATGTCTGCAACAGAAGGCGAGAATGTATTGTTTCGTTTCCGTTCGTAAGCCATTGTTTAAATTCGTTTGGCGTCACTTTATAATAAACATATATATACATATATATATATATATATATATATAGAGATATTTATACATATATAATTTTTATTTTGGGAGCTTTTTCTTGTCTTTCTTAAAAGTAACGACACTTATAAAGATGATTGCAATCGTGACAACAGTGTGGGCACGCTATAAAATACCAAATTCTTAATCAAACATATATACATATGTAAGCATATAGACATATCTATGCATACATACATACCTACATACTTATACTTATATATAGACGCAAGCATCCATGCTCGCGCGCCCATAGAAATTTTTATACTTTTGTTAATTCAGTACGAAAGTCAGCGAAAGTATACGCTGTTGCTGGTTGCTGGTTGCTGGTTGCTGTGTTGGCAGCAGAAATGCACTATTTTTCATACAAAAAATTTCTGTTCTTTTCGTGGGGTACTGGAAAAATGTGGTAAAAAATGGGGGCGGGAAATACAAGGGAGAATAATTTACAAGGAAAACCTATTCGAGTGCATGTATTTTATAACTAACTGTATGGACACTTGTATGTGTGACATGATAGAGCACTGCGCTCACAAATTGTCAAGAACGCAGACAAAAACTTTTACACATACAAAGAGTTTGGAACTTCTCAAAATGAATAAATATGGCATCCATTCATACAATCGCATATAGATAGGCGTACACACATATGCATAGTGTGAAATGTATGTATGTAAATGTACACTACACACAAGTTACTAAGAAAGTTATATACATATTTATATACATACATACACATATATATATATATATATAGATGTGTGTGTGGGTGTGTGTAAATGCCTGCATACTTGCTTTTAGGGTCAGGGCCATAAATGAACACAGTCTTGCATACATTTTTCGGTTTAATAGTACAAATGAATAATGCATTCTTTTCTGCTTCTTCTTCAATACTAAAATATCTGATGCGTTTATATAAATATCTATATCTATATAAAAAAACGTAGATGCATATATTCATACATGTGCTTATATATGTGTTCTTGTCTTTGCATGTGTGTGTGCGCATCTACTTGTTTTCTTTTTTTCTGTTTTGTCATCGCTTCTACTACTGTTGATAGCATTAAAGAAGTTTTAATTGTAAGCAATTTTCCCTCGTAGAGTGCATTTATTATCTTCTGTCTGTGATGATGAGACACTCTGCTGACTAATTGCATTTTAACGTTACCAAGAGACTCATAATGCCTACATAATGGCATCTAATAAATTTCACTTTCATACACTTTTAGCATCAGGCATTTTCAGTAGATACGTATACGTAACGTTACAGTTATTTAAAACTATGATTAACATATACACTTAGTCAATAACGTTATCCTTACTTACTTATTTAGTTAGTTTCGGTGCAGCATTCTTAGTTATATATCCTCATTTAATCGCATACAAAATTATGCAGTTATACACACACATACGTTAGGTACTTAATCGCTGGTGAGAAAGTATGCGAATTCTTCATTTCTTGCTTGACTAGTGCAGTTGCTGCAGCTACTCGCAGCATTTCATCACCATAATGGCTCAGGTTTGCATTCCATAAGTACCACTAAAAATTGCTACAATCACGAATGAACTTAAAAGCAGCAGAAATGCTCATACTAAACTGAAAAGGGTTGCTAAAAACAACAATAACAACAACAACAAGGACAACAACGAATCAAATTTGTCAAGCGCATAAAAACTTAAATTCCACTTTAAGAAGGTAATCGAGCTCACCAAAGAATATATTCTGCTGAAAATCTATGCACATGCATACAGTTTGTAGGTTAACATGAGCTTGAGCAAGGCAATGAAATGAACGAAGTATATCTTTGATTAACTTATTAAAGTTAACTGATACATTTTAGGAGATGAACTTATTCAGAGATTACCCATTAAGTGTTGGTTCAAAGTGAGCATATTTTTTGCATTTTTGACTTTGGTACAGTGCGATGGTCTTAAATTGTTATAGACCAACAGCTTAAAACGTTGTAATCCGGCAACGCTGACGATTACATATACTAGCATAGTCCTACAATTTTTTACTTACATAGGTTACATAGGAAAAGTTTCCGACACGAGCATGAAATTTGTAGTGCGTGTAAGCTGAGAAACGTGTTCGTTCAAGCGTTCACCAAAATTTTTTTCATATCATTAGCAATGCGTCAATCGATGTCTTCTTTTTTTTAAGTGTGGAAAGTGGAAAAAACTCAGTTCCTTTTCAAATTCAATAAACTTGTGCAAATCAGAGACGAGCTTGATGCTGTCTGTGGGACCCCTCTACCATTATTTACTACTCTAAAATTTCCGATAGCTGAATTGGAACGTGGCAGTACCTGCCTGGACATCGATGAGTATTCGAAGTAGCCAAAAGTCGAATACATTGACAGACAAGCGGTAATTTAAGTTTAGAGGTGCAGCAGATGCTATTAAATCAAAATTTAAGCGAAAACTGAACGCACGTTGGCTACAACATTGATTCATAGTAAAACAAAAGACCCGAGTGACAAATCAATATAGATATAATGACAATATCGCATGAATCGTCCATCGTGTTCACCCAATCCAATCCTCAGCGAGTTCAAGCATGTTGCATATTCATCTGGCAAATATACGTACTGCTGCTTTACAACTTCAATCGATCCGAGATCAGAAACGCATTTACTCTTTTATGGCGAAACAAATTAACTTTTATTTGTTGAGAAATGCATTTTCAGATAGTTTACAATAATTGTTCCGCAATTGGGATTTGTTTAGAGGCGTCTTTAAATAGAACTATCAGGCACGTCTTGTCCTCGCGTCACGAATATGTAACAGAAGCTTTTCCCTGCATCTCAGCTTATTATATCAGATATGGTAAGACAACGCCGCATGTAATCGGTAATCGAAATAGTAAGGATTTTCTAAGACGGCACCACCCACACCAAATGGTAGTATAACCATGTTATAAGTGATGTAGGGTATAAACATGAAAAACACGACAATATGGATGTGAACGACAATGGTATCAATTATCTTATTGCAACGCACCGTCAATCAAACTATGCTTTCCCATTTGTTTGCTCTCCCAATGAAATCCTGTAATCACCTTGGGTAATAGTGTCACTAAAGTAATGCCACCGTTGCAAGAAAAACTTAGCAGGCGAATTACATTATGACCAGGTAATGTGTATTCACTACGAAGTTTATCTAACTAAAGACTACTGGACTTTTTTCTCCTACTATGTTATGCGCAGACGAGGAAACTGCAAACATTAAGGCTTGTAGAGAGGGAATCCACCACAAAATCGCCGACAAGCGAATAAGCATCCAAGGAAATGCAATTCATTTACGAAATGTTTCTTGTCATTGTTTATCTTCATGTCCCTTTATTCTGTTAACCCACGTTACCAACGGAATCATAATGAATAAACCTAAAAAATGAAAACGAAAAGCCCTCCTATACTTCCCCTTGCAAGCGTCTGCAACAAGCCTGTGTGACTTTCTAAAACAATTTGACATAGTGATCTTAGTGAATTTTCATTGTAGACTTTTGCACACAGTTCAAAATTTTATTTGTTGTTGTTCTTGTCTCTACGGAATTTCCTGAACTTTATTAACCTCTTGACGCCTTTGGCCACATATGTGAACGTTTACTTGCTTTCGCTTACAGTTACGATTATTAAGAAACGGAGAATATAAAAATTTAATAATTAATTATTCACAGCAACATTTTTTAACAAGAGTTGTACAAACATTTTTGGTTAATTACACAGATAACAGTATTTGGGCGTACCGTTCGGAATATGAAGATATTGTGAAGTAATATTTTAACGCTCAGTATTGTCGAGAACTAATTGAACAAATCGTCAACGTTTGACATAAAATGTAAAATATAACCAGAGGATTTCTAATAACAACTCAATGATCATGGGTGCAAATCTTAAATGTGGTAGAGAGTTCAATGAAGGCCCGATAGTCTTAGATCCTAGTACTTTGAGACTTTGGACTTAAAATTTATTCCTAACAGCTTGAAATGTCTACGGGTGTTTATCGATTGATGCACACATAAATTCTCTATGCACTCGAGTCAACTTCTTACTTGGAAACTTTCATTCATTGATTATTTCTCTATATGTCTGTGCAAATCAAAATTCGAGTGGTCAACGATTTGATTATCTCACCTATAATTTACGCTCTAGAAGCTTATGGTTCTACGAATGAAGAAATTGATTATTGGATTTGTTTCGAAATTTAAGATGTACATTAACATTCTTCAGATTTTAGCTTACGATATGAGGTCATTGGAGATACAGTTGTGCAACTATGTGAAGTTTAAACAATAAAAATCTTAAACGATTTCTTATAAGCTTTTCTCACATTATCACTGATCATAAAACATCCACGAACAAAAGATTTGTCGTTATAGATGCTATAAGAAAACAGGAATATCTGGGCATTCTGTAAAGTTCGTTGTAGAACAACATTTACAAAAGCATGGAGGTCGATTCTTCTGCCTACATTCCATGAAAGTATTGCGTTTCTGAAGTGGGCTAATACACAATACGATCTCTTCGTAGGCCGGTGTAGAATCTAAGGATAATGTGCGCAGTATGCTACACTAAAAACAGAAAATTAATATCAATAATAAGACCTTTTGTTGTATAATAAATTTAAGGATAATGTACATAACGTATATCTGATTGTATGACGTCTTGTCCTCATTTTTTTTTTAAATCGGAAATCTTATCATTAAAAATTCAATTAAGTCATGGATTCTTTCCGCGCAGTAATAATCAACAATGATGAAAACTGAGCGAAGAAGGCAAAGGATGCAATAGATCTGCATCGATATCTTGTTTTCTTTTCTATGATCAATCATTCAAATAATGCCCCGTATATGTGCTTTACGATAGTTAGGACTAGAGAGACCTATCTATGGTTGTTTGAAATGTATTGACCTAAGATAGATGGCTGTATAGAAAGAGATCCAAGAGTGATAACTCATGTCTTGAAGGCTAACGTACATCAGCTCGCTGTGAGATAAAAATATCAGCAACGTGTTTTTATTTGGCTTTACTTGTTTTCTTCCTCAACGGTTACGCGATTTCATTGGCGTTAAAAATCTTACATTTCGATAGACCTCGCAATTATCATATTAGCCGGTTAACATCTATCTATCTAAGCCTCCCCTTATTCCCACTTTCTGTAAAATATTTGTTAAAACATTTTTTTTTATTTCTCTACGATAGAAATTGAATAATATAATAAAATGATTGTCCTTATAGTTATTGGTGAATAAGAGGGAGACAAGAAAGCAAGCATAAATAAACGAATAAGTTAAAAAATAGATCATGATAGAAGCCAGACATTCTCTTGTTCTATATACAGAGACATTACTTTAAATTCTTTTCCTTATTTTTTTTTGTTTTTTTTTTTTTTTTTGTTTTAATATAATGCTTGAGATATATATTTATATGTACCGATGCACTTACATTCAAACAACCCATAAAGCGAAAAAAGCATTAAAATTTTTGTTAAAGATTCTTTCCATAACCACTAAGAGACCATAAAGTTACACTAACTTTTTGATTTGGTTTGTAACATCAACAATCCTGTTTATAGCATAGATTTGATGTACGTAAGCATGTATTCTAACAATATATTCACATTGCTCAAACCCAAAAAAAAAATGAGGAAAACTACATTTGAAAACTATTTATGACCTAAAGTCAATATGGATCCCTGAAGGAATACCGGGATTGTGCATCTTCGATGAGTAAAGGGTTTTTTTTATGGCTAAAGATATAAGAGATGGCAGATTCCCTAGAAGACGAACCTATTGTTACTTAATTTACGCAGAAAATTTAAAAATATGAAAGTGAAGATGGCTGCGTATGAAAATTTTCCTCTGGAGACTCATTATTGACAACAAAATATTCAAATTTGACAAAATCCTGAACGGATTAAGTCAGTTTTTTTCGTCTAAAGTTTCGAACGTTTCGTACATTTGTTTATAGGACCTTTGAAGCAAAGCTCCCTTTAGGCGAATAATTCACTATACACCTGTACATAAAGAGTTTCAATTTTTCAAAATGATATGCGGCCGTTAACTAGAAAACTTCCACTACCACTCGTTAACGATTTCTCAAATCTTGCTTTATATGAATCGATTGCTAATAGGAATCTTCTTAAAATATCAATAACTGCAATACATGCTTCGATTTACACATATAACGGGTAAAATTAAACGAAAAATTAAAGTAAATCAATTTCAGATTTTAAAAGACTTTGGTCTAAGGTGTTAGATAACAAAGATTCGTTGCAAGCCTTCGGTAACTTTCTCCACTTGTTTTCCATTAAATGCTTGCAATCAAATATTTCTCGACATATTTTATGAATTATACTTTCTCTAAAACTCCCTTGCTTTCTCTTCCTCTCTGTCTCTCTCTTTTGGGTTTTATTAAGGCACGAAAACTTTTCAAAACTCTTAACATCAAGCATAATACACAATACGCAATACACTCACTTCTATACATCTATACATCTGTACATGAAATTCAGTAAAACAAAAAAAAGAAGGAAAGTTTTACGAACCTTCAGACGAATTTTTAATGCCCTTCTGCCAATAATTCTTCCCTTTCGTTTATTGGAAGTGAAATTGTTTTAATCATTTTTATGCCGTAGTCTTTATATATGTTAAAACGCTTTTACTTGTAAAAGATTTCATTTCACTTACGCGTTTACGCCAATAAGTTTGAGAAAAGAGGGGAAAAGCCGAAATTTTCTTTACCTAACTAGTTTTTCGCTTCCCAATGCAAGTACAACGACGAAATTGACATGACTTTCAGCTTGGACTTTAATAATGTAGAGATACGCAAGTCTGCAGATAGACACGTTTTGATAATATTAGAACACACACACACACACACACGCACATATACGCACATATACACGCAATTAGATTTTATGTTCTTTGTTATCTCAGTTACTTTAGTTCCAATCTACTCGTGCAGCATAAATTCACTTATATTTTGCTTAAAGAACCTGCATCTATATGGGTGTACGGGGGAGAGGTCTCAAACTACACAAAATTTATTCTAAAGTTTTCCTTTTTTTTTTTTCTTAATTATAACAACATTAAAATCTGCTTTTAAAAACAAAAAAAAAAATAAATAAATAAATAAATAAATAAGCTCGAGATCAAAAGAAAAGAAATTATGTCAATTAATAAATAAGTTAAATAAAATGTTCTTTTTCAACATGCATAACATATGCACACATGCACATCGGAAAACAACAATCGTAACGTAAAAAATAAACTTAAGACAATTGAGTGATGGTTTGTTATATTTTCCACTCTCTTTGAAAAGGATTCATCGATTTTCGGTCAGTTAGCAGCAGAAATTGTAAGAAAATGAGAAAAAAATTCAAAACACTTGAGTGCAAAGTATCGTCGGAAAACTAAACAGAGAACTAGGTTGCCTTGCAATTTTATAGAAAAAAAAAAAAAAAAAAAAAAAAAAAAAAATGGCATATAGAAGCCAAATTTATTAATACAAGTGAGTGAATTTTAGCTTTTTCAGGTCATTAAAACAAATGTCATTTTTTTAAATCAATCTTCTACTAGCCTATCTATCCCCTATTGAAGCGTTGTGCTAGATTTACCAAATATTTGTAACATATACAAACAACACATAGTGGAGAATTGCGTACTGTGTTAAACTACTATATATAGATTCTTGACCGATGGGAACAAAGTAATCGATTTAAGCGTATGTTCATCACAATTATCGTCTTAATTGTAGGAACAGAAAAATAGGCTTAGTTTTCAATATTTTTCTTACTACTGCCGTCAGTTTAAAATCGAAAAATTCAAGTGGAGCGAATATCATTCAGTTGAAATGAAATCTCCTAAACGAGCTCTATTGACAGATTTATCCCCCAAGACCGGTATAATATGTATGCCTTACATTGCTGATTGTAAGGTTATATAAAGTATGTGCTGACTGAAGACAGGGACATTTTTTATTGTATTAATCAAATTACAACAATCATATCTGAATTCATTGCAGTATGTCTGTCTATGCGTCGATGAATATCTTTTGCGATCTGTAGATCGAAGTTTGTCAAAGGTTTTAATCATGTGTTCCATATTCTCTCGCCATCTCTCTTTCACATAATTCAAACGTATAATATGTAACTACTTCTGCGATACCAGGCAATTAAATGCGCCCTCTTCTAAAAACCTCAATATATCACACAAACTGCCTATATTCCATATATCTGCACAACACTTGTTGCAAACTAGGGCCCATTTTTTTTTCATCCCCTTCCATATTAACGTTTTCTCTTTAATGTTTTGTGACGAAAATAAGTGAAGTAGACTTGTTGTAAGCTGCTTTGTAACAATTAGTTGTAAAATGCTGCCAAGTTACGTATATAATCTAATCTAAAATACATCATATGCTTACATTATATTTGAAGTCAAATACCAAGTTTATTGGAGCTTTAACTTTTTAAACGTCATACAGCCTATGTTTTCGTCACACTCCCACCAATAATGGCAGTTGTTCTCAGTATTATTTGTCAGATTGCGATGGAAAGATATGCAGTTGCCCAAGGGTAAAATTTATTACGTGTTTCGCGACTAAATAAGCAAATTTATGGTCAACACAAACAACCCGCACAGCTTACAATTCGTAATGATAATTGAAAACTTCGAGTCAATTGGTAGCGTTTGTTATGTTATGTTAAGAGCCGAATCCGTCACAGACATAAACACACTGTTGAAAATATCGTTGCTACAAACCTAAGTGCGGATTATACATCGTATCGCAGTCACAGTCAACAAAGAATGCTACAGAAATATGATTGATGTTTTTGTGGGATAAATGAGATAATTTCGACTTGGACGATTTGCATTTTGTGACGCAATCAATTTATTGGCAAAAACGTCCAATGACCGTCCAATTTCCAAAAATTCCTTAGCAGTAAACTGACCGCTAAGACCATGCGATCGAAGTCCTTTTGAATTTTTTCGTTTAGGGTCATCTCAAATCATTGGTTTAGTCCAATAAACCACACGCTCTCAACGACGTTTAAGTAAAAGCTATAAAAATTCGTTGCTCCATTTATCGCCGTGAATCAACATCTAAAATAAAAGAGAAAAACAAGTAAAAAAATGATCGGCCCACCATGAGATAGCCTACACCATTTATAGTTATTCATGTAACGACTTTTTCAAATAAAATTTTCAGATCCGAAATATTTTCAATAGCGTTCGCGCTATTCGGTGCACCAAATTTCAACGAAATATCTCAAAAATTGCGACCCATAGATTGAACATAAGGAAACAAGACAGACGGACATGGTTAGATCGACTCAGAAGGTCGTTTTGAATTGATCGGTCTTTTAAAAAAAATGAGTCTATCTCGAGTCCTTGTGGATGTTACATACATACACACAAACTAAATATGGCCTGGTACTGCAAGTAGTGTAGGGTAAAATAAAAGGTCTTACGTGTTCTCGACACGTAAATGAGGCAAGCTTCAGAAATACTGTAAAGTGTATATATATTCCTGATCGGCGTGAAATTCTGAGTTCATTAAGTCATATCTGTCCGTCTGTGTGTCTGCGCGGTGTTTGTTATTGACACTCTCCTGGTCACAAAAATGAAGATATCCACTTCACATTTGGTAAAAACATGAAAAGTTTTTGCATGCAGGTTGCTATTGAAAATAGGCCAACTTGGTCCGAACAGAAGCCCCCAATGGAGCATAAACTGAACGCAACTCCGTTTTTCTTAACAAATATATGTGGATTTTTGCTCGTTACCCAGAAATTATAAACTTTATGATTAAGTTATAATTATCTGCGCAAAAATGGGTCAATTCTAAAATGATAGACACCGGGATTACTTTTTTCTTAATACTACCAGCGATATGGGTATCAAATAAAAGAACTTGGTCAGTAGAATGCGAAGGGCACAGTGGTGGATATGCGAGATTCGCTTCTCTTACTTGTTTTTTATTACTTGTGTTTTATTTTTATTTTCCTTTTTTTATTTAATTTTGCTTTTCAATGCCTCTTTCTTACGCATCGCAGAGGTAGACATGCATTTGCGTATTAACATTATATTGTCGATGTTAACGTGTTCTTTTCTTTTTTTCTTCTTCTTCTTCTTGATACATTTTCTTGATGAAAATTACCAAACGTGTGAGGGTATACCATTCAAAAGTATCCGTCTGATTGTCTTCAGGAGTAACGGAGGCGGCGTGTCTGTCTTATGGATACTAGGAAACACATACCTGGTTTGTGCACCTACGCTTCATTTTTCTTGGAGTAGCTCTTGATTTTTGAACATCGGTGGCATGGATTGAGTTTGTTTTCTCAAATCGGAAGAATCCATCCAAGTTATATCGCTCATTACGAAGTTATATATCGGGTTTCAAATACCTTGTTGTAATTGTTTTACTTTCGTCTCGCATCATTTAGTACTATCGTCCTTTCGAGCAGATGGTAGATAATGCGGTATCTAAGACGAGCATATATTTTTTTTACGTACAAGTAACAAATGAGAGTTTTCTGAATTTGTGCGGTGTGGATTATCTAGCTGTGGACCATGAAAATTATAAGTTCGGTTATCATTTTGAACTCCTCAGCTATAGCTCTAACCCAGGATATTCGCCGAGAACTACTACCAACGATTTATTGCCGTCTAACACGATTCACTCATGCACGAATATTACCTCTACACTCTTAATATGATAATTTAGCTTTAAAAAGGATCGTAAAAAAAAAATGTTATTTTATTAAATCTTTTGTTTTTTTAAAAAGATTGAAATTCTTTTCTTTCTTATACGCTACACCACCGTGTTTATGCGGTCGTATACAACACTCAAGAGGACTTGAGCTAGGTTTACCTTTTATTATTATTGTTTGCCTATCTGCTCGTCGCGTATTTTTGTGATCGTCTGGGTACAGCAACGGGCATTGAATCAGGAACGAACGCAATTAAACATATTTCAGATCGGATCACTTTTTTGACCACCTCCCATATAGCGTGTTATTTTACAAAGTCATCATTTCAATAATTGTATTAAGTAAAGGGGCATAGGGTGTCCAATAACGAGCCCTGGCCCAATATGATGTTTTCACTTGTTTTGATTTGTTTAAGTGGAAAAGTGGAGCCTTTCCAAAAAAAAAAAAAAAACCAAATAAAAACCTGAGATGCTAGACTTTCGGCATAGTTTATATAGAACTACACGCGCTTATGTTTGATGTCATTGTCGACGTCGAAATTCTGTACTGTATGTTGTGCGAAAATCATATATCAATCATTTAGCAGCCTTAACGCCTACACGAGATTTGCATTGCGTTACCCTTATGCAGTTGCACTTTATTATCCTCGTTGACGTCAGTTGTGATTATAATTTTAATAACATGCAAATCAAGCGTTGACGTAGATACTAAATATTTGTACGTAAAGACTTTACTAAAAGAAAAAGGAGAGGCATTCAAAAATAATAGTAAAAGTGTCCTGAAGCAAAGATGTTTATTCAATTACATATAATCTATATAATTAAATGACCGTCTACGCGAGCACTCTCTGCACTTCAAAATAATAAGCGACAACTTAAAATTAATGATGTTTTCTAACTTGATGAAATTTACTTTGGGAGCATTTCGTGCTCGAAGGTTAAGCTAAACAGACCCACGCTGAAACAAAGACAACGTTTTTCTCAGAGTATTACAAAAAAAGCAAGAAGAAGAAGAAGAAGAATAAGACGAAAAACAAAATAAAAATTAAAGAAGAAACCGTTAATAAAATATATTTAATAGGATAGCAAGAGTGTAAAGCTGAAGAAACATTTCTGCATTTCTATTATATTTTAGTAGATTTCGTGAAATGCAATTGCGAAGTGAAGATATGAACTCCAGCCATACATCGTCAATTTAGTGAGGTCGTAAACATTTTATCTACAAGAAAAGAAAACTTTAAAAGCTCTTCCATCGTAGTTACTAAGTAAACAAGTATCTGGCTTTTTTTTGTTTTTTTTTTTTTTTGTGTGTTTATTAACTCATTCTTTGCGCGCCGTTGTGTATATTTTCATTCGATAGTCGTGTGTGCCATAAACCGAATTTGCGCGAACGAGCACGACGTGGACCTCAGAAGTTGCATTATTTAGTCGCATTGCTTGACATAAGCGAAAATGATAAAAAGTTGAAATCGAATAAAACAAGCAAGAAAGTTATGTTCGGCGGAGGCCGAATCTTGCATACTCACCACTATGTTTTTCGCATTCTACTTTCCAAGTTCTTTTATTTGATACCCATATCGCTGATATTATGCAGAAAGAAGCAGTCGCGGTGTCTACCATATTCATTTCAAAATTGACCCATTTGTAGGCAGATAATATGTCTTCATTTGAGGAGTGTACGAAATAGTTTGAAACATTCTGTCTTGTTCACCTTATGATAAATAAACACAAAATCTCAGCAAAGAGAAAAAAACAATATTTAATCACTTGTAATTTTGTGTGGGCATGGCTGATTGGTTCCATTTTCGGACCTAAAGAGTAGACTATTTCGGAAAACAAATCTGGTAAATTTCAGGTTTCTGACTTTAATAATTTCCGAATAATGAACAAAAATCCAAAAATTTGATGTAAAAAAAACTGAGTTGCGTTCAGTTTAGACTCTATTGCGCGCTTTTGCTCTGGTCCAATTTGACCCATTTTTAATACCAACTTGCGTGCAAACACTGGCAATGTTTCTAACAATTTAGAAGTTGATGAGTTCAGTTTTGCGACCAGGAGAGTGCCAACAACTCATACCACAAGGACACACCGACTGACACACATAGCTAAATCAAATCAGAATTTCTCACTGATCAAGAATATAGGGTTTCTGAAGTTTCCTTTTGCCTGTTACGTACATTATGGGAAAAACCAAAGTGAGTTTACCCCCATTTTACAGTGGTGGGTATAAAAAGATATAAGAAATGGAAAAATGTCACATATGGACAAAAAAAAATTGCGAGATAAGAAAGCAGTTATGCGCACAATGGATACCGACTTTGCTCACATTGGGAGAAAAGCAAAATCTTACGCTTTCTGTGAACCCGCTGTTCGTCCAATGATACTTCATAGTACGAAAGTGAGGTTTTTATGTAGATTCATGATTCTGAATGAAACATAGATCCAGCACCTTATGTCTGAGACAAACAAACAGACAAAACAACCCATTGTGAGGGGAGAATCGATTCCAAAGAACGTAATGTTATGAGTTTAGTTTTTTGGAGTGCGTGCGAATGATATTTTCAATTAATTTACCCATCTTGAATTATTTATCTTTCCCGACATTGAGATAATAGCTATAACTGGAAAGGATAAACCTTGTGATTACGGGCTGATAGTCTTTATTGTACGACGGATATCGGAGCAGTTGAGCGTCACTAGAAGAAATGTGCCGAGATGAAATATTAAAAGCAATGATAGTTTTTCCAAATGCTTAGGGTTTTGTTTGTCAGATGCGGTGCCGCTGAAAAAACCCTTGGACATTAACACCGTCAGTATGTTGTATATATAAAAGAAATCAATTTCGAAGAAATTTTGTAAAAATTTTGAAATCGAGTAGATTGGCAAGATGTAGCCATGATGCCTGATCTTCGACTATAGTTCCAGTGGCTAGATAATTTTTTCTGGGCCTAATACAATACCAGTTTTTAAGTAAGGCTCCTTGGCACGTTACAGAATTGTTCTCGCTTCTTGCCCTGTTAGATTAAGCTGTCACCGTTTCATTACATTCGATACTCAAATGGTCAGGGACCTACACTATTCCGGCTCAGAGGGAATACATTTTGACCGATACGGGCTGTTGAAATCGCGAGCTTAATATGCCCACCTCAGTTTCAGCATTTTCCATTTTTGAACCATCAGTGTACCATTTTTATATTAATAACGCGGGTTTTACAACTAAGGCATATCAAAAAGATTTCTACGATGTGGTTACTTCGAACCGATGGGGTGGCGTCTGTTTTATAGCCTAATTGTCCGGTGTTTCAATAATCGATTCGTTTTTGGATGCTACCACACGATCGGTCCGATTTCCCGATTTTAGTTTGTGTATATTAGGCAATCGACAAGTATTCCTAAAGCATCTAAGAGAAAAGAACTCGTAGCCACAAACACGGCAACGTACACGAAGAACTGAATTAGTCTTGGAGCAACAGGCCGGAACTGCATAGGTTAGCATAAGAAGAATTATGACCGTACAAGGCAGGGATATCATTTTTGCGATTTATACCTTTCCATAGTTTACAAAAGAAGCGTTGAGATGCGAAAAAGAGTGTGATCGCGTTTGCGGTAAGATCTCTAGATGAAGTTTCCAAATTACGGCTCTATTCTTCGATTAAAAAAAGGAATCAAGAGCGTTTTTCTGCCGTACCTTACGGCGAATCGCTAAGTTTGCGACCAGTTTCCGGCGGCATTGAAATATGAGGAGTAGAGGTCGCTTCCCCGTGCCTGTGTGCATATTCATAGGTCCATGAAATTTCTTCATTTCTCCTTTCCACATCGGTTGCCTTCAACGCGCAATATTGCGGCTTATCAAACAAAAAAAAAAAAAAAAAGACGCAATTACACGAACACTCGACTCGGACTATTTATAACAAACCACCTAAAACTAGTAAAGGATGCAAGACAGCTTTCAAATCAAAAATTCAAGTATAACTCATTCGCACATTCGTTTAATGCGGCACGAAATTCCTCTTGGTTACACGGCTACATTGTTATTTTCTTCAAACTGAGATAGTTTGATATTTTATATTAAGACTTTAATTAGTTTAGGTGTGAAACATTGTTTTTAAACACCTTTAATATAACAAAGTAAGCCATTAACTTAAATGTTTAAACATTCAAGGAAAAATTAAAAAAAGCATTTTTACTGAAAGTCATGTTTAACTAAAAAGTTCATGTTTCATACATTATGATATAATTAAAAAAGCGGCCCAGTGCTAATGCTATCCATATGTATGCACATGCACATACACATACATATGTGTGTACGAAACTTTAATGTATAAATTAGTTGAGCTTAAATATGCTTAAAACGTCTATTTGTTAAAACCCTTTTAGATTTTCCCCGTTTTTGTTTGTTTTTTTTGTAATTTTGTTATTTTTACTTTATTTTTGTTTTTGTGTGTTCTTTGACGTAGATATGTAAAACGTGCATATATATGCATAAACTACACACTACTAAGATTAAGTTTTTTCGCTTCGAGCTAAAAATATATGACTCGTTTACAAATTACATCATAAAGTATATGCGCCATTGTTTTAACAACGACAAGATAGGAAAAGCCGCCTCATTATATGTGAGTAGGTAGTTGTCAAGTGTTTACTTACCTGTACTTAACCTTATGACGGTAACGTGAATTAAATAAAACAAAAGTATATATGCATTATATATATTTACATATATACGCATATAGATATATATACATGCATCATATTGCATTATATTTTACATATACATGTATATATATGTACATATGTATATGCATATATATACGTATATAATACAATAAGGTATCTTTTTACGCGATTTTGAAATTTTACGGATTTTCCATCACAAAATTCTGTTATAGGCATCGAAATTGTTAAAAATATAGACCAGGGCCTTGATCGTTTTTGCCATGGCCAGAAAGAGTTTATGAAATGATGGAAATGATAACAGACAAAAAGAATATGTCTGTGCATTGTGTCTAGTTTCTGCACACCAGCGAGGGAGAGAGAGAGGGCAAGAGAGAGAGCGAGGAATTCAATCTTTAGGGCCACCAGTACAGCTCCCCATGTTTTAAATCACTGCCCACAACCAATGATCCTCTTTTAACAAACACACCAATAAATATAACTTATCACCTATATACGTGATATAAGAAGCGCTAAAACTACTTAAAACAAGTTTAAATTAAATATTTTATATTTTATGTACTATGTGCTGATGTGTGTGGGCTTATTTTCTCTTCTGGTTAACTGCGATTTCATTTCTTAGTTATGGCTTCCGTCTAGTTTTCGTTCAGAACAACGCAGGAGACAATGCCACTTTCGATAACAATGTGTGCTATTATTCTACTACTCTACGGTTTTCTTTGACTTTCACTGAAGCCAACTATTCGTTTCTCTTTTAAAATACAGATTTATACATACACATATATATATATATACATATACATATGTGCGCGTGTGTGTGTGTGTGTGTGTGTGTGTGTGTGTGTGTGTGTGTATTCAATCGGAAAGACAATTTAATATCTTTTTAAAATCAACATTTTTTTTCATTTCATGAGAAAGGGTTTTCCTTTCAGTGAACAAAGACCTTCCCAGACGTGCCTCGCACCCACAATGCTCGCAAAGCCTGAAATTTATAAGAAACCATTACGGCAATGAACTGTACTCCTATATGTTACTAATGACAACACAAGACATCATTTGTTCGGATTTCTCTACTAAAAAATTAGGTTATCACAGACCAAGAACATTCTCCTCCTACTTCGTTTTCGGGGCCAATACCGCATTTTCAAAGTTTACGTCCCTTTTATGCTTTGCACCGTAATTTTCTTGGTTCCTTTTTTTTGCCTGATTAAAACACAAAAAACAGTCCAAAATATTGCTCTCGAAAAATCCATCTTTCCAAAAATTTCAACTAAAAATTTCAACTAAATTCTCTGAATAGAGAGAGTAGCAGCTTTTTATATGAGTATGGGAAGCATATAATGCACACAAATCTATAGCCTTAGTTGAAACATTGAAACACTAAAACGTTTAAGTTGTTTTGCTTACTTCCTTTAAAAATTAGGGTAACGCATACAAATTTGTTAAATAGAATAATGGAGTGTTTGTCATGAGGAGCGTTTTCTCTTGTTTGGGCAAATTGATTGCATTTAATTTGCCTAAAAAAGAAGTTGAAAAACTTTTATCGTCTGTTGGCTCATTATTAAGTTAAATCACACAAATTCCAACATCGGTTTACTTAAAATGCCTTAACAATTTTTATTCGTAATTATTTTAATTAATTCCATTAACGTATGATAACGAAAGATAAAGATGTTACTAAGATGTTATTTAACATTGAGAACCTCATTCGAACAAGTGCTCTTATCACTTCGCAAAAAATCCAAAGCAATATGAAGTTGACAGCAATCGATTATCTTTACTAGACGAGATCTAATGCGTCTAACTAATGTCTTATCTAACAAATTTTTCTGGATTTTTACGTGCTTACTTACCTACGAGGGCCACAGAATGCAATACTGAGTCCATCGTTCCAGATGTTTCCATTTACAACGCGAACGCAAGCAAGTGCTATACTCCTTTGTTATCATTACTGTTCTTATAATTCTTCTTAATCATCGCCGAGACATTTTTTGAATGACTGATCCAACATTTAGACAGCAACAAAGCTCTACTTCTCTCGATAGCAGACTGGATGAGCACGCCTCTGGTGTACGTAAATGCTGGACCATGCAATGCTCTCATCGCAATCTGCCACCACTTCTTTTCTTCCACAAATTTGCTTATTATCGTAGTACCCTAAGCAACGTTGCAGCTACCCACAACTTGAATGTCGATGATGACATCTATCCTATCGTAGATTTTCCGGCATTAAGTCTTGATAGGTCTCATACTGTCATATTCTCGGCCCCAGCTACGACTTCTGTATTTTATAGCAATGCAGCTACCAAGAAAACAAAATCTTTTGCCATAGATCCCAGCGAGACGTCTGTAACAGTCCCATCTTATTTAACAATTAACATTTTCCGAAACAAATCAATTCTCAGATAGTGTGCATATCTTCTCGTCAGAACGTTTTCAATTCGTCTTCTTGATTTAGTGGGATTTAACTGCTTGCCGAGGCAGTAATTTCCACCTCGACGGAATGCAAATTTAAGCAAGAAAATGTATCCGCATAAAATGAGATCTGTCTGTTTGTTTACCTGCAATGTACATAAATAAGTACTGTGTCAATTCCATAAAATTTGTATTTTATTTTTTTCAGTTGTTTTGACGACAACGAAAAAGGTCGAAACCTATAGCACTATACACATGTCGGTTCACCTTTAAATACCCTACACTAATTTGTCTAATGTAATTATGTAGGCGTCGTATAGAATGTGGGTGAAAAGTTAGCTCGACCCGAAACATATTCAATAGCGTTTGTCTTTACGCCAAAATCTGTCGTTGTACCAAATTTTAGCAAAATTTCTAAAAAATTGCATTCTGTAGATTGATCACGGACAGGCAGACGGACAGGCAAACTTTGATGGAATCAAAAAGTGATTCTGTCCCGATCGGCATGCTAAAAGGCGAGTCCTTTCGGCTATTGCACAAAGCTGCACAAAGTCAATATACCCTTGTACCGCATGCGGTGTGAGATATAATGATTGATGATGCAACAAGCGGAATGCATTTGGTTTAGGAGCAGGTACTGGAAACATGACGCTGCACACTTTATAGACGCCACTCTAATAGGCAGTAGATAGAGTCGCTTGCTTGTTGATCTGCTTGTACTACTGCTACTGCAACTACTACTATGTTTCTTCGATTGTCCTCAGGGTCTTCCTTGCAATAGAAAATGAAGACATTCTTGCAATTTGATTAGAAAAATAAAGTAGTTTTTGCAATTTTCTCCGCATTTAATTCCTTTAGTTTCTTTTGATATCAATGGAATCCTTTCATTGCAACTTGTCTTAGGATCACGTAACATGAAAACACTTTTTAAAAGTCTACAGTCCTTTATTTTTATATGTTTTGTTTATTTATTTATTTATTTTTTTTTCATTTATAATTAAAATTCAGTTAAATGTCAGTGTACATACTATACACGGTATGAATATAATTCAGAAACTGTGTTCTTCTATTTGTTTATTTATATTTCATCTTAAGTGTGTGATCCTTTTCTCAAAGCTTCGTACATATATATATGTATATATATATGTATATGTGTAGATATAATATGTATATGGGTGTATCGCTTTGTAATTTGTTTATTTCAGTCTATACTATTGTGCCTTTATATCTCTAATATAAAAAGTTGAAAATACACAGACATTTCATTAATTTTAATGAGGAAAACATATAAACTCAGAAAATAAATAGTTTGTCTACACATACGGTTCCATAAAAAGAAATGAAAAAAGAAAAAACTATACATTCGTCAAATTTCGAATTATCACTAGCTAGACTATATAATACATCAGGCGTATTATTTGTTAAATCATTTTGTATGCCTGTAGGTAAACCTCGGCCTCACTACTGCACAGTCGTCGCGAAGGACACATAGAACCGAATTTCTTATTCCTTTTTCTATCTATGCAACTGCAAAAGCACTTTAAATGCATACGTGTTACGCATAAAATGGTGCGTTCGTTACCGAACTTTATTTTTGTAATGTATACAAAAGTTTTTGACTGTTGGCTTCATTCCCTCTCGTCTCGGCGTCATCGTGAACGACATCAAAAAAAAAAAAAACACGAAACACGATCATGACCACCAAAATACATCTACAGTAACTACGGCCCTAAACGCATACGCTTAGTAAATGTACTAAAGTTTATCCATATTTCTACGCATCTACACATGCATGTGTACGTATGAAAGAGGAAAGAGTGTTTTTGCGAATGGTCATAGCGATGTTTGACGTCGCTTCATCATTTGATGTCTTTTCCTATTCTTGTAAATATTTAACTCTGCTGATAGCGTGTAGCACTGTTAAGAGCGATCACATTTAGGGACGGTATCGCCTACGTCACCCTAGGCCCTACACCACTTGTGTTATTTTGGCCCGAGGATGAACACTATTGAAAAGGTTTGCGATGCGAGCACCTTTTCGACTAACGTCTTATTTTGAAAGGTTATATGAATAATTGTAGGGTGGTGTAGAGTATTTAATGATAGACTATGGTCCACTATAGTGTTTGTGTTTAGTTTTATTTTAGATTGAGAACAAGAAAATATGATGGGCAGACAGACAGACCGCTGAATAGACAAATTTAGATGAATTCAGAGAATGATTCTGCATTGATCGCCATACTAAAGAACTGTTGCAGACTCTTGGAGTCTTGCATACTTGGACAAAGAAGCCTTAATCTGATAAGGTCTATAAGGCTTGACCATATATATAACAATCAAATTAAGATTACGTTTAAAATAAATTTTATCGAATTATGAAAATTAAAAATAAAAAAATTCATTTAATGAAGTAATTGAAATTAGTTTGTATTCACATTCCGCATGTTCCTTAGCTCAGTTTATAAGTCGTGGTGTAAAAGCCCTTAAATAAGATTGAAACACATTTGCAATTACTTTTTTGGAAAAAAAATTACTTTTGGTTTAATTGAAAAAAAAAACAAAAGTATGTTTAAAAGTGGAGTATATAGCGCTTGAGGGTTGCGTGATACCCCGAAAAGAAAAGAGAAACAATATTTGACTGACTTGTAACTCACATTTTGGTACCCTCAACCTTATTACCATTGCTTTTGATTTGCGTAAAGTGCGTTCATAATAAATTGTGTTTATCTTTTCTTTTTTGCAGATTCGTGGTATGCACTTATATTGGAGGTAAGTTGCTATTGATAACATTCTTATTGTATATGCATTTTAAGGAGTTTATCAATTAAATGAATGAGATATGTGTTGACCTTCAGACCAATTAATAGCATTGTTATGATCAGAACAAAGCTTTGCCTAATTATTGGCATGCATCTCTAGTAGAAATCGATTTATATTTAATTTATTCACTTTGAAACTCTTAGAACTCTTGCCTTTGATAGCCTCCGCATTGTTAAAGGCGTCCTCTAAATGGGAAAAAGTAAGGAAAATATAACTGAAATATAAGCAATATTTCAGATATAATATGTCGTCTGCTCGCAAATACCAAAGAAGATTTACCAATGACTTTAGTTAAAGTTATTTCGAAATATTGTCGTAAATATGAATTAAAGCCGCATTACTATCCCGTATGTGGGTGATTCAAAAGCTACTAGTTATACAAAATTCTCCTCCTTAAGGCGAGTAGTATAGCTTCGTTTGCTTGATTTACAAACAAATATAAAAAAATAATATGCATAAAAAGACACACACATGCACATATACATTTACATACAATATTTATGTATGCATAAACATAGTCCGCTTGCCATTTAAAAACTGTACACTTAAAAATCCGTGTACGACTGCATGTTGCCCACAAAAGAATGCTATTAATACATAAAACAAATATCGAGTGCTCGTTAATAATAGTAATAATATGTAAGGACAAAATTGAAGGCAAAAAAAAAAAAGAGAAAATTAACTAAATGAATAGACGAATGAATGAATGAATAAATGAATGAATGAATGGAAAAAGTAAAGCGAAAAGAAAAAAAATCATGAACTTCCCTTCGATTTTCAAATAATAGCAAAAATAAAACAAATAAAATGTTTCTGTAAGTGTATGTGCAACCACGATTACGTAGTTTAGTGCAAGGATATATATAACAAGTTAATGGTAAAAAAAACTCAACATTTTTGTGGCTTCCTGGCTAAAGAGAAATAAAGAAAAAATTGTTAGTGACAATATTGGAACAAAAGTTGCAAAAAACGCAAACATTTTTATATCAACCAACTGCACTTTAGATAGGGGCTGGCAAACCGGGATAGCATGATAAAGCGATGTATAGAAACTGTTGCAAAGGAAGACAGAGAGACAGAGAGAAACGGAGAGAGAAGGAAAGAAAGAAAGAAAGAAATAGAAAGAGAGAAAGGGACGGGGAATAAGTTTAGTTTACTCAGCTAGGCTCTGAAGAGAAAAAAAAAATATATATTTATATATATATATATATATATATATATATATATATATATATATATAAGTTTTTTTCATATTTTTAGGTATGCATATAGAAACACAGATACGTATGCGTACGCGATTAGTTTAGAGCCACAAACGATATTACATGAATATCTATCCATTTATATATATATGTACATATGTATATATGTGGAACCGGATGTCAATGAAATGTCTAACACAATGCATTTGAAATGTGGTAAAAAAAAGAGGAGAATAAAGGATAACTACAATATTGATTTGTGTCACACACAATATATAAACACGTAGACAGTATTTATTACATTGAGTGATTTGACAAGTCTTGCTATATTTTTCCCTTTTTTTTTATTTTTCTTAAGTCTGCTAATTCTTAAATAGGATTTTGACATATTTTTCACTAACGTTTTTACTCCCTGCTAATGGTTTCCATTAAATCTGACTACGTAATCATATTATTTTAAATAATAAAGTGATTTTATTCAAGTCCATAATGTTTATTTTATTGAAAGGAAACAACCGATGACAATTAGTTCATATCGTTAAGAAATAATGCATTAACTTAAAGAGATTTTTTATTTTTGCTTATTATTGATAAGCATTAGAATTGACCAACGAGATCTTAACCATCTCGACATTACGATTATTTTTTTTCAAAGACATGTTCTTTGGCGAGATAAGCTTTTTTTTGGCAGAAATTGATTTAAAAAAAAATTGTATGGATTTGTTGTTTTTGATAATTGAGAAAAGAAAGAATGTTTTCAATAATTAAAAATCAATGTAAAGCAAATAGTGACAATGAAATACATTTTTGTTTAGTTTGCTCTAACATAATAGTTAGATAACATAAAAACACCATTAAATACCCTGCGCCACCCTTCACTTATTCATATAACGATATTTCGAAATAAAACTTTATATGGGGATTGATTGGTCATAAAAGCATTTCAATCAAAGTCGCTTGCAATAGAGTTCGTCTTTGAGCCAAAAAAAGTATAAGTGTGTCAAGTTAGGTCAAAAAATATTAAAAATTTCTATCTATAGGTTGAACACAAGCATACATGGAAAGACATGAAACAGACAGATGGATGGACGGATAGACATGAAATGAAAGATTGGTCATTTTTAGCTGCTCCTGGATGTCACATACATATGCACAAACTTAATGCGTCCTGTGCCACAAGTAGTGTCGGCTATAAAAGCCCATAGAAAGCGCTGTAAGATGCGTCAAAATATATCTGAAACCATATCGCAACAACATTTAGCGGAAGTGTTATTTCATGGAAAAAAAAGGCCAAGAATTCTAGAGAAAAGTGGCAGGTGTCATGCCTTATCAGAAGTAGTATGTAGGGACATATTTTTTTGTGATAGTTAAAACAACAATGTTTTTAAAATTAACGCTAAAGTGTCTAAAAACAGCCGAATAGATTTGAAAGGTCAATTGCCAAGGATATCGAATAAAAATCATGTCAAGCTTTAAAGAAAGAATTGATAAAAGTTTTAAATGCTGATGACTTAGTGGTTTTGAAACATTGAAAGAGGATGGGTATAATTTGAAATCAATTGAATTGAACGTTCTTCGAATTAAAGACGAGCGTCATCGCGACGTTGTTCACTGTGAGAAATGTTATTACGAAACGCTCGCAGCGGACTGCATCATCAGTTGTAATAAAAAATGAATTAATACGATATTCCTTTAATATAACTTCGAACGAACTTCTCCTGCTTGCGCAGCTATAACCTTTTTGTGAAGAAAGTCGGCCTGCCATCCTAAGAAAAGAGAAAGAAAGACGTTAAATAAGTTTGGCGGGCATATCCTAATCGAATTACAAAACGTGTACAAATGATCAAATGAAACGCTGGCGTTGCCATGTTTCCTTTAATAGAATTTAATTTAAAGGTAACAAAATATTTTGCAGGAAATAGTTTTTTGTTTTTTAGAAATAATCATAATTTAAGAAAAAAAAAATCTTTTTTTTTTTTTCGATAGTTGCAATGACGTCTAGTTCTAACCTTTTTCTTACAGCCTTTTTTTGGCATTGTGACCATTCATTAGTCATGACCATAGACCATTCATAAGAGCTTGTCACTGTCATTCTGGTCATTTCTTGCCATTGTACTTGAGACTGTTTATCAACTTTGATATCCCAGAGCAGAGTATTACAATACAATATTTTTGTTAATTTATGCAAACAATAAATTGAAATGTCATAAAAAAAATAAAACATGATGGAGCTTCTGTCCGAATAGCAAAGTGCTGGGACTTTACTTGCTTTTATTCATTTCCATATCCTTAATAATGTTCGATACCGTAGTCTTAAATTTGAAAAATTGCTTGGAAAGTGAAACTTCAAGGTGAAACAGATCGCTCTTGCTCAGCAACGACAATCTCTTGTAATGTAATATAATTGAAATTGATTAAAAGTTTAGCAAACAAAAGCACAACACTTGGTCACGGCCCGTTATTAAATACCCTTCACCAGCCTACAGTTATTCATATAACAAGGTTTTAACACAAAGCGTTATATGGGATGTAGTCGAAAAAGTCTTGCGATTCGAAACATTTTCAGAACGCAAGACAACAAAACGGGTAGACGGACGGATGGATAGACGGTCAGTTAAGCGGAAAGCGATTTTGAATCGATCAGTATAATAAAAGGTATCACTCTCTCTCTCTCCGTCTAAAGTTCATCTATGTGTTTTGCGTACTTCGCGTGGTGTTAAGGATAATACTTTTAATTTTAATTTTAATCTTACGTCTCTTCACAAGAATTGCGTAAAAGTGTTGCGAAATTATTTTCTTCTATTTTTTTATAGTTTTCCTTTTATAGTGTTGTGTAATCTGTGCACCTTCGAATACCAAAAAGTCACAAAAGCAATTTGATATTTGCTTCTAACTGCCTTTTCATTTTCTATGATTTTGCTTAGAGTACGGCTGCTAGCTGTGCTCTATGAACGATTATTAAAGAATATTAAAAAACACAAAAAGTTCATTTAAACTGATTCATATTCTCAGAGAGTATGTAAGTTTAATAAAATACCTTTGCATTTAAGTAGTTTAGGTTGTGTATGTGAGGGTGTTTGTGGTAAGCACATGCTAGACCATGTACAAGCGAATGATCCTAATTAAATAATTCCTTTTGTAACTGAAACGAAAGATGTTTATAACATTTTCTGCTTATGTTTACGGATCTAAGTGCTGTGCAAGTGTTTATCTTGGTAGATATTTTAAAAGTCAGAAAAGCGTTAAGTCATAAACTAATTCAATTTTCGGGTATACATTTATATATATATATATATATATATATATATATATATATATGTGTGTGTGTGTGTGTGTGTATATATATTTATTTATAAGCAGAGGGTTATAGATAGAAAACTGTTACCGTAAATGATGCTTTCCTAACCTTAACTTGTATAGATGCATAAAAACACCTAACTAACCTATCAACGAACTCGTTTCATTCATTGTATTCTCGAGCTGTTCTAATATGACGCGTAGCCCTAAGCATATTCAAAATGTATTTTTGTTAGAGTTGGCATTCATCCTACACGCCCACATTATGCGCATACACACACACACACACACACACACACACACACTCATGCTCAGTGTGCAAACAAACATTTGCATTATAAATACGTGCATACACACGTAAATGCAAATATATCTTATATACATATATACATATTAGCACACTAAAGAAAACGGTTTATAAACAATATATAAACAAATTTTTTATGTGTTATACTGGAAGACAAGTCAACACAGTATAAGAACTCTTCGCTCTAACGTTAAAATTGTTTTAACTATAAATACATCTCTACGTATAAGCTCACACATGTATATGTATATATTTGTTATTATTTATATATCTATGAAAGTGTATTTGTATGCGTATCTATATGTATGTGTATGCATGCCTAGTACATATTTGAGTGCCCTTGTGAAGTCAGTTCTCCGTAACATACGAGTAACATGAATAACTTATTAGAACAAACACTGTACGAATATGCATAATTTCACCATTTTCTGGATCCTTCTATAAAATGTATACCAATTTTTTTTTCATTTTTTTTTTCAGTTTTACTACTTTTATTTTATGCTTTCTTTATTTACATATATAAACAATATATATATATATATGTATATATATATATATATATATATATGTATATATATATATATATATATATATATGTATATACATTATTATATATATATATACATATTATTTATTTTATTTTTTTTGTCCTATTATTTTTATTATACTGAAAACATCATCATGCATAAATACATATAAATACGTTTTATTTCATCAAAATGTAAATTAACTTTAATACGAATTGTATTTCGGTACAAATTTAATGATGATCTCAGTTAAGTTAACTTAATTCTAAGTCTAATAATGCTGCAGAGATGAATTTTTTTTTTTGTTTATCTTTACGCCTTTTTGCTATTAAACAAAGAAAAATTTTTTGTTTATGGAAAGTTATTCAACATTATATTATACAAAAACATCCATATGAAAGCATATAACGTATAATGAAAGTTTTTTTTTTTCAACAATTTTTTTATGTATGCTGCTTATTTAGTTTTCTTATCCGATATTATGATATACATTCGCAAGTAAAAAAGTTATATTTGCTTCAAGCTCAAACTCTCTCATGCCTGTCATTTGCAACTTCAAAGCTAAAGTTTTCTTGGTCGATTAAGACCGGTTTCTTCATTCATCCTTTAGGAAGATCCTTGAAAAAAAATTCCCACTAGAGTTTAAATGAAAATTTCTTAGGTAAGTTTGTTTTTTTCCGGTGCTTACTATAGTAACAGAATTGTTGCTTAAATCACAATTCCTGCGATCTGCAGCTCTTCGCTCCGACAATCCTTGCCTATATATGTGGCTGAGAATGATATGAAAGATTTCAATGCTTCTGTCAAGAAATCGGAACTTTGAGCTGCAGATTTGATTTTGATTAGAAATTCTTGCCCCGCCTTATACATTTTCTTTGCTGTTTTCTACGTCGTTTCGCAACCGTACAAACGCGTCTTTGGCAGCTACTGTAAGATGGACACTTTCAACCATCATATGTTCGAGGAAAGAGAATGAGGAGAAATTATTGAACGTAGAATGGCTTTTATATGGCACTGGGATTGCGGCCTAATAGAAAAAGATAGTAAAAAGTTTATTGCACTGAAAAACATATCCATAACATTTATGAAAATTTTAAACTTTTTTCTGTCGAAACATGGTCTCTGAGAACACCATGGCAACATAACTCCAATAACTTTTTTTTCTTTCATTCAAAATTTTTTGTGTACCCTTAAGATAATATTATCGCTTGTAGAGAGTACGACATTTTCGATAAATTAATTTAAACATTTTTATTAAAAACAAGAGTGACTTACTTTTCGTCGAAAAGTTAACTTTTTCATTCAAATACTCGTCAATCACGCAAACAACAGTACTTCTAAAGTATCATATATGATTCGTAAGATTCCCACGACGGGAACGATCGTCTTTGTTTTTTTAATTCAAATTTGGACCAGTTACAAAGTGCATTGTGCACGTCCCGCTTCAATTGAAGATCTCTTGAGACAATGACTCCAGTGTTACCATTTTTTAAAGTTTTCAAAAATAATTTTCTTTACATACGTCTTTCCTTCTATTGTGAAAAAGAAAAAATTGTCAAAACAGTTTTTTTTGAGGCTGTTACGTTGTCTTCTCCGCTTTTACGAAAGCTTCACCTTTCGGCAAGTAGGGCCATCTTAAAAAAAATCTTGAAATTATTGTGAAAGATTTCATTACGCAAACTAATCTACTTATAGAAGCCAAGTCTATCATAAATCGAAGTATTTTGTATTTTATATTTTATTTTATTTATCTCTCTACGATTAATTTCTACCGCACTGTATAGAAGACGTGTTACGCGAAACTCTTTAATTTATTTATTTAAACTAATTGATAATATAAATAAATCAAGGCAATGTTTACCGTCTTATAGGCAAACTAAGTCGTAAGGTGTACATACTATTTTTTGGTAGGTTAAATTTTGTTCGAAGCAAACATGTACATGAGAAGTGAGAAAATTATAGTTGAGCGAGGCCGATCACCACCTCGCAAAGTGCAGGTATTTGCCCGTTTTAATTATAATAAACCAAAAATTATTTTCATTGAAAAGGATTCTTTTCACGAAAGCCCGCATATTGGACGATGCCGAAAACATTAGATGGGGTCATTAAAATTTTGCAAACTTAATTCACTTCCAGAAAATTTTATCAGATCTCAGTTTGCGTCATAAAATGCTAGAAGATAGGGTTTCTCCATATGTAAAGGGTTTCAGCTTTTCCTGACCGTTAACCCCTATATATGCTGCGATATAAAAATTAGATCTACATGATCGAAATTCCCTACCGTTAATTTTCTTGCTAAATTGCTGTTATAGGGCAATTTTCATCATAAACTATCCAAAATTGGACCTGTTTCTAATGGTCCTACTAACCATAAGAAATCTTATATGCAGAGACGACCAAGAAATAAATCCATGTGCTTCAAATTTACTTTACCAAATATTTATGTCAAATTACTATTATGAACAATGTTTCACTATAACATATTAACAATTAGGCCTTTTTGGCTTAAATTTCCTGGAAATCCTTATATTCGGTGGTAGCCAAAAAATAGACCTATGTGGTCTACTTCTATTAATTTTATGAACTTATTTTCATTGTGAAATTTTGAGAATTATACCTTTTTATCATACTATTCAGTCAGCATAGAATGGGTTATATAAGAGGGGTTTCAAAAAATTGCCCCGGGCGAACCAAATTTTTCGTGCCAGCTTGGAATATCGAAGTACTATTACGCCGCAAATTTTATCGCCATTTTTTCATATAACGATTTTTCGTAATATATGGAGAGGGAGGTTGAAAAAGTGGACTGATCTGAAGTATTTTCAACAGCGTTTCTTTTTGGGTCAAAGCACGTACTTGTGTCAAATTTTAACAAAATCTCTAAAAACAATGCGACGGATGCACATGGGCAGACTTCAGACGGACAGGCAGACTTATATCGATTCAAAAAATAATCTTGAATCGATTGATATGATAAAAGGTGGATCTATCTTAATTCCATTCGGGTGTTACATACGTCGCCACAAACTTAACAAACCCTGTACCGCTAATGGTGTATGTTATAAATAATAATGACGATCATAAAATGAATTTTTCTCAAAAATTACTGTTAATCTATTTTTTTTTTTTTCTTCTTCTCAGAGTTAGTTGAAAATCCTCTTATTAATAATAAAATAAAAATAGAAACCCAGAGCAATAGAAAAGACTTCCAGCGAAATACATATTCAATTTTTTTAAATCATATTTTATCAAAATCATGTTGTATCGAGACCAAGTTGTAGGAAGGACACTTGTGCATCATTTTGATTTAGTTATATTTTCGTATTTTATCAATGATCAGATTATGATGTTAAAAACGCACCATTAAAGGAATATGAAATTTTTTGTATTGCATTCATAGCAGACTGCACACAATATACATTTACCTTTAATCACATAATCCTCTGCATCTTTGGGTCCCTAAAGCCTGCAACTATTGAAATGGAAAAGTACAGTCTAAAGCAAATCTGCAGTAATTGGCTGTCTATAAAATAGTGAATGAAAGGAAAATTGAAAAACCAAAAATCAGTTATTTCCATATATATTTCATAGTGATGATGGTCTCACAAGAAATCATGAGGAAACTGGAAACAAGTACAACAACATAAGTCTCGTTGTTTTCGTGAAGATTTTTTGGGTCCATAAGAACACACTAATAATTGACAAATTGACTAACGAACATTTAAGGTCAATATATCTTTTTTGCTTTCAAGGATGGGTCTTACAGCAGCTGTCAAAACACATGGCTTATCATCCAACATCTGGCTGCAAGGAGACCTGTGCATACGTTTGTTCTTATGCCTTCAAGAGTTACTTCCAGGCATTATAAATTTTTCTGTTTTATATGAGATTTCTCTACACGGTTTCAATGTACTTCGTATTTAAGCGAGGGTGCACGATAAAGTGAATTCTTCTTAAATATATACATACTTGGATGTGCATATATCATGGAACTGTCCATTTAGCACAATCAGTAACAATTTCAGTGAACACAAACGCAAGCATACATACACAGTCACACTTAAGTACAACTCCTTTTGTATGCTTCACAAAGTGCGCATATAATATATTTACATACAAATTTTTTTTTTAAAAGTATTTCGTTTTTGCTGCCATTTTGCTACTTTGTGTTGTTGCCTATATACATATATATATATATATATATATACAAATTTGTTAAACACTTCAGTTGCATGCGAAAGTGCATATTCGTAAACACACATGTATAAATGTATATGTACATGAATATTAATGTAAAATACGTTATATTGTAGTTTTACTGCTCGATATAACTTTAGAAAAGTTTAATTTCATGACCTTTACACGGACTCAAGTGGTGGAATCGAGTGTCATATGAAAAATAGAACATTTTTCTTTTCCTTTTTTTTTTTTTTTTTTTTTTGTTTTAATTTGCCGTCAGCCAGTTGATTGTTAGTTTTCAGATTAAATTCACGCAATCGCACAAAGTTGACTCAATTGTGAAACTTTTACTGCAGAATTTTTTTGCGATTTTGAATATTTTAACACGAGTTGAAAAAATGAATTTGTGAAATAATTGAAAGATACGCGTTTTTACGAAAATTCGCGATATTTTAAGAAATCTTATTAAAGCGCAAACATGTAAACATAACCATTTGACAACACATATAAGCTATTATTAGTAAATATCGAACAATTACTTGAAATCTTCTGAATCATGCCAATGCTTAGAGAATTTTTAATTTTCTAGTAACTGAGCAGCTGGGTTGAGAGGATCACTTGTTTGTATAGGAGAAATTGGTTTCAATCATTTGGTCGAAAAGTATCGGGAATTGTCGCCTGAATGCTAAACTGAGTGAAGCCAAGAATAATCATCCATCTAATCGCTTTTTACATTACTCCCCCTCAAGATAAACCGTAAACATTAGCGTAGGAAAATATGTCAAATAAAGAACTGACAAAGGGTTCAGGTAGAATTGAAAGAGGATTGAGAGGGAATCGGAAAAGGATTGATTAAGAATTAAAGAAGAATTTAAGGGGAGTAGACGGAGTAGTAAAGGAGAATTGAAGAACAATCGAAAGAGCGCTCTCAAAGAATCGATCCAGAATTGAGGAAGAAATAGTCAAAAAATTGCAAAAAAATATTAAAGAAGAATTAAAGATGAATTGAAAAAAAATTTAAATGGAAAACGAGGAGATTTGAAAACGATTTGACGGAGAATGTCGTGTTTAGAAAAATTCAAACTATTTCTAAATGCTTTTAGTAAAGCAACCTTCTACTAGAAACACTTGCGTATGAGCGTTACGAACGTTCTATCAGAGCAATGGTATGGTTGTAGGCCTGTCTGCTAAAATGTTTCTCGCACCTACGCCGGTGTTTTTTTAAAAGAAAATATTCCATCAGGACCAGATCAGAACCATCAGGAAATGATTTTGATAAAGATACGAGAACTGAGTAACTTAGTACACCGTCCTAAGGGGAAAATGGTATGTTTTTTATTAATTCACCCACGACGCTTCTATAGGCTTTCCTTGCCTTTTCAGGAGCCGGTAGAAAAGTTAAAAATGCCAGCGTTTCCTTTTTAGAACTCTTTTTTTTTTTAATATAATTTGATATTCGGTGTAAGTGCAATTCACTTTGTTTACTGTTTAGTTATAGTTTAGCCCTTTAAGTAACTGGTTAACTGGAAATTTTGTAATCGTTGCTTCTAACGTTAATTGTCTGATTATGAATGTAGTTCTACGAGTACCTGTCGTGATGTATACGTGAACATTGATATGAAAGAAATTATTATGGTCTAGCTTAGGAATAGTTACGTGTCATATTAGTATTGGTTTGATAGGAAACACTCTCTTTCTAAACATGAAAGAAAAGATATTATGGAGAGATAAGCTTAAATCGACTTAAAAGATTATCCTGAACCGTTTTATCTTTTTGAATATTTGACGTTCAAATAAAAATACTTACAAAAATCCTTACATAAATTCCCAGTATCTTTCAATGACTTTCACCTATATGACACGACCTTCAAATACTTATAATCAGGTTTTCTCCACCTGATCCAGTTTTCGTGATACCAATGGCTTATACTTATATGGCTATGCATAGCCGAATAGATATGTCCATAACAGATATTATATATAAATAAGAGATCGATTGATGAAAATCGCTTCAAAAAGTGCATTGAATTAAAAGGACGATAACTTGAGTAATTTGTTTCTACATTTTTTGGTTTATTCTTTGTCAGATTTGATACTTCTACGTACATATCAGTTGTAAGCATAAAATGCGACAAAGAATCTTTACATAATGCCTTCTTAAGTACGCTTGTTTCTTAAAGATGCCGGTAGTATGCAAAACAAAGAATTAAACTCTTCATCGAAATGAAAAAACGGTAAAGCAGTCTTCGATATCCGTCCCACCAGGCGAATCGTAGTTATTTTTGCATGAAATTCGTTTAACGAATATTCGTATAAACTTTTTAACCGCAATATTTTCAATTTTCATCTTTTGTTTTTATGGCCGACTTTGTGTTTAATTTTCTAAAAATATTTGTAAAAATCCATCAGGAGTAAATAAAAGTCTTAAAATTGACGTATGTACATAAGGCAAAATCATGTATAGAAGGAAAGAGGGACATAACTCAACTATGTCAAAAACTTATACCTAATGTAGAACAGATGCAGTTTCTAATTGTTATCAGCGGTAGTGTGTATAAAGACTCATTACATTTTGCATACCCACCGTAGATACATGATAACACTTGGAACGCAAACCAGCCACTCCTATTTAGCATACATTCAACAACGGAGTGCAGATTATGATAATGTTTCTGCGTTATTTGTTAAGTAAAATTTTCACAACTTTTTGTTCGGGCCATTCATAAAATTTATATTCAGTCAAACGCTATTGTTTATTATTGTATTAAAAGTACACAAACAAAATATATGTGTGGATTTTCTTAAAAAAATAAAAAGAAAAAAAAAAACACTGTTGCATTGCCAGCTGAATTGTCCTTGACCTTTTCTCACCTCCATTATGTTATGCGAAAAAAACCATGTCAAATATAGAGCCAGTTAAGAGAAATGAGGAAACAAAAATATACTTTTGCTTGTATATACATACATAAATACATGTATTATGCATATTTATATATATATTATGAAATTATAAATAAACATTTTTGCTATAAGAAAAAAAAAAACCAAGCAAAAGAAGCGATTGTTATAAGTGAGATAAGAGTAAACTATAGAAATGTGAGAAAATGATGGAAGAATTCTGCTTATATGTCTTTATATATATATATATATATATCTGCTTGTCCCTATTCCTAATCGGATCTTCGCAAAATACGGACATTCCACCTTAAACTTTTTGCTGATATTTTGCATATTAATGGCAGTTTCAGGAGTCGGTTAAAATTAGCTAAAGTAATTTTTTTTTTAATTAATTTCTAATAAAATGCATCCCATATATATATATATATATATATATATATATATAAGTATTATAACTAAAATGCCTTTGTCCGAATTTATGGTATACAAATAAAATTTAACTTAACAGCAAAAATTTTATTTATATGCGACTGTAATTTATTTAACAAAACAAAGAGTAAAATGCTTTTCATTTAACAAAAATTGATTTTATGTCAATCTTGCAATCAATCTTCTTGACGAACCTCTGAGGCCTTATTGTGATTCACAATGCAACACAAAGTTCAGGACAACAGTATTTTGCATTCTTATTATGATTCACAATTGCTTGATTTATTTTATACCCTACACTACTTGTGGCATCAGGGCATTAAGTTTGTGCGCATGTTTGCAACACCCTGAAGTAGAAATAGCTTTGAGTATACCAATCGATTCTTAATCGATCTAAGCCTGTCCGTCTGCCCTTTTTTCTGTCTGTCTATCCGTCTTGTACTTTTGTGCTCAACCTGAAAATCGTAATTTTTAAAATGTTTTGATAAAATTTCATACATCGGCATGTTCGCGACGTTTTCCCATGTAAGGACCTATTTTGAAAACCTATCATATGAATGACTGCATTAAGCGAAGTAGCATGGGATATTTTGTAGTGGATCGTGGCCCACTATAGGATTTTTATTTGTTTAAAAATGCGATACTACTTGCTAAGAATATATGTAGCAGCGACGAAGAACAATTGACAAATGCCACTACACTTCTTACGAACTATACTGACTAAGTCGTCAAAATTTTAAATTAATGAATTATGAATGAAAGAAACCCCCTTCGTTTAACTTTTACCCAAATTTCTTATCTTGTAATTTATTTCAGAGAATATCGTTACACTAATGCCTATGTACGAATTGCTTTAATCTGATACTTTTTTCTCTCACTTTTCTCTCACAATTTTCAACAAAGTTCGCCATTTGGTATGAACGTCGAATTGATTTTGCAGATTGAATTACTGGTAGTTTAATAAAATTCAATTAGTTTAGCATAATTAACGACAAGTAATTTAAACCAAATTGCCAGGAATGTTCTTAATTGAAACGGCCAAAGGAACACATTTTTTGTCGATTATTAACGAACGCGATACCCATCTTGCGCAAACCTTTTTCTATTCAACCAACACCACTTTACATTTATTCATAGAAAGAGTTATCAAAATAAGCTGTTGTATGGGAAGCTTTTGAAAAAGGGGGGCGTTGCTCTTTGGGTCAGTGCAGCCGAATTTTGCGAAATATCTCCAAAAGTGCGATCTGTACATCAAAACAGCACGGACGGACAGACACATACAATCTTAAATTGATTCACAAAGTGATTCTGAATCGACAGGTATAATAAAAGCCGGTCCATCGCAATTCTTTCTCTGCCCTTCTGCCACAAGTGATGCGGGGTATAAAAACTCTCCGGATTTTAATTTGTTTTGTTGGTTCTTTTGACAAAACTTTCCTAAATATGTGTTAATACAATTGCGGGAAGAATGCTGGGAGTGGATGAGTTTCTTTCTTGTTAATGATTTATCGATTTCGGCAATTCATTCTTAAATTCCGTACTCTTAAGTGATATAATAATCAATACTTTGTGAAGACTATTATTGCATCTTACGCTATTCGTGGTATAGGGTTTGTTAAGATTTCTGGGACACATACAACACCCCGAAGGACTTGATTGCACCGATCGAAGCAGAACCATTTTCTGATTTATTTTCTGTATCGGTCTAAACTTGGCGGCCGTCTGCCATACAATGACTGTCCATGTACTTTTGTTTTTAATATTTAATGAAAGTTGATGCACCGACAATATTTTGACCCAACAACGATCGCTATTTAAAATGACTCGCATTGGAACCAGTTTTTCGATCATTTCTCATATGAGGCCTTATTTTCACAACTCATTGTATACAAAAATAAAAGACCTTACGGATAACCGTATTAAGCGATATGGGGTTGGGTATTTAATAGTCGAACGTGCTCGACTACAATGTTTTTATCTCTTTTTTTCTTTTTTTTGTAACTAAATGCTTGTAATAGTTGAATGATTTAATTGGTGCTCTAATATACTGCATAGTTTTCACACCACCTACGATGTATACAAAAATCATATACATTATGGGCATTAAAACCTTTCAGGATCATTTGATGATAAAAAATGAAAAAATTGTCAATTGATTTGGAACCAAAATTTTTTATTATCCTTAGTACACAATTGTCACTTGATTTCCTTAAATTGAATTTTTGGATTGCTGTTCTTTTTAATATTGTTTTTGAATCTCAAGAGAACAGTAAATAACGGATTTAAGATAAATGGTGTCTTGATTAGAGAAACAAACAATTGCTTAGTTTTCGATCTATTGAACATATATATCCGAATGTCAGTTGACAAACAACTTGATGCAAAAAAATATTTATAAAGTGCAAAATAAATTAACAGAAAAAATAAAGTTATAAAAAATGTTCTCAAAATCCTCTCACACGTAATAATAAAGCGCACAAAAAAAAAAAAAAGCAAAAGAAAATAAAGAAAAATTAAGTTCAAGTTGATGCGAATTTTTTCCACTTCCTTGCTCCCCTTCTTCGTACAATGAAGGCATGGAAAACAAGTAGTATTTTAAAAATATTTACAATCGTCATTTGAATAACCCCGGGAGCTGTTTTGTGCAAATGGCTAACAACAGTATGCTAATGAGATTAAATGTCAATTGCACGTAAATTAATAAAAGAACAAGAGCAGCACGAGTAAAAGCAAGTTTGATCCCACAATGCACTTTACAAACAAACAATACCACTCGTATATATATATATTTATATACACACACACACACACATATATATATATATATATATATATATATATATATAGTTTTTGATATTAGATTCTGTGAGAAAAGGAAACTTAAACTGAAAATGAATCATTTAGTAATCGTAGTAAGTTTACCGTTACAATCGACTTGCGTACCAAAGTTTCGATTCCAAATGGATTATACAGTTTTTTTTTTTTTGTGACTAACCAGTGACTAACTGCCATCAAAGCGGTAAATTGATCGTAAATCTCTTTAAATAACTTTTCCCTAATGCAAGAAGAACGCAAAACTAACTTTGTATCCAAAAGCTTAATTATGACGTCTTTCATTTGATCAAACCTCATTTTACGTCTTTTTCTCAATCTATAAAACTTAAAGTGTAGAAAAGTGAGCAAAGGAACGGAGATAGATTTATGCAGAAGGTTAGATGAATGACCGGACAATTGGAGATTATAGAAACGATAAAAAGTTGGAAGTATATACAGACAGACAAAGCAAGCATAAATGAAAGCATAATAGATGTGATCAAAAATGAATGATAAATTGACAAAATTATATAAAAATATTGCAACTCAGTAAGTAACCTCTTCTTATAAGAATTGAAAAGACTTCCGATTTCAATTTCATAAGAATTTTTTTATGAATATTCAACATTATTGTTTATACATACTTATGTCAACTGAAATTAAACTCTTTATGTATACAGTGCAACAAAATTGTTACCATCAGTTTGGATTTTGGGCACGGTATCGCATCAGGCAGTTTCGTTAAAATGGTTAGGCTAAATGGTTACTACTAGGTTTTAATAACTAATTATATGAATGGAAAAATTTCGCGTCAATTGATTATTGATTTTGATTAAATATTTTCTTAATTGAAATCATTTTTTTAGTAAACTCTGTGTCCGTAAAGAATTTTGAATAGAAACAATCAAGGCTTATAAGGGCTGTGGCCAAATAAAGTGTGATAAATATTTTTCACAAAAACGCCTCGCTAATTCTACTGCTAGGACGAGTTTATAAGAAACGTATCTTCTCTTTAAAAACAGTTTAAAAAACAGTTAAGTAGATTTACGAAATCTAAGAAAATTTAAAACGCGTTTACATAAAAAATGCAAGCGTGCATGCTGCGCATTAACATACTAGACAGACGGACATGCGAATTAAGAACATATTGCATACCGATCTTCTTCTTGTTCATCTTTAATTTATAATTGAAAATATTTCATAGTGATCTGTAAAGGTTTCGATTATTTAAAAGCGGAATAACTTTCTATTTTTTCTTTCGTTTGTTCTTTCACATTTTTTGTTGAAAGCTGCAAGCTTGAGAAGGAATTTAAAGAGAAAGAATTCCGCTTACATAACAACATCAACATTATGCTTTCAATTTCATCTTTGTTTTCATTTCTCTCATTGTATAAGTACACGCTTATTTGTTTTATAAAGGTAAGCGTGTAAAAATATGTATAAGTGTGTATACGAATGTGTGTGATTGCATTCGCATATATAGAGGGATAAGAGGTAAACCATCATGTTCTCGCATTTAATATTTACCCATGTGTTTATGCATGCAGTCACAAAGTGTTTTACTACTATTTCACTTTAATTAATGTTACTCATACGTCCTCAAACACCACTACACAGTGCACTACCAACGCATATATTGAAGGAGCTCACATGCCAAACAAAACTTAATAAACGAATATAAACAGTTTGGCGGTTTTAATCAATGGTTGTTGGTACAGTGTTTTATTGACGAGCTGACGTAATGATAAACGGACGGACTGACCGACTGACTGGCTAACTAATAAGTGCCCGACACTCAAGCATACGTACGCTTACAATATAATACTTATTTTGCATGGGCGCCAGTTTGTGTAATTAAAGAGAATACGCCGTAATATTGTCGTTGTTTTTGTTGTTATTATTATGATTATTATTATTATTATTGAAGTTTTTCTGTTATTGTTGTTGTTGTTGTTGTTGGTGGTGGTTTTGTTGTTTTTGTTGTTGTTATGCCAATCTAAATATTTGAAACCAAATTATGGGTATTTAACAAACCTCCCAACCTAAGATGGGAATTGTGTATGCATTCCACTTCGTCAAAATCCCTCAACGCAGAGCTTTTGAGCCAAATTAGCTTTTCGTGATTTTATGCTTTTATGCATAATTACAAATTCATCATTACCGCTTACGTTGTGATTCGTTTTCCATATACGTATGAATTTCTTTGGATTTCAGCTCTTTGGCTTTTGTTTTTCAGTTTCATGTCATAAATGGCACACACACACACACACACACACACACGCAGCCCGTATATCCGAACGCATATACATACAGCGCATAAAGCTTTTTTTTTTTTTATGTGTCATAATGTTAATAGGTTGTCAGTTTTGTTCATTAATTCTCTGCAGGCTATTGCGGAAATTGCAAATGTTTTACAGTGTTTGTTTGTGCATGTTCATATGTGCAAGCGTGTGCGAATATAATGCAATGAGAGTCATACTATAGAACAGATTTTCCTTTTTTTTTCGATGTTATTGCATTTTAGTTAATTGGAGCAGAACTGTGTCCCAATAACGACGACTGCTTCTGACCATGAGTAAAAAAAACATCGAGAAATTCTTCTGATGTTTTCTTTTAAATTCAAATAAACAATTTTAAAAAAATGTGTTTGAAAATTGAAAAAAGAGAATAACCACTTTTTAAATTCATACACAATATGTATACATATCGGTTAGGACTTTCAAAATAAATTATTTGCTTTATCACAAATATTTGCTAACAATAGTTGACTTTAAAAACAATAAAAAGATTATAGTGAGTCATAGCCAACCATTAGATACCCAACACTACTTCGCTTAATATTGTTATTCACATAACGATACGAACCAATTTCAGTAATATTTGCCCTTGGGCCAAAGCCCGTTAATGGTTTGAGACGAGTACGAGAAAATAAAACGTACAGACGAGTAGACAAGCTTAAGCTGATTCATAAAGTTATTCTGAATCGATTGGTATAATAGCGAGAGGTAGATCTATCCCAAGTCCTTCTAGGTATTACAGACATCCGCACAAACTTCATGTAGCCTTATGTGTACAAGTGATGTAGGGTATAAACATTTGCGTCAGTCATCTTCATAAATTGACCACAAAATCTGGTTAATCTTGACGAGAATCAAAACATCCTACACGCTTCAATAGATAAGATTCCTATGAAGCTATCGATCAAAATTCAGTCAATAGATTGAATGAATCGAAAGCATTAGAAAGAAGTACACTCGACTCGAGGAATACATAGTTTAGTGAAAAATGTTATTAGAAATTTAATTCTAATTCTAAACACGATTTTACGCAATATGTGGAAAAGTAACGCTATAAGTCACATAAAGAATTCGATCCTCTAAAAAGGACTTTAGAATGTGGCATTTTTGCAACAATTTAACGAATAAAACAAAAAAATGTTAACAAAATTCACATAAGAGGGTGACCCCAGAGGTCTATTGCGACGCATAAAATTTTTCCCAAATTTGTAGACAAAAATATGCTTTCCTTCCACATTCAAAATAAAATTGAATTTCATATACCTAACGGAGCTCAGCGATTATTTCGTTAAAATTCAATTCAGTTTTCATTTAAGTTATACAAGGCAAGCGAAACACAACTATTAACAACATCGATCTGTATCGGGGACATGCACTTTATAATTAAATTCCATTAAGTAACGATAATCAGGAACTTTTGGTGTCATACATAGCAATATATAAATATAGTAAAAGAATGTAAGAATGTAAGAAGAGAAAATATTTATATCCGTACAGATTAACTCACCCCATGCGCTTTGGCCTTCTCTCCGCTCTTCCTCTTACTTTAGAACAAGCAATATTCAAATTTAAACTCAAGATAAAGACTCGACCGATTGCAGTTACTGCGCTCAACATTTTGTAAAAAGCCATAAACCTTAATCAGTTTAAGAGCAAGCCTATACTTGCGCTATAAGTCAAGTGTAGGAAAAGAAATAAAACAAAAAAAAAAATTAACATAAATGGTGAATATTGAAAGACTCCATTTCAAGCCTCCTCTATTAATTTTCTTCTTTCATGTTTGACTTAAACTTATTGTTAAGTTTCTTTATAATTTTCTATTTGTTTTGTCGGTTTTTCGGACCAGCTACGACTTGCAACTATTTAGAGTCTCTTAAGCCACATACTGCAGTCATTACAGCCTGGCAAGCCTCAAACAACCACAGCAACCATAACCATCGTCTACATGCAAAAAAAAAATAAAAAAAAAAAAATACAAACAATAACAACAACAAGCCCACATCAATACTAACAAAACGCAATAGCAATACCGAACATTATTGTACGTACAGTATAAGCATAGAAAACACAATAACCGAGTACAACAACATAGAGCAGCACATCGAATCTACTACGTATTGAACTTTTGTATCCAAGAAGCCACAGAATGCTGTCCTTCGTTGTATTGTAATTTTACGGTTACTTCATTTGTACGTGAAAATTGTACATATACATATACACATATACATTTATACACACATATATATATATATATATATATATATATATGTATATATATATATGTATCGTACATATCCCTACACAGTTTGCAAAATAATTTGTATTCTTTACACACTCAGGCACATTCATATGCATTCTTATATACATAGTATAGTCGTTTATACATGTATTCATACGTGTGTCGTTTATACATGGATGCATGTACATCCATGTATATACCTGCTCTCCACATATATTGTATTTTCAGTCTCACTGTCTCTCTCTTTCTCTCTCTCGCTCTTTCTCTTACTCTCTCTCTCTCTCTCTCTCTCTCTCTCTCTCTCTCTCTCTTTCTCTCTTTCTTCGTATAAAATAGATTAAAGTTTTTCTGCTTTGCTTTACAATATATTAAAGGAATATAAATCGAATCTATTAAAATGGAGAAATTTTCTTCTTTCACAAACAATGGCAATAAAAACGTATAGACTTTAAAGCAAGATAAATTTGAACATTGCATAAAGCAATAACTGTAAATTAAACAAACGGCGGGCAAACTTCTTCTCATAATAACGCTAATGCCTTCTAAACATTTTTAAACAGACTCCTTCAGATCTTCTGTGAATCTTAAAAATATTGCATGTTCTTTAAAATTACTTGAATTTTTCCACAATAATAATTACAATAATTCCATAATTTTCCAAAAGAAATCTACATCCGTTCGGCATTATTCATCGTAATGATCGAAAAGCTTTCACCTTTGCATAGCATTTCTTCAAAAATGGTTGTCCAAGCCCTTGTGTTTTGATTTTAAAATATATCAAGTGCATAACGTACCAGATGACTGTCACAAAATGCTATAGGAAAACCTGAACTAGTCTTTTTCGTAACCAAAATTATTATTCAGCTAAATAGTTTTTCATCTATGAAAACCAAATTATCATTTAATTCGATATTTTTAATGCCAATGAGTTGGTCGCGCTTCGCGCTTTCCGAGAAGTGATGAGGGGTGAAGATTCAAAATTTAACGTTAAATTCAATTTCTTCTGTTGGGTTTGTTTCATTCATTTTAGAGAACGCAGTCTACTGCCCGTTCCGGTTTACAGATAAACATCCACCATCTACCTATGGGAAATTTGTTAAGAATTCTTAACTTTTTGAAAACTTATCATCACTATTTTTTTTTGCTTTTCTTTAGAACCAATCATTCGGAGTATGTTGCCTATGTGTGTACCACAATGATTGCTAGAAAAAAGTGGGAAAACATAGAGACATAGACAGGGAAGTGCCGTGGCCTAAAGGATGTGGTGATAAGCCTTTACCGTCTAGAGCACTCCAAGTACGATCATCGAACCGAACTGAGAAATTTGAACCCGCAAATATTGACTTTATAATCGCAACTCTTACCTTCTAGGCTATGCGCGAAACATTCAGCTCTTTTTCGAGCTCACACTATGTCTTCGTAATAAGATTATTACTTCAAGGTTTTAAAATGATTTGATTAACAAAAATTAACCGAAAGTGGTCTTATCTTTTAAAGGCTCTCCCAAGTTAATTGTTCTAATTTGGATGTCTTAGGCTTCCATATTACGATCTTAGGTCTAATAAGCTAAAAGTCTTGTAGCTACTTTTCTGGTAACTAATTGCTCGCATACAATTTAATGACATAGCAATTTTTTACAACTTTACGGCTCTTGTCAAATATGTCGTGCGTATTTTTATATCCATTGCCGAAGGGCGGGAGGTCCATTTATTTTATCAAATAGCTTACAACATCCCGAACGAAGCTCCATAAAATATGTGTACTATTGATCAGCGTCGAATTCTCAACCGATTTAAGCACGTTTGTCTGTCCGTGCGTCAGTCTATCTGTCTGTATAATGTCTCTGGTAAACACTCTCTTAGTCACAAAAACGAAGCTTTTCGTTTTCAAATTTCGCATAGAGTTTGTAAGTTCTTGCGGACAGATTGGTATTAAAAAAGAGCCAAATCGATCGTGGGATACACTCACAGTACAACACAATCTGAGACCACCTCTGTTTTAAAAATAAAAAGAAAAAAATAGTTTTTTACTCGATGCTCATAAAAGACAACAAATACCACGAAAACATTTTATTTTATTTATATTCTATGCGTAGTCCTGCTGCATCTGCACAAAAATAGAAAAAAATGGTCGCGCCTACTATAATATTATGAAATATTCAAAATTTCGTTCCTTTATCCAAACATTTGCAGCACCCAGAAAGAAGCTTCAGAAACTCTATAAAGTCGACATATTATTGATTGGTATCAAATCGAAATCAATCTACATATGCTTTTCAGTCCGTCTGTCCATATGTCTGTTAATTGCTGTGGTAAACGCATACAGAGTCGGATATAGGAAGATATAGTCTTCAGACACAATATATAAATTTCCACTCTGCACTTGTATTTTACTCTGCGAAAATGGAAGAGATCAGCCACACCTAACCATTATTATAGTGTAAAAAAATTTAATTTTTTCCTTTTTCTTATATCTCTTTATTTTTAGAAAAACTAACTTGTTTTTTATCTTTTTTATTTTTCTTATTTATTATTATTTTTTGTTTTTTTTAATATAATTTTTTTTTTTTTTTTTACAATCTCTCTAATAAAGATTATAATTAAATGGTTAAAAAAAAAATTGTAAATAATGAAATTTATTGTGGCCCAAAGAGGGCAATAAAGCAATATGGGTATGACGTTATGCTATACAAAGTGAAATTTAAATTAAATTTATTTAATAACAAATAAAGAAACTATAGTGGACAACGGCCACCATTAAACGCCCTACACCGAACTACAATTATTCATATAAAGCATTTGAAAAGAAGGCGTTATATGGAAAATAGTCGAAAAAGTGGTGAGATTCGAATCATTTTCAATAGTGCTCGTGCTTAGGCCGAACCATGTCAGTGTAACAAATTTAATCAAAATATATCACAAAATGAGCCCTTTAGGTTTAACATGCGAAAACAAGATGCACAGACGGGCGGACAAGCTTGGATCAATTCAGAAAATAAGGCGGGTATATCTCAAGTCCTTCTGGGACGCATCCGCACGACTTAATACACCCTTGCACCACAAGTACTGCAGGCTATAAAAATAATTTCATTTTTCCTCATAGATGAAATGTTTCGATGCTTGCGCAATCTTTCTATTTCATTGGATTCATACGGGAAATAAATTGCGAAATGATTTACATGATTATTAAATGTATGTAGATATTTAGGATAAAAGCGTTGAAAATATGTTTTTATAACACATGAACACACATCATCATAGGTATAAAGCTTTGTTACAAACGAGCCATGAGGTATATGCAATAAGATGAACAGTTTTCGATTGCTTAATAGTCTTATAGTATTTCGATATTTGTGTTATCAACTACAACGTGCAAAAATTGCATAAAACAAACCGGAACGGATTAGAAGATGCTCTTATATAAAATGCATTTATTCTTTCAATTAAGCTATGATTCTAGACGAATGAGACATTGGAGTCTCTTGCTCATTGAGTTGAGTTACTGGAATTGAATTTTTATGGAGTCCTTCCATACTAGTCTTTGATCAATCTGTAAACCGCGATATGTTACGCGATTGTCGTCAGAGATTCTATTCGTTATGAACGTTATAGACGTCAAGTTTTCAGCTCTTATATTAAAATTCCATATGTTCAGCAAAAGTGAAACTTTGATTGCGACATTATTAGCATTCGCATTAGTAGCCGAGCAAAGATGAAATGATCGACCGTACTTGGTCGTAGCTGTGGTGAGTGGTCAGTAGGTAAACGCATAACACTTACTGAGTGAGTACACACTCACTAAGCCGCGGTCACTCCTTGCCTCTTTCCTTTCGTTTTCTTACATCTTTCTGACCGTCACCGTGTTATGCGCACAGACGACATCCCTTGAATGATTGTTTACAACAAGCGAAAAATTTAAAGTGAAAATTGTGGAGAGAGTGCTGGACTTTCTTTGCAGTGCTCCAGATGCAATTTCACATAGTTTAGATTTTTTTATTTTCAATTTTCTAGCCGATATATTCACATATTTACGAACAAGATAAATAGGAAATAATTAGGTGTACAAATAAATAGTCGACGTTTTTTAATAAAATTCAAAATTATTGAAAACATATTTGTTAGAAAGCTTAGTTAGGGAAGCAGCCAGAATCATTAAATATCATCTTCTGCCATCTATCGGGAAGCTTATGGATGGCTTTGCGGTAGAAACATTCTGACTTCTTTCTGATCTTCAATTTCTGTCAACCGTCCTTTTGCCAAACCTGAATACATCGATCTGAACAAGCGGTAATTTGAAGCAGCCTTGCGGAAGCAGTTCCCAGCTCAAGTTGAAGATTACTTGCCTGATTGCTTTTGTTGTATGCGAACGCGTGTGGTCATGAAGTAAAATCAGTTTTCGAGATCTTTTATCCCTAAATGGCTTTTTTTCTTCAAGCGCGTCAATTAGTTTGATTAGTTAATTTTGTTAAACGACAAATTTCAAGTTGAACACGTTATTTGCAGATCTTATGTATTAATGATGGAAGGAGTTTCTTAAATTAAGAACGTAAATTATCATTACAGACTCGTGAAATATGTCACCGCAATATCTTTTACTTTTAATAGTTGATTTGATATACGAAACCGTGTGATGACATTGATCGATACTGTTTTCCGAATCCAAACAGTGGTTATCTTTGCAAAAAAAAAAAAATTCCCTGAAATATTTTAACAAATCTTCGCGCTTAACTTATTATTTTAGCGATATACTTATACATCTAGTCTCGGGTTGTCGGAATGATGTCCTCTTCAGTTGGTTGCTAAATGTCTTAGAAATTTAAATTTGAATTGAACTGTTCGCGGTTCTTAGTTATTTGCTTAAAGTTTGCAATAACTTTCTTCTATTTTTTAATTATAAATTATTATTAATAACAATTACTTTAAGATTAATGAAAAAATGTAAATAGTTACTCTACATACTAACGAGATTAATTTCAAACAAACTTTAGTTATTCGATTAATTTGATCAACTCACACTTAATGATGGAAAGTTTTTTTTTTTTTTTTTGCTGTTTATGGAGTAACAATATCTATGTGCTCTCTTCAGGTCAATAAACAGTAAACTTTGTTAAAAGGTTTTTCATAACGTCAAGGTCCTATCGCAATAAAAAAAAAATATTATATGGTTACTCAGCTTTATTTAAAATTAGTTACGGCTATTAATTATAAAATGCTCTCTATATAACTATCTAACAGCGGGAATATTTTATAGACGTATTAAGAATTTATTCACTGTTCAATGAGTGCAACATTGCTTGCAGAGTGATTAATAGATAAATTTATTCATAAAATTTTATATTTTATACTTTTTAGTTATGTAAAGTTGGCTTTTTTTTTTCCTTTGTCTGTCCGTAAAAATGTGTGTATATACATTCCCATTAATAATCTTCATGTTTATATAATACCAATGTCTGCATAGAGAACAGAACAGAATGTCAATCAATATTTATAAAATCCATGCAATGTGTAGTAACATGTATGAACACATGTATGAACACATGCACGAATGCAATGCAAATTCGAACACAATTTATATTTATAACCCTACTAGTAATACTTATGATGGTAGTAGTAGTAGTAGTAGTAGTAGTATTAACTTTATGTGAATTTTATACTCGTCGTAAAATAATCGGGATATGTTGGTTTCATTAGTTTGCTTGTAATTCATAAAAATATTGTAATGAGAACTTTTAGTTCCTAAGCAACCGAAAACTAATCTACGTAAGAGAAATTTGCCTACTCACTTCAACTCTATAAAGAAAATCGTTTTATTCTGGGCTTTTTCTGAAAACTAGTTCTTACTTCGACGAACCACTAATACATATTCACTGCTAATAAATGTTTCAAAGTTTAGTTCACAAAGGAATTTATCTACATTAGACACCTCCCCCGTCGTAAGCTAAGGAAGATAGAAGATAAGTGGTAGCGGATCGAGAATAGAAAACATATAGATACAGGGCGGAGGTAGTGAAAGAACAAGAGCGGTAGAAGATGAAAGATGGAAGGTAGAATAGAGACGGTAGAACACAAAAGGCCGAGAAGAAAAAGATAGGTTGTACAGGGCAGAAGATAGAAGATAAATATTGAAAGATAGAAGAGAGAAAGCGGAAGATAGAAATTAGATAGTAGAACATAGAAAGCAGGAAATAGAAGATAGACATTGACAGAAGATAGGAAAATAAAAACTAGATGGTAGAAGATAGAAAGCGCGAAGTCGAAGATAGAAAACGGGCGATAGAAAGTAAACGATACAAGACGGAAGATGGATTGCGGAATATAGAAGATAAGTGGTAGAAGACAAAAGGCCGAAGGTAGAAGATAGATGGTAGAAGGCAGCTAATAGAACATAGGCATTGGACGATAGAGATGAGAGAGCGTAAGATAGAAAATCGATGGTAGAACATAGAAAGCGGGAGATAGAATTGAGACGGTAGACGATACAAGAAGAAGAGTCGATGTGGAAGATAGAAAGTACATGGTGGAGGGTTAACATCAGAACATAGAAGAACGAAGATGCCAGATACAAGATAGAAAAAGAGAATGAGAAACGGAGGAAAGAGTAGATGGAAAGTAGAGTATACATCATTTTAATATTTCATATTTTAACTACAATCAAAACTGAATTTTCCCTTTTTTATATGTGTTTTTCGCGCTTTTGGAGCTAAAAATACGGTGCAGATAAGTTCCAAAAGCTTATATTATGCAGTTGCATAAAAAATGTAATCCTTAACACAACATAACTGAACCGAGAGTGCAATGCATAAAGCATAGTATTCATGACACAAATTCACACATCTTTATATTCATAAAAGGGATTGGACGCACGTATATCTTAGCTAAAATAGCACACAACTTGTTTATAGCAATAATGCGGAAGTAACTTACTGACTGACTTATGGCAATGTACGCGTTAATCACGAAGAACAGGACACTTGAACATACGATAACTGCTACTTAATATGTTGTTAAATTCGTTGCAAGTGTATGCGTGAAATAAGTGCTACTGTTCATACGCTATTCTATGCTATGCTATATAAGTACTCATTATGTCATATTATGCAACTGTGAACACACTTGCAGTTAAGTTGGTGTAGATAGAAATTTTCAAGAAATTTTTTGAATAAAATCTAAATTAGCCGCGAAGGATATTAAGGTTTAGAAAGAAGCCAAAATTGAAAGCTTAAATAACTAGAAAATACAAACATATTGACACACCTGCCAATTTACCTACACATCCGTTTATTGTTTATTTATGAATTCGCTTACATTTGCTTGCAAATACAATGCAATACAAGTAAGCGTTAGAGTAAGGAAAAGTGTAAACTTGCCCAAGCATGGATCCCATATGGCATTTAAAGCGGTCAATGCAAATCAATTGAAATTTATGGACATATCTACTTAAGTATACTTGGGCACTTGTTTAAAAAACGAATTATAATATTATTAAATAGTAATTTATGCAATTCATTATTCACGTAATAGCAATTCTTATCCTTGACCTGTTTCGTAAATGTAAACGTTTACACATACGCATGCACACGCGTATCGTATATGCATCATCATATCTTGTATTCTTCTATCTTGACAGAACCTTTAACCTTATTGCTATTGCTGTTATTACGTTCGATACGACGTTGATTGTAACGACAAAGAAAGTATATGAGATGCATTCGCATATTTGATGAAGCACTGCTTGCATGCATTTGTACGAGAGCACGTGTTCATTTGTAAGGATACTCTTAAGAGCCAAAGTCTCGTATTGTTATGCGAATAATGCAATGAAAATCGCACAATAGTTGACTTTATTCGCGGCATCCAACTAAAACCATCACAATACATGTAATCAATGGTATGTTTACCGTAACATGCACATACGATGTAATCAAAAATCAGATAAAAGCTTCAAAGCAAGCAAATTGAATCTTAAATACAAATAAAAAACAAGAAAATAAATTCTTAACGCATATAATATCTGCACTAAAACTTAAATATTCCAAGCATGTTATTATATTTATAAATGGAAAAATTAGACATAGAAACTTGACGAAGAAACCGCTTCTAGTTTTAGTTTGTCCGAAGCTAATGCTTTAGATATCTTCGAGAAAATAAATAGGAAAGAGAGCAAATATAGTAAGTGCCGGCTAGAACGTCGACTTCACCGATTAAATACAAAAATTTTAGTGTTTCACAAAAACCATTAAAAAGATCAGGTTTTCCTTCTTTCTTATTAAGCCTTACATGGATATGTAAATTTTGAAATTTAAGTGACTTTCATCTCCAACTTTTAGATGGTTGTCACATACAATTATACTAAATTCTGGGTCGTTAACTACTTTAATGTAAAATGGCACACACACAACGGCGATTCTGATGTCTGGGCAAGAAAATTTATTTTCCTCACTTGTTTTCTTCACCTAACGGGCAAAAGAGGACCATCTGGACACTTAGGGAAAGGACCGTGGCCTCTAGAGCCGGTCTATTTCTTCCTTTTTCAATTGTATACCTGTCTTTGGTATCAACTGATTTACTAACGCTTTCAAGAATCATCAGTCTACGCACTATATCTCCCACATTTTTGGAAATGAACATCCAACCTCCAATCACTTTCTAGCTATGGATTTTTATTCATTCTGGTTTATGCATTAAATTACATTTTATGTAACAAGTTTACTCCTAAGTGCACAGGCGTACATACTCTTATATTATTTAAGAGTTCTTTCGTCACGATGTTACTCTTTTATCATTTTATTTTGTTTTTTACGCGATACGCTTATCGATCACCATATAACAAGCTACTTATCTGACTGATTCTCACTCGAAGGCAGCCATTTTGTGCCATCGTATATTTGCCATCCTTAGCTTAAACCTAATCATATGTAAACATAATTTATATTAAACTGTAGAGTGCAAGCTGCTCCCACATCGTTTGGCGAAATGAGAATTTATCAATTACGTTTGAAATACCGTTACAAAATTTGATCTATAAGAAATGCGATTTTTTCTAAACGTCCCAAGGTTTTCATTGTAACACGTACAAGAGACTTTGAGACGAAACAAAATATACTTTCAGATCACTTTTTCGATCAGCTCCCGTGTGTAGGCTTCTTTGGAGAAGCGTTTATTAAGCGAATGGATGTAGGGTATTGACTGTTGGGCTGTATACCACTATAGTGTTATGACCTGTTTTTAGTCAATTTACTACTTTTACTCCAGTACAGGTCGACTTAGCACTTTTCATTGATTCATTCTATTCTTTGAATGTACAACACTGTTTTGTCATTCAAACTCAAAGGTGAAAAAGGTGACAAGAAAAAGCAAATTGATCTTTGAAAACTCGTCTTCACCGTACGAAAGTTCATGCAAAGCATCGTGAGGAGATGTTGGAATCGTCACTGGAAAGAAACGACTTCACACATTTTTGAAAAGGTAGATAGCGGGTAATGACATGTGTGTTCCGTACTATAATCCGGTTTGGAAAAAAGATGATATTCCAAGGTAGATGGACCTGGACAAATGATAGCAAAACATTAATTCACGCTACGTAAGGTAATATTTCATATTTAAGAGGATTGACAGGGAGCTCCTCTTTTTATTGTCAACAATTACTGGCTACAATGCACAATTGAGATAAAGCGTCCAAGGTTGAGTAATATGTCATACTCTATCACGACGACACCGAACAATGCAGAGTTCTAACGATTCGATCAAAATTGGCAGAGAGCGATTACGGAGTTTTAATGTATTCAGCATACGCTCTGCACTTTGCTCCCTTCAAATAACGCTTTTCTTTTCATTCTTGTGCGCAGCATTTCCTTAATGATGGGAAGCAGTCTTCAAAAGAAACCTACGAAAATCACTTTGTTCTGTTTTCCATCCAGAAATCCCAGAAGCTCTATAATGATGGCATGATGGTCTTACTAGAAAATATGCAAAAGTCTATCGATTACCAAAGTACGCATTTGTTTTAGAAAACTAAATACATGCGATTCAATTTTGAGAAGAAAACTCACAAAGTTGGGCAGTCACCTGATCGAAAAGTTTTGGGGACAAAAGTTCGACCAACACCGGCGACAAAACAGGGTATGCTCTCCCTTTTCTCGATACTTCTCTGTAACAAGGTTTTTAGCAATGGAGAAATATTTGAAGGAAACATTCCAAGCAATCTCCGAACGGACTATTATCTAGATTCCTGATATTCTGAGTATTGCTTTAGTATATTACGGTAATTGCGCAAACATTCGGCAAGCTGTTGGCGTATTAGTTGCTATATATATCTTAAAAGTCACCCAAAGAAAGTGCGCATTTTTTAGTTACTATGCTGAAGATACTTAAATAATACACTGGAAAAGAATGCGAACAATATAAGTAAAAAAAAAAAAAAAATAGTTTGACATGAATAAAAAAATTGTCGATAAATTTTCATTTATTTATATTTCTCAATACTACCAATAAATTTCATTTGTTTATATTACTAGCTCAATTTTAACTTGACTCCCTATATCCATCCATAAGTCAAACACACAGCAGAGAATCAAAGCATAGCAAAATATCACGTATGTTAATATTGATCTTATCATAGAAAATTGGAGAATTAAATAATGTTCTTTAGGACATAATGATATATGCAATTTCATACTTTTTAAATATGCAAGAAAAAAAATATATATTTATTCAAGTTCTCGTATATAACTCTTTTATAATAAATGACATAAAGCAACTAACTTGTTTAAAAATTTTTTGGCCAAAGCAATAGTTTACCTAGGCTTACAAGTGGTTAGGTGATGTTGTGTGCGATTTCTTCTTCTAAAACAACAACATACAAGACAAAATGAAAATACATTTTTCCATTGTATACCGGAGATATATTTATGGGTTTTAATTTTGTACTAACCACACGGCAAAAGAAAAACAAAATATTGTTCGACTTATATATCTATCGTATTGTGTTAACAATCTTGCAAAAGCCAAAAATTTACCAAAATTCACTGTTTAGTAGATTTATGGCTTTAACCCTTGCTCGCTCTGAATTTTGTCCCCTTTTCATTTTTCCCACATATATATATATATATATCTATATATATATATATATATATCTATATATATATATATAAACATATATCTTTATCATCGTCCCATAAATGAATGCATGACTATATCTAGATACTAATATGTATTCTCCGTAACATTTTACAAAACATGCTATTGTACAAGCACTCATATACGTATACATACGTTTATCAATACATCTCTACTCAACAGAATATAAATGCCTTAAACAACATACAGGACTATAAAAATTTATTGCAGCTTCACTTGGTTAGCGCCCAAGAAACTTAAACGGGATTTATTAAGAGTGTGTTAGTATGTGCGTTTTGTTGCAACAATTTTACAGCAATTTTATATAAAATTTAAGAAAGTGCATATCATTTTAAAACTTAAAGCACACAAAGCACAACATTTTCCACCACAACCCATCTAACTATACTACAATATGTTGCGTTTCCTACATTGCGCGTAACACTCCCGGATTACTATTAGAGAGACTTCTGCATCAAACGTAAACCATGGAGACTCTCATTTTGTTAAATACATTCATCTCCTCTCTGCCCATCTCGCCGAATGAAGGTGGAAACCATAGATTAAATACGAACATAAGTGGAACGCAGCTACAAATCGGACTACAAAAAAGAGAAGAAAAAAAACAACTATTTTTAAGCGTTTATGTCCACAAACCAATTTACTCCATTCACAAAGACTCCTGTAAACAAAAGTAAAAAATCGATGATAAATAGTTTATAGCAAACACGATTCGACAAAATTAGCATAAAGGTTCACGAGGATTTTTGTACACTTTCCAGCAATAATAGTTTCGATTGTTTCACAGACACGCCCATACATTTTTGTTCTTATTATATATTTACTTGATGTAGTTGACAACTGAGAGACGCCCGAAATTGTACACAATTTCCTTACATGTTTATTATTATTATTTTTGTTGTTGTTGTTGCTGTTTTTCTTCTTAAAACTCTCGGTGAAGTTTTGTGTGTGTGTGAACATGTCTTTATAAACAAAAGTTGGGAAAAATGGTAATCTACGCAGCCAACATATGCTACACAAGTGCACACATACGTTAGAAAGAAAATTTCAACAATTTTTCTTTTACATTTATTATATCAAGTTGTTGTTTTTGTTGTGGTTATTACTTTGGCATATTAATTAAAATAATATCTATGTGCTCGCTCGTATTCGTATGCAGTCAAGCGTACATGAACTTACTGCTTATATATGCACACTTTAGAATTTGTTATAGAAAACAAAAATATTTGCTGTGCAATTTTAATTAAATCAATCTCTGCATGCACACTGCAGTCCAGACATAATCGCATACACATTTCATATATAAAATATTTTAATCCTGCTTCTTTTATCGGTGCTAAAACAATGCAATGCTAACACTTGAGAATATCGCCTAATTTTCCGTTAGCTTTAATAAAATTTGAACTTCAATCGACTCGCAAGGCCCTCAAACATGCACAATACGATGATCGTATCAATGGCAATTACAAGTAACCTTTTCTCTTAGATCGGATTGTAATCATAATTGTTTTTTCGTTGGTGGGCAAACAAATATGATTGGTATACACGCTTTTGAATGAGCCTTAGTGACCAGTTGTCTCAATATGATATCTAAATTTATCTAAACTTATCTTTAGGATAACATTTCCATAGTCTAGCAAATTTAGTGCGTAAAGATTAAATTTTTGACAAATTACTTATGGATGTGCTGATAGACTGAACAAAAAGTATTAAGCCTATGAAATTGAAAAGATAGAATACACTTATTGCTATTGCACGAAAGTTTATGGAATGCAACTCTACAGTGTCATTGTAGTGTCATTTATTCCGTGCAACACTGTCTCAGCAACATATTTAAACCAGAACTGTCATCCAGAGCATGATATGTTTAGCGTAATCTTCGCCCCTTTAAAATATATGCAAATTATAATCTCTTGATAATCGTGATTTCATTTCTCATTTTATTTACAAAAGATATTATTTAGACTCGATTGTTTAGTAATCCGGAAACGTGTTCCACCTTTGCGAGCAAGACTTTTTTTCTCCCAACTTTACAACTTCCGTTTTCCTTTTTTTTGTCATTCTCCTAAACCGTATCACCTGATAGAGATACTAAGGCCACATAATACCGTTTTCGGTTTCTTACCACAATCGCACTGCTAATGACAGCTCTTTTGGTGACACTATTCACTGATGTATTAACTTTTGTTTATCATTTTGTGTGTAATAAATAAATAAATACACCCAATTCTCTTTTTACACGATTTTTTTACACGAATTGGATTTAACACGAGTTAAAAAAAAAAAATTCCTTTTTTATACGAATTATTTTGTTTTAACACGATTTTTAATATTCCAGGAATTTTTCTTGAATCTCATAGAGCAAAGAGCGAGTTATTTTTTATAAAATATTTAATGAATTAACATGTGTAAGCACAAAATAAATTAAGTGAACACTAGCAAGAACTTTTTAATATTGTTTACACCTAATTCTCTTTTTACACAAATTTTTTTTTACACGTATTTTTTGGGAACGTATCTATCGTGTAAAAAGATAATTAGGTGTATGTTAAGAACGTCTGCAATCTTCTCGTTCGAGAAATTCTTATTAGTTTTTTTAACACACTTAGATATGATCGCTTAAGAGTGCAAATACACCAAAAGCTCATGTCTCTTAAAATGGGCCTTCAATCCCAAAAAGTTCATAACATAATTTTTTCCGATATCAATGCGGGAGATTTGCTTTAGGCAGGATATTGTCTACTTCTCGTAAAACCTTCTCAACTGTGCCAAATAAAACTCAACTTTGTCAACTTTCAATAAAAATTTCATGGGGATGCATTTCTTTAATTGGTTTTGCTTATTGAGCATAAAAACGATGAACATTTTCCTATAACCCAGCTCTTTGCTTAGGGCTTAGAAATATCTTGACTGATCATAGGCCCGGTCTTACTCAACTTTCACTAGGATACACTGCTCTTTTGCTGTGAAAAACTAACGAATATTCCCAGTATTTGAAAGTTTCAGAAGTAAGCGCAATTTTTACGTGCGGTGTTGTCTTCACAGTCCAATAGCTTAATAAATCTGTTCATCAAGACATCACAATACATCAATACAATAAATTCACTAGCTTTAGACAAAAACAAATACAAAAAACATAGAGTAGCACCAATCGCCGTATTTCTCCACATCACACTTACTTCGATAGTTGGTCCCAGTCGGCCGTTGGTTATAGACAACTTTTCATACAAAATGTTCAATACACTCCCTTTTGATATCTTTAGGATATCAGGAATTTGTTGCAACTTTATCTTTCGATTATCGAAAATAACTTTGAGGATCTTTTTAATGATTTCTATCACTTTTTTTGGGAGGGCAACGCGTTCAGCAACGTTGATGTCCATGCGACATCATTTCATATCATCAACCGTTAACAAATTATCGTTTTCGAGGCAGAAGAGTTGCCATAACGCTTTTTCACACACTGATGAGCTTAGTGAATGTTTGTTTTTTTTTTCGGCTTGATGGTGTAACATCCCTTTAATGATTAGGGCGGCTTTAAAATTATTTTCAAATTTTCATTTAAATTTTAATTAAGATTTGACAAAGAGACGACTGGGCCCGCTGTTAGAATAAGTAAGAATATTATAATCGTAATGATAATAAGGCACCAAAAATTACACATTATTTTCGAACAAAGGCACACTTCTTATGTAGGCCCGCATATTCGAGAATGTAGAAAACGCTACATGACGTGACACAAAGTTAGTAAACTTAATTTACTTCCTAAAAATTTCAGCATTTTTCTGTTCCGTCATAAAAAAAACTCGAAATTAAGCTTACTCTTCATATAAGAGCTTGCTTTTCGGATGAATCCTATATCTGTTAAGATCTAAAAGAATTGAGTTCCAATTTGCTATTGCTAATTAGACTTTCCGCCAGTTGTAGTACAGAATATATTAAACTGGTGGGGTTTTATTATACCGATCAATTCAGAATCATATTCTCAATCGATCTAAGCTTGTCTGTCCCCCTGTTTGTCTGATCTATGTAAATGGATTTTTATATGCAACCTGCAGGTCGCATGTTTTAAGATATTTTTTTGTAAAATTTGGTACGCTAACGCGCTTTGACTCAAGGACGAACACTATCGAAAATGGTTCGGGTCGGACCCCTTAAGCGACCCCCGCCCATATAACAAATAGCTTTGAAAGTCGTTTTATGAAAAAAACTTGCAATTTTCGGGATTTTTCAACAAAACTGGCTCCTAATCGTATCTCGTTTCTTCGTGTGAAAAATTTGGTTCGGCTAGGACATTTTTTCGAACCCGCCCTCATATAACGCTTCGTGCGGCAACTGAATCCTCATATGATAAAAACGTCTAGACGAGATGGTGTGGAGTATTTAATGGCCGACCTTGCCCGACTATAATATTCTTACTTGTTCACAGTTAAGTGCATTTCATACGAATTTTTGATGTTCGACTAATTCTTTATGTAAGTGCATAGACTTCGAAGATTATCGAGGCATAACAAGTCAAAACTGCATGTCACAATTCGTAAGTAAAAACATACGAATTATTACAAAGCATTTAAGAAAAAAAAGGTAAAATAAATTTTATTTTTTTCTATGAAATAGATGACAAAAGTTATGATATTGAATGTTAGTGATAAAGTTATATTTTGCAATATGCTTTCGTCCTTTCTTTCATGCCACGAAATTATAAAATGTATGATAATTGTTAAGTACGAAGATGAAGGTCTTCTCTCTAGCTGTTATTTAAGTTTAGTAGAATGAAATCGCACATTTCAACCAATTTACTGCCCAAAATGATTCGTATAAATGTGACAGACGTAAATTTTTAATAACACAGAAACAGTAACATTATCTTGCAGCGAGATAATGTAAAATGACTTTCAGTTCTATCCATACATAGGTCGATAACCTTCAAAAAGAAAATCGACAAATTCTTCGACATCATAGTACCTATCGTTTCTCGGCAATTAAATAAAAATAATTTGAGAAAATTGAAAGCTTATTGGCCAGAAGGTTATGGTATCGCTCGCCACAACCTCGATGTCATTTTATGCTTCTAATAAAGTATAGAAATCATGCTGCTCTTCCAATTTTCAATTTACTAAATCGATTTTATTTAAAAAATAATTTTAAAAAATGTTAGAAAAGTAACTGAGAGTAGAAAAAAAAAGTTCCATTTTATTAAAGGTGTGTTTGTGACACCTTAGCTTCGTTAGAACGCACACATTTCAATGTATTTATGTGAAGCATCTCGTTGACTAACGTAAAATTATTACCACATCATTTGTTAGCTGCCTAGCAACAATTTATTAAAATTAAAACCAAAAGAAATTCAAAATAATCCGAAATTTTATTTGAAAAGCAATTTATATTTTCGGACTTGTACTTTATTTAAAAAAAAAAAAATAATAATAAAATTAAAATTAAAATTGCTTCTCATATACGCGTTTTATGTACTAACATACATTCGTCACTATAACATATTCGTTGACAAAAGCAATCACTTATTACCTATTTGATTAGATCAGATAAATACACCTGCCACTCTTACATAATCTGGACATATTGCTACAAAAGCTTTAACTTTTTAGAACAATTCTTTTCAAACCCAACAGCATGCATAATACTTTTATATAAAAACTTGTACATATACCTTATATCTAGTCCACTAATAATGTGAATTTTATCAAATGAAATAACAGATTTGTTATATTTAAAAAAAAAAGAGAAACAAGAAAAAAACATTGAAATTTCATACAACAAAGTTTCTATTCATACAATAAATGAAAAGTTTTAAAGTGTTTCCAACTGATTCCCTGTAGAATGAAATCTAACAAATAAACTTTCTGTTTTTTATATAAAATTTACTAAAAGTTATCTTTTTCTCTCTCTCTAACATTTCATTTCATTTTTTTTGTTTTTGTTTTTGCTTTTTTTTTTCTTGTTCATTTCACCTTTCTTACAGTCTATGGGCGTATGTGTAGAGAAATGTTTACAACAAATATGAATAAAAGTTTCATTAGTGTTGTTGTTGTTGTTGTTGTTGTTGTTGTTGTTGTACATATTAAAATACTTCTGCTTGACGCCTTTAACTTTCTATTATTATTTGCAATTTGTACAGAAGCAGGAAGCAGATGTAAAAAGAACTAAATAGAAGAGAATATCATTTTTTTCTTTTTTTCTTTCTGTTAAAATGGAAATAACGAAAAACCAAAACAGATTATCATCAACTTGATGTACATCTCTTACTACCTGACACTTATAACAAAATTATGGAAGATTCCGGTGAAGTATGAACGACATGTCTGCTCGGTAAATGTGAACAGTTAGTCCGCAAACCTTCAAAGTCCCTTCAAAATAGTTTACACCGGTTAGATTCACACTGTTTACCTATAATTGTTTCGGCTTACACGTTCGAAATCATCTAGGGTACGGTTATCGCAACAAACATTAACAAACAAAAATTAAGCACTAGTAAGATGGGCTATCGGAAAAGCAGACTGCTGAAGGATCCATTGGTATGCTGTCATCGTAGATTCCTTTCAACCCGAAAGGTTCAATTTTCCTATAATATCGTCCATAATTAAAAGTCCAGAAGCAGCAGACTTCGCTGCTCGATCAGCTTTCAATTCATTTCTCTATAAATCGATATGACTAAGTACTCGAAGCATTTTGATTCTATAATCGAGTGTTCCGATGTCATTACGTGATTTCATAATTTCTTAATTTCGCAAGAGTATCCGCATAGATAAGAATCGCTACTACCAAGTAAGTGTTCTCAGGTTCAAATGTCAGTGCGGTAGTCAGTGGTTTTGGTCGTAGCTATAGTGAGTGCTCAGTACGTAAAGATATAAGATTTACTAGTTGGGCACACACCCACTAGCCTGCGGCCCTAACCTACCTACCTTTTTCCTGTTTTTCACTTCTTTCTGACCTTCACCGCTACTGCCAAGTAAGTGTTCTCAGGTTCAAATGTCAGTGCGGTAGTCAGTGGCTTTGGTCGTAGCTATAGTGAGTGCTCAGTACGTAAAGATATAAGATTTACTAGTTGGGCACACACCCACTAGCCTGCGGCCCTAACCTACCTATCTTTTTCCTGTTTTTCACTTCTTTCTGACCTTCACCGTGTTACACGAATAGATGGCATCCTCTGAGTAATTAGCCATATTAGAAAAACCAAAAAAAAGAATCGAAATGAATCGAAATGACATTTCATTTTCGGAAAACTTTGTATAAATCTGATCAGATAATTCAAAATTATTAAATGATTCAGAATCCGTTGGAAAAACCGTTTACATAAGTTGTACTCTCGAAAAAAACTAAAAAAAAAGTAAATAAATAAATAAAGCTTGTTAATGGTATTCTTTAATAATTAATGTCTGGTTTTAGAAATTTAACAACTAATGTTTTAATGTTTAATTCTGGCATTTTAAAAAGTACTGGAAAAAAAATGACAAAAAAAACAAAAGCTATATAAAGACTTATACACTAAGTTATACTATGAACCCTAGCCGTTTCGCTCAGCCTTTTATTTTATAAATACTCTTAGTTCCATGCTTTTAAGATTTCTGTTGTTTAACTCACAAGCCCTCTGCTCACATTGTCTAGATTTATTGTTTCGATTGATACACTTCTCATTCATAAATTTCAGATTCGCAGAATTTATGTTTTCAATCTCATAACTTTGATAAATATTTTGCTTAGATAACGATTTAAGATCATACTACAAGTGCTTCCATCACTTTAGTTTCATATCGTTTGGATGCGTATTATATACAAAGCTCACATTATTGAAATTTTTACAGCTTGATCGCAATAGACGATCACCTCTGAAATTGTAGCGTTTTATTATCTTATCCATTATTATATATACTGTTCACGCTTAAGATCAACGGCTTGATTTTCATACAAAGATCATAAGAAAATCTAACCTAATTTTTTGGTTCAATAATACGAAATTTCAGATCTTTACAACTCTTCGCTTTACTTTCCGTCAAGGAGAGCTTTAATATTACTAAAGTTTACTTAGTATCAACTTTTTTGTCACAATTGCGAAATCGTTCCATAAAAATATTACCACTTACGCAGATGGAAATATAAACACTTGGAGAGAAACGAATTAAAAATTCGATGATAACCATGTATTGATGGAATTACTGCGTATAGTTCTAAGTCTTACCAATACTTTCGTAACCTCATAGTATGTAGTATACAAACAAAGACTGGATGTCACAATAAGGGGAAAATGCATAAGTCATCATATTTTATTATTCCTACCAACAGTGAAGGACTAATTTGTTATTCCATTCCATTTTCATACAGAGTTGTTATAAGGTATTTATATTTTTCATATGTTGATCTATTTGCTGACACTGTCCAATTTATGACATATAACTATCGAAAATTAAAATGAAACGTTTCCTAGGACCATACAAAAGCTTGATACGTCATATAATATACGCTCACATAAGCGATTTTTTTATTCATCACTAAGCGATAAATATAAATGTGCAACAGTGTCTATGAGTTTGTACGAATTTACTTAAGGAATCCAATAAAATTCCTTTCCGATATTAACAGGCCTATAAATTCCTAATTGTATCCATCAATTACCCCCGGCTTGTTGGATAATAAATTTTCTCTTAAAATATATAACGTCTGTGTTCAGGTCAGTCCGACAGCGGATGTCATCCTCCCAAACGCGACATAAGTGGATAGGAGCAAGTTCAGCATTGTTTAGAAGAACTTATCCATAACTTGCGGTCCTTATCTCATCCATATGGATCAAAAAATTCATTCCCGAATGTCAAAATTGCAGATAGTCTCAGTTCCCCAAACGAACTACCCACTGAAGACTCGAAATTGTTTGTCGTGTACAGTCAATGATGCGATCTAAAGCGGATAGCGTTGCCGTATCGGCATTTTTATCGGTACACATTGTGTGATACCATCACTTCACACTCTTTACGCTCTTGATCAATTAGTTTTTGTAATTGGAATTCAATATGTATTAAAATTTGCAAAATTGGTCTGCAGGATATATTGTTAATATTGATTAAACTCTAAATTGCTGTAAACAACATTTTTGACAAATATTTAACTGTAATTATCATCTATAATTACTTATTATTATCGAATACTGCAATTTTTTCGCCTTTATTTGTTATTTTGTTTGCACTTTTGGTTGTTATGATAGCTTTTTCGTTATTATTCCTAAAAACTTAATATTGATTGCTGCACATTTTCATTGCTATATTCTGCCGTTACCGGAACTACGCAATAGTTTTGTGAACTCATTTGTGGCTTAAAAGTCTATAAATGTATGCATGTTTATGCGTGTGTACTTTTATATTATACATATTTTACTATAACACCACAAAAATGAATCGAATTATATTGAATGCATTTTTAAGCGAGTGCTTGTGTGATATTCTGGCCAAAGGCTTTTACTTACAGGTACAATGCACCATGAACGCCTATGCAGTGTAGGCCGATAACGGGCAAAAATTGCAGAGATTGTGCGATACATCTACACTGCACACATTTATGGCTATAGCCACAGACAAACGTAGAACGTTTAATATTCGCCTATCAACCTAAATAACACATACACTTACTTTGTGCCTTAATGGCTCTTCTAACAAATTTTTATTGCATGCGATGAAGAGTAATGAAATGTATAGTAACGAAATCTAAACAATATTGAATTTATATCGCAAAATATCTATTTCGAGATTGTACACCTATGTGGCTATATATGTTATTTATGTTAACACGTGAATAAAAATATATATATATTTATATATAAAATTATATATATTTATATATATATATTTAAATATATTTATATATATATTTATATGTATATTTATATGTATATTTATATATATTTATATATATATTTATATGTATATTTATATATATTTATATATATATTTATATGTATATTTATATATATTTATATATATATTTATATGNTTATATATATATTTATATGTATATTTATATATATTTATATATATATTTATTATATTTATATATATATATATATATATATATATATATGTATTTATTTTTATATTTATATATATTGCCAGTCCAAAGTTTCCTTGTGACAATACTGAACCTCGATTGTATCCCTTTGAAAACTTAATTTAGTGACGGATCGTCCAAAATAGGAAGCAGTCTAAAAAATCGGACCCTTCGTAATGAAATTTTCAAAACATCTACGCTTACGGCATTCTCTCCATGCATTTTAAACATTTTGTTATCAATTTCTTTTCTTTTTTTGCATTTTGCAAAATTCACGACAACATAGCCCGAGGGAAGTGCACGTTTTTGTCGTTATAGTTACAATTCGTACATTCTAAGAATCTCGACAAATACTTCTCTAAAATACCGGCAAAACGGATCAATAACATTAATGGCATAATAGGCAGAGTATATGAAATTTTTAGATACCTGTGGCTCACATTTTCGTTCACCCTATTCACCCTATTCGACCTCCCTAACTTAACTCCTCTCTATGTGCACAACTTATAGGGAATTTGCGACTGCGCATTCAAGCAAAGAGTTAATGCCACGACAACTTAAAAAGAAATAAAGGCATTAGTATTTACGCCCAACGATTATTTAATGTTGGTTTTGATTATTTATTAAAATGCAGGACATTGAGCCGGGTCTACCAACTAATCATATATACACAGAGAGCCTTGTTACCTTTTTGACAAGCTTCAGTTTATCGGATCATAAAGAAACCATTATTCTTATTAAACTCATACGATACTCTTCACTGCAGCTCGTCCGTGAAACTCTATTCCACGTGCGTGGTTTATGGGTTAATCTTACCTCGGCGGGTTTTTGAAAGAGGAATTATGAAGCACTATACTCAATGATTACCGTTTTGCATATCGTTTTGTATATTTTTGTTTTTTTCTTACTTCACTGTACTTGATTTTTTAAAGTCTAATTTGTTTATTTTATCGTATATTGCAAACCTACATCGTATATTGCTATACCCTACAGTATAAGGCAAGAGGAAGGATTTGGGATAGAGAAACCCATCTTTTATTATATCGATCGATTTAGAATCACTTTCCAAGTAGTTCTAAGCTTGTCTGTCCCTATGTCCGTATTATTTTCTTGTGTTCAACTTGCAGCTGCACACACATGTTTTGGTCCAAGCACAAATCCTTTTGAAAATGGTTCGGATCGGATCATTTTTTCGACCACATCCCATATAAATTCCTATTTTGAAATTTCACTATATGAATAACTGTTTGAAGCGAAGTGGTGTAGGGTATTGAATGGTTCACTGTATGCCACCCCAGTGTTTTTATTTGTTTTAAAATCAATTTACGTTATAAGACATGTTATATTAATGCCTGATTTAACAAAAGCATCACTTAAGCTCTTAGCTAATGCTACTACTATGTAATAAATAAAATTAAATAAATGGCATTTCTAATGCACAGCCTTCCATATATTCAGCAGAAATAAGTGAGGAAACTGAAATCGATGTCGTTTAAAATTTTATCGCGGTATGATTCATAGACCCAATATATATGCGATTAACTATTTAAGGATTACTTTTTATAAACACTTTCACACAACTAACAAACTCATATTTTCGGTCTTAGAACGGGCTTGTAAAGACTATCATCTCGTCAAGAATGTCTTCAATTGCATGCAACTAGTATTCCTCAAACAATCGAGTGCAATTACTTTCCTTAACCACATGTAACTTAAATTGTGAGCGGACATTGCTGAACACCGTGATGCTTTAGTTTAGTTCATGAAGCTCTTCTTATTACTTTAGGTAACTATAGTCACTCTTGAATTCCTTTATATATTCTATGTTTTCTATTAACTGTTTAAGCCAATGCGATAACCACCACATATAAGCAAGTGACCACTTTTCCTTGGTTAGCGGCATGTCCAAGCACGTAGGTAGTGCGACTACCAAATCGGATAAGCACCTAATCATAACTAAATTAATTGCGAGGTTTACACTACGTACATATGTTTTAAGGATATATGCATCTGGGATTGCTGCAACCACAGAAGAACAAGTTACGTATGTCGTCTTTCAGAGGTGATATGCAATTTATTACAAACATATTACGAGAATCAAATTTTAACTTACAATTAGACAACAAAAAATAACAACGTTTTCCTTGATCATAAATCTTGGGAGGAAATGTTGAAGACTTGTCGATGCGCCAGTGAATCAAGAAAAGCCCCAAGTTGAGCTTGAAATATTTAAAACGAATTTCAGTTAGTTAGTCGAAATGATAACGTAGGCGTATTTCTGATCAAATCAATTTACTTTGTTGCTTAATCTAATCTAAACTAAATCTATATTTATAAGGACTCATAACAAGTCTAGGTTTTTTGGTTTTAAAATGGAGATTGATACGCGATCATGGCCTAATTGATTCAAAATCTTAGAATGTCTAATAAGAATATTTATCTACGCTTTAGGGTGTCTCTTGAACTTGTATTTGGGCACTGTGGGTGGAAGGGGATTGGTTGGTCTAATGACCATAGGAATGAGAGCAGGTTTACGCTTTCGACAAGAAGACAAACAAAGACAAACATTTCTCTGAGTTGATTCCTCTTTTCATACTCGCTAAGATTACTTATGTCTTGTCGAAATCTACGATGCATAGTTCTGCGCGTTAAAAATATTTGAGAAATTTGTTATATCTCATGCTGAAAATTTCAAATCGCAGTTTATGGAATACAATGAATTTCATTATTTAAGCCTCATCGTTGCGTTCACGGGTTCTTATGCAATAACTAGAACGTGTATTGTTAAAGGGTACTCAAGTTTCGTCTTAACTTAACTGCAATATCTTTATTTGTTTATCTATAATATTGCTTTAAGTGTTAAAGGATTAGTTTGGATTAAGTTTGCTTCTGTCTCTTGCTGCCTTTTTTTTCGGCAAAGTTAAAGCAATAACTAAATCCATGGAAGAAAAAACCTTGATTATATTAAAGTACAGCATGAGTAAAAAAGTTGAAAAAGTAACTTTTTTTTTAAGTCAAAAACATAAAAGAGGAAAATCTTGCGTTTTCTTTTTTTTCACTCTTGTTTAACTACCAACACTGCAGTAAAAATGTCATTTTGTGCATGAATATATGAACATGTTCTTTTATATTTGTGTATACGTAGACACATTACATAACGATTTTCATGTTATCTACCAACTATTGTTGTAGATAAAGACATATTAGTATGAATATGCTTTTTGTGGAACATCTATATAATCCGTAGCTGTTGCTACTTTCTTTTTTAACTATTCTAGGGCACAGCATCATACCACCACCATCGCCATCATCATAGCATACAAATGCTTAAATCAAAAAATAGGAATTTCTTTTTCGTTCTTCTTTCTCTTTTTTAATAGACAGGTAATGGTAAAGAGTCGTATGCGCTTTAGAGTGACGATTTGTTATTCCCCTAGTGTGTTGGGATTATATATTTTATATATCTTGGCTTCTTCTTCTTGGTTTTTTTTTTTTGTTGGCTTATGAGTGAGAGTAGTCGGTGGGACGGTAAATTCAATATTTTTTACTTCTTTATTTTTTTCTTTCCAGTGAGCGGGGGGCGGGAAGGCTGGAAAGCGCACCTGAAAACCATTCAAACTGATTTCGGAATAAAGCGTTTCCCGAATTAATACATTAGCTTAAAAAATCACAATACGTAAAATTTCAAATCAGAAAATTTGTTTTCATTTTTTTTTTTTATTTTGTTTTATTTATTTTTCAAAGAGACCTTCGAGATAATGAACAAACAAAGCAGACAATAATAATTCGATAACGGATCTTATTTTAATGAACAATGTACGTAAAACCATTGAAATTTCTCATCTATGCATTTAAGCTTCACAAACGCTACGAACAACTTAATATGTCCCCCTGTAGGTGAACGTTAAAAGACGAAATTATACGAAATTGTCAGTTTATCGCATATATCATTATATTCCAAAATTACAACATAATGACATCGATGTATAAAAAATTTGAACGTCATAACGGTGAGCGTGTGCAGAATTCGTTTGTACGTGACATACTTTCAGAGTTGCATTCTTTAAAATGTAAAAAAAAAAAGAAAAAAAAAATAACCTATAAAAAGGACGAAAATTATATCCGACAGTTGTGTTTTATTTCTCAACTGAAATAAACTATGAGTTGTTTGCAAAACATTTACCCTTCTTCTGATCTATATTTATAAAAACCTATGAACAGTGAATAAGTTTCCTTAACCGTCAACATTAATTTATATCTCAGACACGGTCTAAAGGTGAAATGTATGTTACTTCTCGTTAAAACACTTTATCCCTTTTTGCTAGCGCTTCAAACCCGAAAAATAACGAAAAATAATAAAAAGTGATTCCGGAAACATTGCTATATGTAACATAAATGAACAGAAGCACTAACGAGATCAATGCGCAACGAATTTAATAGCGCTTTTAGTGTTACCTTTGAGCACCACACACAATCATCGCTCGTGAAAGAACAAAGAAAGCTCAGATACTCGAAATCGAATGTAATCTCCTTAGTCTAGTTGGCAAAACGAAGAAGTTTTCCGAATTACACCAGATATCACTTTATTTACTGTTAATGTTACTTCTGGTGTGTTTTATAAACCCAGCGAAACTTTCTTTCACTTTCGTTCGCCAAAAACCCAAATGAAATTGCAATGTTATTAAATACTAATAAAATGAGTATTGAGCGAAATTTTATCAAATTTAATAAAAGAACGAGTCGATCCTCAAATTTTAATCGTGCTCTGAGCAACATCGCAAAGATATCAAAAGTCACAAGAGATTTCCTTGTCTGTGGTTTGCAAGATTTAAGGACAATGTTTTATAATAAAATTAATCTCGGAGCTTCCTCTTGTGACTCTTTCCTCGTAATGCCGAAATTGATACGAAATCAAAAGAAGAAAACATACCTTACAATCTTTGATAACCAAACACCGATTACAACATCAGAATATGTTATACCTAAGCTGTGTACATTTATTACATACGCATTGCAGGAGAGTTAATACTGGTCGATAGTGATCGACGAAATTCCGTGCGTCCGTCTTTCGACGATTTATATTCTCAGGATTTTATTCTGAATTGCTTTGCATGGCATGTCGCTAGTGTTTTTGACATAAACCACAAGACTCTACTCAATTTCGATAAGAGTTTAATGATATGGATGACCTAAGTCACCTGATAGGCATGACACTCGATATGTAAACATTCTTCGCCCAATAAATTTTTCGCAATTTCTCGCCCTGTTTAGGTGTTTTACCAGCGTACTTGACTTGAGTTGATTTGGCGGCATTCTCCCGGCCGTTTTTTCTTAAACCATTAAGCGATGCAAAAATATGATGAAAGAAGGTTAAGTTTTTCAAATAGATTTTTAATTTTATTGCTCAAGCGTGAATTCAAGCACGCGCCTCTTATGCCTTAGAATCTAGGTAAAGCTAAATGTTTGCATATATTTTTCATAACAACATACAACCTATAATAAACACAACGCCGATATTCTTATTAAAAAATACTCTTTGTTCATTTTGTAATTAAGTTTTTTTTTTTAAGCAACGACATAGGTTAAAAGTGTGCATAACATAGTTTTCGGGGGCGTTTCACAGCTCAAGTTCTGTGTCAACAAAACCAAAAGAACAAAAAAAAACAAGGCCAAACGCAAAAAACTCTACCATTAAATATTGCTCCTGGTTTGAAACAATAAATTAACGATTTCGAACAGGACCTCATTTCCAAGCAAAAAAACTCAAAATATAAGTCTCTCTATGGACAGCGCCAAACGGCCAATGGCCGTTTCGGTACGGAACGTATCTTCTGCACGACATATAAGAAGAAGAGAGGCGCCAAATAATCGAGAGTATTTTGAATAAAATATCTCGCGTTGCATTTTGTTTTAATAAACTTTCAAATTTTAATAAAAAAAAATCCGTTAAAATTTAATTTCATTGGCAACAGCAATAAGTAAAAACACTATAGCGAAGCACGGCCCACCATCAAATATCTTATACAACACGTCAGTTACCCATATATCTTTTCGAAATAGGGCGTTTTATGGGAAGTGGTCGAAAAGGTGGTCCGACTCAAGCCATTTTCAGTAGTTTTCGTCCTAGGGCCAAAACACGACCACGTACCCAACTTCATCCAGATATCTTACAAATTGCGGCCTTTAAGTTGAACACATACCCAATATAGACGGACAGATAGATTTTAATATAGAAAATGTTTTTTTTTTTTTTTTTCAAATAAGATATCTGGGTGTAACAAGTAATTGTGCTTATCAAGAAATCAAAACACTGGCTCTATAAAGTTTTAGTGTTTTTTGGAATTTTAAGAATTATTTTGCTAACATTTCGAGGCATTGTTCAACACTGTAGAGTGAGTTCAAGGAACTTTTTTACTTTATACACAAACAATTTCAATGCCTTGCAGGGCACATTAAAATTCAGTAATATGAGTGATAGCATACCATCTACTCACAGGTATATAACCTCCACTTACTCTTTCTCTCTCACTAACTAAACCCCAAAATATAACAAACAAACAAAAAAATAAATAAAATAAAGAAAAAAAGGTTAAATGATTTATGACTGTCATCCAGCTGCATGGATAACAGTACAACGCATTAACATGCTTTACCGTCACTTTGCTACGAACAAAAACGTACAAACATACATTTACATATATATATATATATATATATATATATATATGTATATATATACCTATATATAAATACATTTGTATGCATATATTTTATACGTACATATATTATTACAAACAAGCCTCGAAGTTCACCCGAAATATTTTAGGAAAAAGCCGCAAAACTGGTATATAGCTGTAGATTATGAGGGTTGGATACTAAGGCATTAAGGTGCACCTGAGAATGACAGATACAATCGTAAAAACAATACACATCTATACATATAAATACGTATATATATATATACACACGTATACATATACATACGTATATATTTATATATATATATATACATATATATATACACATACACGGGAAAACGATATAAATCTTTTTCGACACTACTTTCATTAAACATTCTATTTTATGATATCACTCATTAGCCTTAATGGACATAATAAATGATATTAGAATTTTATATATATGTGTATTACGTCTGATGGTGTAAATAAATAGTAAATCCAAACAAATTTAAAATGAAACATCTTTAGATTTTCTAACGAAAACGTACGGCTTTAGATCAATCAAATTTTCCCCAAATCGATTTTACCAAAATGCTTTTTAATATTTTCGCAGCATTCAAATTTTCCTGTTATCAGAAATTTTCCGGCTATGTTCAATTTCGTAAATAAACGTAATCTATATTTTCATTGAATGTAAATACGTTCAATAAGAAATCTTTGTGCGGCACCTCCAAGGGGGAAAAAATGCAAGTAAGCAATAGCTCTTCTTCTTTTCTTTTTTTTTTTTTTTAATATGATCAATCACTCCGGGGATGCGACCTATACATGCAACACGATGACGGCCGGAAAGACATGGGAAAAGAGAAAGGGATAGACAGTAGCTGTAAGCTTGTAGATGTCTACCCAACCGATAAATGTTATGCCCAACGGTGTTGTGGTAATTTTTTTTTACCGGAACGCGGATATATAATTATATAGACAGGGCCGATCCTGGGCCGCTCTGTGCGGTCTCATGTCCCAAATTTGATGACGGGTTGGGGGGAGATTTCCCCCAATTTTCGCCCGTCTTCTAATGTTTATTATAAACTCTCTTATCAGAAATCATTTTTAGTTCCGGAAAGCGTTCCTGTCCAAAAAGGAAGTAACGGAACGACGTTCCGGAGCGTTCCGGCTCCGACAATAGCCATGACCAAGGCGTAAGGTTAAGACCATACTGAAATTTGACTCCCCACAAATACCGACTTGATAGTCGTGAGAAGATTGCAAATAGAGGGCTGTATCGAAACGAAAAGTGGGCAAAGCTGGCGCCAAAGTTTCTTTCCAATATGTGGTAGAAGAAAAGAGTTCAAGTTGCTCAGATTAAAGGATTTGCTAATTTTTGGCATGATTGGAAACGACGACGCATAACCACAGACTCAAAGTTCAACATCCAAATGATAACTTCCAAGTCCGTAGCAACCGAAAGTGATATGAGAATAAGAAAGCAAGGAATCGATACAATTAATTAATGTACAATTAAACGAGTAAAGCTTTTATTAATTTTTGTATAAAAAAAATTCAAAAAACAAAATCATTTAATTCCTGCGCAGGCACTTAGTTGTCTTTCAACTGGTTATTAATTACAAGCAAGAACAATATGGTTACCTTGAAATGAATGATAAGTGCCCGCGTTGTTAAATAAATTCGTTGCAATTGTAAAGTTTTTCATTTAAGCTTCGGCCGGGTCAGTGACGAACGAACGTGATTATTGCCAGAACAATCGAGAATTGAAGGCGCACTGGATCTTCATTACTAATTGTGAGATATGTGCCAGAGGTCGCGTAACGCATACATATTCTTGATAAGACAAGATAAAAAAGATTCTAAATGAATTAAACAGTGTCCGTGTGTCCGCCCTAATGTCTGACGTCTTCTATCGCAACGTTCATGGTCGAAAAAACGCAAACTTATGAATTATTATTTTCTAAATGATGTCTACAGGGAGTGTGGAAAGATGACGAAGATCTTCGTACAAGCACTGTAGAAACTATAACCAATACATATACATGGTCTGAAATTTGATGTAAAAGTTTAAATGCCTTTAAAAATTCATCGAAAAAAAGGAAAGTACAAGTTTACTTGCAAACGCCTTTACAATAAATAGTAAACTGTCACCTACAAGCATTAGTAGATGTTGATCGAACGCTTGCTACAAATCTTTCCAAGTATCAGCCAATATGTCAGTACAAAAATAAACCTAACTCTTATGCTTACATCAAATGAATTATATTGCAATTCTAGTGCATTGCCACGAACCACAAGATGCCAACTATCACTGAGGTCACTATTTTTGTTGTCCTTTGTTTTTTATTTGAACCTTTGGGTCACTCTGTGCCAAATTTCAGCTCAGCTCATAAGTTCTAATTTGTGTGATATCAAGTTATTAATAATTTTTATTTTTAATAAAAATTTACATTTTTTGTATATTTCTGCATATATACGTACGTATGTATCTAAGCAATTTAAGTTCATTTTCATGCTTGCACTGCGCCGGTCAGAGTCAACGCATAGTACCGTTTAGGAAATTTTTATCTTAAGTTCGGAGAATTTCAACAAGAAGGTTACAATTGTGACAGTGAGAAATAACTTAGCGTAATAGTGATCAGCTGGGATCAATGTTCCGATCTAAATCGATGCAATGGTCGAAAGTCGACAGAACTTTGTTACTTATTCTTGCGTAGTTTTTAATCAATTTTTGTAACTTGGAAACTAGCAAAAATTATTGGAAAGACTAACGACCCTGCGGGTGTGACAGAATCGGTTTAGGATTTAAGGTTAATGCAAGTACTTAATATCGTTCATAGGACTTTAGAGCCTTACTATAAACGAATAAACATAATTAGTAAATACTTTTGCTGCTTATAATGATGGGCGTAATAAGTAAATACAATGATGCATTTTTCTTATCTCAAGAGCATTTTAATTAGAACAAAAAAAGGACGAATAACTGTTTTTCTTATGAAATCTGTAAATACATACAAAGCATCGATCAATAAGTTCCGGGATTGCCATATAGACGCCTCCTAAAAAATAAAATCGATATTTCCTTTAGCAAATGCTAAGTCTCAGATGACGTCTGCCAAACTTTAATGCCAAATGTTGATCATATGTTTATGAGTTACTACGATTCTGCTAACGCAAATTTGCGCATCTTGAGAAAGAAATACAAAAATCTCAATTGCGTTTATTGATTACACAGTAGATTTTGAAGCGCACACAAACAAACGTTCAATCGTAGTAATGACTTGAAACGTTTCAATGCCGGGGGAATGAAGACATTGATGTGTTATTGACAAAAAATTGCCATCCATTTCATCCAGTTCATTCCACATATCTAAGTCCCAGCGACAATCATCCCTTTCCAAATCGTCTGTGAAAAGGATTTAGTTGAAATGGTGAGGTGATTGTGGAAACCAAGACGTATAGTGCGGGCCTTGATAATTCATTCTTTAAAAAAGCGCATTGATTGTATCAGACTTGACGGATGGACTCTATGTTGGTGCATGCAGTTACATTTTTCCAAAAAAACAAATGTACATACGTATATATATATATATATATATATATATGTACATACATATATATATATATGTATATATGTACATACATGTATATATGTACATACATATATATATATATATATATAAATATATGATTTTATCTTACTTTGTTCCAGGACTTATTGACCGATATATTACACATACTTATCTGCAAATGCCTGCACTGACATCATTATCAGATGCTCTTACTTAAGTTATTCAGTATAATTACTCTTCTAGAATAAGTTTTAGAGAAGTCAGGTTCAATCTAACAAGTAGTACATTAGACTTGTGCACGTTTCTTCAATTAGTGATAACTTTTTGCCTATTCTACTCCATTCCGCTTTATCACCCTAACTTTTTAGTATAAATTCTCATAATAAGGAAAAAATTTTTATGTTTTCTTTTTATTTCAGATATTTTTTTTTTTTGCTTCTTTCTTTTTTCTATAAAAAAAGTTCGTCTTATTTTTCTTTCCTTTACATAAGACAAACTTACCATCCACTTATTCCAACACCGTTTTACTAATTACAAATGTTAAGGTTTTCATCTCAGAGCTCTTCTTTAATTTCTTTTCCGTTTGCATTCATATTTCCTCATTTGAAATTTTCCAGCTGAAATAGTTTAATTAAAATTTAAACATTTTGAAAAAAGGATTCTATCTTCACTTTATTATCATTTCCTTTCTTCATTTTTTTATTTATTTTTTTTTTTTTCTTGTTGCCAACTTTATTGCAACTAAATAGCGGAAGCTGTGCCTTTATGCTTGTATCATAAGTGAACATTAAAAAGTTACTGCAATATTTTTATCATTCAACTGAAATCCTTTTACCTGGACATTAAAAGTGCAACTCTAAAATGAATAAATTACAAAAGGCGCTTGAGAATCACTTTATATATAAGAAATAGCAAAGAATCTTCTTCGCCTTTTCGTTTTCCATCCGTATATATGGACGCTCTGGAAAGATAGTACATTTTTGAGCGGATCAACATTGAGAATGAATATTGTTGACGCAAAACAATATTATATAGTATCCTCTCCATGATATGTTTGCGAAAATATTACACATATACGATATTTCTAACACAAAATAATCAGCAAAGGATCAAGCCATCATTCCTATTTGCAAAATGTAAACTGTGCGAATGTGTTCGGAGAAGTGATTCATTCATTCATAGAAAGTGAGAGATTTTTACTGCATAGCAAAAAACATAAATGCGAAGAGTTTTTTTGCTTTTATTTGCGTTTCAAACAAAGAGGAAAACCAGACAGAGTGACGTAGGCAAATAGTAATTGTTTACCGTTTAAATAAAGGTAAGAAACCACTGTACATTTTTTAGCAGAAAAATTTATCTTTTTTTTCTTTAAAAAGTGACTTTGACCGCTTTAGAATACGTTGAAAAGAATTCATCACTTGTAACACATTTTTCGGACGTCTCGCTAGGCGCTCCTTTGTCCAATGAATACCTCTTGGGAAATCGCAGCCTAACATCTTGTCTGATGATTGCTAACTTTTCTAATTTGGTAACAGATGTCCTTCGAATGATTGTGCGTACAACGACAAGCGTTTCCCAAGAACAATACGTTAGCGTAACTTCATCGGGACTATCGTTGAATAGAATGATTCGAAGGCTTTCAGCATTCTTCTCTAAGAAAGTAGAAGTGTAAGACGAAAATTTTAATACTGATTACGAGTTCGTCGACAACTGTTTACGCCCTCATTTCGCAAAGCTTAATAAGTAAAACATGCTATTCCGCATTTGACATATGCAGCAAAAGAGCCACTTTCCAGCAAAAGAATCTTGGAGTAAAGTGAGAAGGAGTGCTTAACATTGCAGGTCATTTTTATGGTCGTAGGGTTGTACATTATCATTTATAACAAGTAAAATCACTATAGTACGCCACTGCCCATTATTAAATACCGTATATCACTTCACTTAATGCATTTATCCCCATAACGACTTTTTAAAATTAGGCCGTATACAGAAAGTGCTCGAACAAGTGGTCAGATTCGAACCATTTTCGATAGAGTTTGTCCTTGGGCCAAAAAACGTTACTATACCAAATTTCTCAAATATTTTTCTCAAAAATTGCCACAAGTATATTAAACACTAGAATACATGGACACATATCAAAGGGACAGAGGGACAGCTTGATAATGAAAGATAAGTCTCTTTCATCGTCTGGTTATTGTATTCATCCGCATAAACTTAATATACCCTTGCAACGCAAGTGTAGTGGAGTATAAAATATATGTCGGTAACACGTTTGAAAATTTTACACTTTTTTTATAAAACGTTCCGCATCATAAATTCAAAAATGGTTATATTTTTCATTCGATTTTTAACTCAATTCAAAAATGTTCATACTTTTCATTCGATTTTTAACAGTACCCTTAAAAAACATTCGCTACTGCTTGACATAGGATTGCTTCGACAAGTTAATTAAAACATTCCTCACCAGCACAAGAGTGACTTCTTTTTTGTTAAAACATTTTTCATTCACACACTGGCCAATCAATATGAACTACTTAGGGCCATTTAAATTAAACGATCTTCCTTCAAATTCAACTTTGCAGCAGTTACGATGAGTTCCGCGGAGCCGCTTCAATAAAACATGCCTCGCGAGAATGGCTGCAGTGTTGCCGTTTTTTAGTATTTTTTGCAAACACTTTTTTCTCCAATACTTGACCCATTAGCTGCGTATGACGTAAATCGATATCTTGCTTGTTGTGCATTTCACGTGTATACCCGTCATGTGAAACAAAAAATTACAAGTCGACATATTATAAAAATTTAAAGTTTCAGCAGAAAGCAATACAAATATCGCTTAGTGATATGTTTTTATTATAATACCAATAAATCCGTTATTATAAATGTAAAAACAATTTATTTAAATTCTTTGTATAGAAGTTATTCCGCATACTATCTATAGTAGCGATAGTAAGTAAGGAAGCGGAAGTAGTTCTTACCTACGAGAATAAAGTGGGCTGTGGGGAGAAAAGCATTGCAATGAGTGCATCATATGCGCTTGCCGGACAATGGATAAAGAAATGCTATAAGAAAATATTCTATTCTTAAACTCTTAGCTCTTCCGATTCTGAGCGTGTACTCCTACACCTTGTTGTGTCTATAAAAATGTTCTTTGATTTTTTCTTCAAATATTTTAAGCGACAATTTGTGTTGCGTTTGACGCACATACATGTCAACGCTTAAATTTAGTTGTGCACTGCTTCTGAGGGAATTTTTCAAATAAATTCGGCAGCTGGCTGGGTAAGTGTTTCTCTCTATTCTAAATCTAATTATAATTATACTGGCCTTCGTTCCATCCGGAAAAATGGTCAGAACAACCCTTTTTCCAGGCTGTTGCAGTGGCCCTGTCCCTTGATTCACACTGATTTCTAATTTTAATGTTTACCTTTTTAGTGTAAAATATTCCTATAAAACAACGGGTCGTTACATCACAAACTCTATAAAAAGGACTTGTGGCTACATTTTGACATCTCTCTCTGCGACATTATTCAGCATATGGCTGTTTGCTTGCATTTAGTTATGCTTCAGTTGTAAAGTGATTTCAAAATTTTCATCCATTTGTTGAATTTCAGGCATTGTCCAAGAAGTCAATTTAAGCGACAGTTATAGACATAAATATTGTCGCTGTTTTTTTGTGGTTGTATCAGCTTCTAATCTTTTGTGAGCATGTATGTAAGGACAGAACATAATCATTTCTTGGTCTTGGATTTGTAATCGATCAAGAAATGTTTGTGCCAAATTTCACCTTTTTATCTTCATTTTTTCTTCTGTGACAATTGCACGAAATTTATGAGTAGTTTTTTGGTAGCAATAGGTTTTCCTCATCGGCATCTCGAAAAGTCTAGACCAGATGAAAAAAATCGGTTATAGGTATAAAAAAAGTTCTTTTCTCATAGATAAAGTCATCAAAATAGTGCATTCTTAATAGCTCTTGCATCATGCGGCCGAGCGTTGTTATACAAGAGGATGACTTTGTGTATGTTACCCGGTATTGCTGCTCTTTCTTACAACAATACATAGTTCAATGTGTTGCATTGACGTCGACAGTTCATTCGGTTTTAGCAGCTCGTAATACGCTACACTAATCCATCATGATTGTCGCAATAGATTTACTTTCCATCACTAGTCACAACAGCCTACAGAACACGCTTTTTTTTATTGTCTGGTAAACAATGAAACCGTGATGTTACAACCACTCGAAATGACGTTTTCAGTCCGTTCATGTGAAATCGTTTGACCTCTTTTTGGATCCATTGATTCATCAACTGCTTAACTGTTAGAAGGTTTTCTTAAGAGTTTTAGCTATGTCTTCGTCTAATAAATTTTGGAAGTCGTTCTCTTCGACCATTTTTGGGCCTCTAGCGCGTCCTTTGTCGTTGACATCAAAATCGCCCCTTTTAAATAACTGAAACCAAAACTGATAATTGGCAAATGTTAGAGCAACATCATCCTAAACTTCTAAAAGGGTTTGAGTGGCTTCGGCAGCATATTTCCTCAAGTCAAACAACAAAAGTAATGAATGTCGAAAATGTCATTTGAAGCTTCCCGTGATTAGCATATGTATACACTGAATACCTCTATAAAAGTAATTGGAAAGCTGTGGTTTTATGTAGAGAGAGATCGAAATTATCGAATCTATACGTTGTGCACAGTGATATTTCCCATTATTGTATCATTTTCGTCAATAGATATCGCTGATCATAATACATGCACAAACTAAAGCTAGAAATGTTTTCTTAGCAAGCGAACATAATGTTGATTCTGTTAATTGCACTTCCTTCGTTCCTGCCTTCTTTCACAGTCGATAAAGATTAGGTATGTGCGCCTGTATATGCTTTGTATTTATAGTGACATGGTGTGCAGTGAATCGAAACTATCGCTAATTGCATTCCTCATAATGTATAAAAATTGGTTATTTTTTCCAAAATTTCTATTAGCCCCTACAACACACGTCTATTTAAATGTCTATGTATTTCGTTTTTTGCAAATACAAAAACAATGAAACAAACAACAAAATTTTAAACTAAATCAATATTTAGCAGCTGTACAAGTAAACATTCTGTTTGGTTTTCCTTTCTCTTTTTGTTTTTCTCTCCTTTTTTAAATTTTAATTTTATTGAATATTTGCATTGTATTTAATTTGCGGGTTTCTGACCGCAAAAGGACTCTAATACAGTACAGATCCATTAGACTATAGAGCACTTAATTAAAAGTGTTAAAACAATATTTGGTCTACAGTTTTTTTTTTTTTTTTTTTTTTTCCTTTCCGGGAAATACTCATTGTGCGAATCAAAAAACAAAAAACAAAAAAAAAAACAGCAACAATAGCAAAATAAAAAATTATATTCGATTGGAGGAGAGCGAATCTTCAAACAACCCTTGAAAGAGATATATGACTTGTTCAAAAAAGAAGTTTATATACGATTTGATTGTTTTGACTATTTTACCTAACCTAGTGTGGATACGATTTCTTCTGCTTCCTTCATCGTTTCTGCTTTCGTAATTTTGTGATAACCGATTCATTAGTTCGATCATTTTCTTTATTCTGAGTGGTATGCTAGTCCTCATATCTTTGTACCTTTCGATGCATTGCTCCATACAATATTTGACTGTTAACAATATTAAGCTTTTCTTGACGTATGACGACAAATGTCATAAATAAGAAGAATACGTACGACTTGAGATAAACGTTTATATCAGATTATAATAAGATCTTCTAAACCTAATACGTAACTATATTTTGTTAAATGGAGGCATGGCAATTGGTATCTGCTATGAAAAGTATTATCGACCTAGTAATGTGCGCATCATGCCTACGATCATGACGTTTCACTCATAGACAATGACAAGTCTGAAGAAGAGGCAAGACGGACATGCAGATAGACAGATATGACTGAATTAATTTGCAATCTTTTACTGATCAATAAATACAATTAATGGAGTCTCCGATAACTATTACTGAGTGTGTTTGTATGGAAGGACAAACTTAGTATATTGGCTCGGTGAAGCGGTTACTTGGTATGAAAATGTTACAAAAAAAGCCAATCACTAAATTTGAATTGCAAATGAAATCGTTTTAAAATTCATTTGGCTATGTTTCTCTTTTATCTTTGTTTTCCGTTATTTTCATTTTACACTCTGTTAACACTACATAAATATCAATAAATTGTTTAACTATTTTTATCGCCGTTGTCGTTGAGTGTCTTTTTACCCATTAAAAGAATTTTTTCCGGGTTTCTATTTTTATTTATCTATTTTGTTGTTGTTGTTTTGTTTTTATTTCGTTTTGTTTTTGTTTTGTTTTTGTTTTGTTTATTCAATTTAAAATATAAATGACCGAAATAAAACTTAACTTTTTAATCTTTGGTTTTACAATTTTTCATTTAATAAAAAATAAACTAAATTGATAACAAGAGAAAACATTATAGAACCCTTTCGAACGAAACTTGGATACCCATCAAGATGAAAAAGAGAAAAGCTATCTATCAAGTCGTTTGACCAATTCACCGTCAAGCTTCACATCACATATTCGTGAAACATTGTTAAATATTCCGCTACCATCTACGAGGAACACGCGCAATGTTTCAGCTTTCTATGTTATTATTAGCATAAGCATGCCTGAGGGCATCAATAATGAACGTCAGCTGTAGAGCGAAGTAAAACCATATCACGTTAATTAAGGTGGAGTCCTTCCATTTGCACTTCAGTATTGATAGACTAATTTTCCCATTCATTGTAACTTAGTTATGTCATGATTTTCAAAATTAAGTTTCAAATTGATTCGTAATATATTGCGCAATGTCTTAAGCGTATATATACATATATATACATATATATATATATATATATATATATCTATGAATATTATAAACTCATCTTTCGTCGGTGGAATGTAAATTTATTGTCTATTTTGTGTCATAATTAATTGAATTATTTCAAGCTTTTTCTCTTCTTCTTACCGGTAACAATCGCTCATAATTATGTCCTAAATGTGCCGGTAATTATGTTCATATTGTGAATTAATTAACGTAATTTTTCAATTCAGTTATTCTAAAATTATGAATAAATGAGTGCAATCATCTAGAAAAAAAAAAAAAAAAATGAAAAACAAAAAAAAAACTTTAAAAGAAAAAATTAATTACAACAAATAATTGTATTATAATTGATATGCAAACATTCACATTCACAAAGTGCTTACACATAATATTGTTTATGTCACATATACGTATTTCGAAATATTGTCGAGAACTTAAACCACTTAAAGAGTTGGTGTTTGTATTTAGAGGAGCTATTAGGACGCTTATAATAAAAACCAAAAAATTGAACAAGAGCCACTAAGCAAATGACAATTAAAGAATAATGAAAAATGCTTGCTTGTTCTTATCCATTCCAGATTATTACATTTATCATTCACATGCAAGATAGTGCCAAAAAAACGTTTGTTTCCTTTTTATATCCTCTCCTGCTTCGTGGTATATACAAGGGTACATCAAGTTTGCGCGAATGTATGTAACACCCAGAATGCATTAGAAAGATAAGGCCACCTTCGTTTATACCAATCGATAAACATGTCTGTCCCCCTGTCCATCTCATTTTTGCCCATGTAGAAGTGTATTCAACCTATAAACCGCAATTTTTGAGATATGTTAACGGAATTTTGTACACTGACGTGTTTTGGCCTGGCAAGGACGAACGCTATTGTAAATAATCCCGATCGGACAACTTTTTCGACCATTTCCCATATAATATCCGATTTTGAAAATTCTTTGTGAATGAAATAAAGTTGCAATTTTTTAAATTCTTCGACAAAAATTCGTAAGTAATACACCATCATACAACGACTTTTCAAAATGAGGTGTTGTATACGAAGTGATCGAAAAAATATCCGATCCGAACCATTCTGAACCGAAGGTTCATCAAAAAATGACGACCAGTAGATTAGACACAAGAAAACAAGACAGACAGCGGGACGAACAGACGCACGGGCGGACGCTCGAATGAACATTGCCCAAAATGGCTAATAGGATTTTTCATATCATGGCTGTCATTAAAAAAGTTATCGGTGAGCTTTGATTGCTAATCACAACCATTACTAAAGCATTTTGCTTTCATGCATTACTACAATAGTAGGCGATTTCATTAAAGGAAGAGGGGACGACGCAAATGCAGCCATTAAGACCTGGCTGTGTTCTGTGAAATTGCGCAAAAGCTACGGCTTGCATAAAGACCCATAGTAGAGTGTGAAAAGTTGTTGCACTTAAGTGTGACCGCGCAAATATTAATCATGATCCATATTCAGGATATATATGAATTACTGCTACTCGAAACCGGAACGATTCTATCCATTATTTGGCTTTGGAAGCATGCCGATTAAATGTGGTTTGATTCGATTACGGCCAAACTTGTTTGAATTGTATCCGTACATGTCAATTGAAAACTACATTCAAAATTATAAAGAAAATTTGATAGACTTTAGGAAGATATACCGAAGCTTTTGCAATTTTACTTATCACACCCTACACCACTTGTAGTACGAGGGTATATTAAGTTTGTGCGAATGTATGCAACACTCAGAAGGACTTATTGTACCGAGCGCTTGTCTGTCCGTCTTTCCGGCTTATTTTTTGTGTTGAAACAACAGGCCGCAATTTTTCAGATAATTTGATGATTGATGAAATTTGATTTTGAACCAAGGACGAACGCTTTTGAAAATGGTTCGGATCAATTAGTTCCCATTAATTGCCTTGTCTTAAAAATTGATTATCTGAATTTACCATAGGGCTGTGAAGGGTATTTAATGATCAGCCATAGCCTGCTATAGTGTTTTTACTTGCTAATGCATACTCTTCTTTCTCTCTTAAGATATGATATAAAGTTTTTGAATGACTTTCTAATAAGAGTTCCTTTTAGCTGACATGACATGTTACGCTTACAGTTTCCCATTATTGTTTATCGATTTTAATTGTGAAATGTACAATAAATATATTCAGTGGCATGGTTTTTCTAGTTTATCTGGTTGCCGTTTTCATTAAAATGAATTTCAATATGAATACAGTGAGCGATCGTAAAGTGTGGACCTCGCTAAAACTCATTATTTGGAAACGTAGAGCGGAAACCTTTAATCAATAATTACATTAATTAATAGGAAGTTTTTCCCTTATCTTCATTTATACTCTACCGAGTTTTAAAAGGAACATTGTCCCGCACATTAATGTAGATAAAGTGAACTACGATGTTCGGCAACAACAATTTAAATATCTTAATGTCCTAGCAAATATTGTCAACCTTTTAATCTTATACAGTTTCGTACTTAACAGCTTTTCCATAAGACCAAATCCTCTTAAGAAATAATGGAAAAAAATATTGATGTTTTCATGTGAATCCAAAATTTAATGCCACAAAGTCATTTTCGACATCATACTTACAAAAATAAAATTTTATAACTCATGCATTTTCCCATTAAATAGAACAAACAAGCGATAGGCATCGGAATGTTCAATCTAAGCCGACTATAATCTCTGTCTCGTTGTAAAATTTTTTATAACACAGGTGTGGAGAGAATGCAAAATACATTTTTGCATTCAAATGGAATTCATAAAAGTGTATAGACCAGCACCAACATCGGAACTCAGATTTACAAACTCCAACGGTGTCGCTCTCTCGCTCTTTCTCTCTACTCCCCATTTCAATTATTCTGATTGCAACGATTTTAACCACAATGCAATTCAAAAAAAAAAAAAAAAAAAAAAAAAAAAAAAAAAAAAAAAAAAAAAAAAAAAAAACAAAGAAAAAACAAAAAGAGAAAATGAATGAAAAAAAATACATACATGCGTAAAATGAATATGTGAAGTTTTGTTTTATAAAAGACCTTCGCCTTGACTCAAGGGAAACGGTAAGGGCGGATACGGAAATTGATAAATTATTTCGAGTGCTCAGGCAACCAACTGAATTCTGCCCAATCAGCAAAAGAACAAAAAAAAAAAAGTGTTCTCAGTTCCATTTCAGTTGGCAAGTTAACCTACGAAAACAAAAAACTTAAAACGAGGAGCGATAAATTGTAGTCATTCATAGCTCTGAGAGGATCTCGAACAAAAGGTGTAAGATGCCAAACCTGATATGATATTTTTTTTTTTTTTTTTTTTAATAATTTACTTCATATATTTGAATGAATTAAAATTTTGCATAATTTTTCCTCAACAATGATTATTAATGCAACTGCTTCTCTAATTTAAAGAGTTTCCCTTCAATTTTTGAAACACATATATGCATATGCAAGGTATATATGTATATATACAGGTATATATCGATGCAACTCAAAAATACATTAAAGTTAGGGAGTAGCATCATCAGTTTAAATTTAAAAAAAAAAACAAATTTTTCTATTGCTTGAAAAGATGCTTCCAACTTCCAGGAATATAGACCGAAATCTTCATTACCTAGATAATTTTGTGCTTGAAATTTCAGACATTTACTCAACTACCCCGAAAGCACTGCCGATTCCAAATGAATTTCAACGAAGTTGCAGCCTAATGTCTCACCAATTCCTGTCTAACTACTTGCATCCGCCAATGGATATCTTTAGCAAGCATTTCCGTTAAATTTAGGACAAGTTTAGCTTGATTAAGCTCACCTTTGAGTAGATATAGGGATCGGAGCTTCTGTTAAAAAATCAAAATTATATATGATATCAATTATGTATTCGATAAACTTTCTAACCATTTTTTGTATCCATCTATTTTGCTGTCTGTAAAGCGTAGAACGTGAGATTCTCTTCGTCATACATGCGGAAAAAGCGGCAGTCTCTCGCAATGAGAATGCAAGAACATACAATGGTAGTTTTATGGCCATGGGATTGTACAATAACGGTAAAAATTTGCCAAAAAAATGACTGCGTCTTTTTAAATACCTTACACGACTTTGCTTGATACAGTTATTCACATAATAACTCTTCCAGATAAGGCATTATATCGGTACTAATCGAAAAAGTAGTCCAATCCGAACCATTTTTAATAGGGTTCGTCCTTGGGCCAAAACAGGTTACTGTACCAAATTTCTCAAATATTTTTCTCAAAAATTGCCACAAGTATATTAAACACTAGAATACATGGACACATATCAAAGGGACAGAGGGACAGGTTGATAATGAAAGATAAGTCTCTTTCATCGTCTGGTTATTGTATTCATCCGCATAAACTTAATATACCCTTGCAACGCAAGTGTAGTGGAGTATAAAAAATACGTCAGTAACACGTTTGAAAATTTTACACTTTTTTTATAAAACGTTCCGCATCATAAATTCAAAAATGGTTATACTTTTCATTCGATTTTTAACAGTACCCTTAAAAAACATTCGCTACTGCTTGACATAGGATTGCTTCGACAAGTTAATTAAAACATTCCTCACCAGCACAAGAGTGACTTCTTTTTTGTTAAAACATTTTTCATTCACACACTGGCCAATCAATATGAACTACTTAGGGCCATTTAAATTAAACGATCTTCCTTCAAATTCAACTTTGCAGCAGTTACGATGAGTTCCGCGGAGCCGCTTCAATAAAACATGCCTCGCGAGAATGGCTGCAGTGTTGCCGTTTTTTAGTATTTTTTGCAAACACTTTTTTCTCCAATACTTGACCCATTAGCTGCGTATGACGTAAATCGATATCTTGCTTGTTGTGCATTTCACGTGTATACCCGTCATGTGAAACAAAAAATTACAAGTCGACATATTATAAAAATTTAAAGTTTCAGCGGAAAGCAATACAAATATCGTTTAGTGATATGTTTTTATTATAATACCAATAAATCCGTTATTATAAATGTAAAAACAATTTATTTAAATTCTTTGTATAGAAGTTATTCCGCATACTATCTATAGTAGCGATAGTAAGTAAGGAAGCGGAAGTAGTTCTTAACTACGAGAATAAAGTGGGCTGTGGGGAGAAAAGCATTGCAATGAGTGCATCATATGCGCTTGCCGGACAATGGATAAAGAAATGCTATAAGAAAATATTCTATTCTTAAACTCTTAGCTCTTCCGATTCTGAGCGTGTACTCCTACACGTTGTTGTGTCTATAAAAATGTTCTTTGATTTTTTCTTCAAATATTTTAAGCGACAATTTGTGTTGCGTTTGACGCACATACATGTCAACTGAGGGACTTTTCGTGTAAAATATTCCTAGGAAACAACGCGTCGTTAAATCACAAACTCTATAAAAAGGACTTGTGGCTACATTTTGACATCTCTCTCTACGACATTATTCAGCATATGGCTGTTTGCTTGCATTTAGTTATGCTTCAATTGTAGTTTTCATCCGTTTATTGAATTGCGGACATTGTCCAAAAAGCCAATTTAAGCGACATGAAATTACTCAACGCCACGCTGTGTCCAAGCCGCCATCCTTTGTTAAAATGAGCCGTCAATCGTAACGCCGACTAAGCAACCGGCCCCGTAACGATATGTATTTAAATTGCTCCATACGAAACTGTCGCATCTATCATATTTAATTGATATGCATTTCAGTTCAATTCACAGGTTTCCGTTTAACACGCACCTTCCAACGTGTAATTGCGACAATTTGAAAATTTTCAAAAAAAAAAAAATGTGAGGTGATATCTGGTCTGCAAGATCGTTTCTCTTGGCCAGTAGTAATCTGTTAAACAAGAAATATGTAGATGTAGTGGAACTCTTAAAAAACTCGTCATAATAATAGTTTGCTGATAATAGATACATAGATAGATACAAAAATTATCCCGATTAAAGAAAATATGCTGAGCTTTGTTGGAAAAATGAATTTGCACAACAAGATAATAAATGAATGCATAGGAAATAAAAACATAAAAAGCCGAAAATACCATTGCTTCTGGATGTGTGTTCATGTTAATAAATTCCCTAAGCAAGTGCACGCAGAGGCGCACACACTTGTCTCTGCTACATTACGCAATGCTAAGATACCCGTGCACCCTTCTATTCCATGTATTTTACTAATGCATGCGCTTAGGCATGCAAGTGATTTTAGAGCACAGTCTTCGCACACATCTACACAATCAGTAATTGTGCCCATTTCAGTGATTTGCGCTCTCTTGCTTTCACGGTTTGTTTACATTTCACCAAAGGAATGGTTTGATCACTTGCTGATCGTTTTCTTGGGGAAATTTTTCTAAACGAAATATATTGATTTAATATACGATATATATAAACGATTTATATATACGATTTAATATACGATTTATATATTGATTTAGTATACGTAATATTTTTAGTTTCTCTTAGTTATTCCTTCGATAGGATATTATCTCACTTTCTCTTTACGTCAAAGTTGAATGTATTCAGAGAAATTATTTCGATATCATGTGGTTATTGTGTCGTGGCGAAGACGTCCGGCAATTAGCCGAAGAATACGAATACGATTTCTGGTGTGAGTAAAGTATTAAATTGTATTTTACTGCATGTGGTTGTTGCATACTTAACGCTTAAAGGATGGAATTTTGCGAGAGATTATGTGTTTTACCCGGGCTTTCTTTCTTTTTCATTCAATTTGAGTTGCACCGAGCCGAAGCATAGGCATGGTGATGATGGTGTCACATATAAAAATAAGAAACCTTCAGAGGAACTTAATAAAGGCAAAATTCTTATTGTGAACAAGACTTTGTTTGGCTCTTACTCCGCCTGAACAAACTAATTCAATATCATACGGCTATCATGCAGTCCAACGGTGAAGACATTTGGAAAACTCGGGTTGAATTCCTGCTACGAAACATAAATTTTGCTTTACGACGTATTTGAATTGTATTTCCAATTTACTTTAAGGGTTCTATCAGTACGTTCTTCGCTTAATTAGAATCATTTTTGGACGGAATATACAAATGATTTTAATGAATATTTTGGTAGCAGATTTCCGGAAACATTATCACGGGTTCGAAAGTTATACATAAAAATATTTTTGGTGTTTTTTTTTTCTTTTTGAAATTGTATCAGTTTCTTATCTATAATGAATGTGTATATAAGCAAATGCTAGGCATGTTTTTTTTTTTTTTAGCTTTACATTTTCAATCGATCGGGAAATATTTCTGCCAAAATTTCAACTTCTTATCTAAATTTTTGGTACTTGTAGCAATTGCATATAAGTTTTGGTAGAAATAGATGTAAGTCTACATTATCTCGAAAAGTAGTTCAGGTAGAAAAAAATCGATTATAAATATTTAAAGGTCTTTCCTTTTAAATAAAATTCCAGACAAACTTTTCGAACCTTACATGACTTACAACAAATTTTTTTGAAGCTCAAATGCTGGAAAAATTCACATAGACATATATTCAGTTTTAGTGCTTGGAAAGTGTCCATTTTGTGTGTCGATTAAACATTGCCCGTGGATCGGAAAGAATGCCGCTCCAACTCGTCAGCGGCTTGAAAAATTACCTTATGCCTCAGCTAGAGGCATTATATCATTCGCTTGATCTTCACTTACTAATGAATACATATTTGAGTAGACCCCGGTCTAACCGGTTGATATTGAACGATTCATTGAGCCGATTACTTTATCTAATACGATTAATTTTACACAGGACCTGAAAAAAATTTAAAAAAATTTTAAAAGTAAATGAGCAACATTCGAAAATGCGATCGCGACATTTACGAAAGTGCAGAATGAAAGAATGGACAGAGAAGCGACTAACAAGATGAGGAAGTTTCAGCAAAGGAGTTCCAAAGTAATAATACCGGAATAGTTAGAATCTTAGCACGCTTAGCGAAAAAAGTCAACTGAGAGTACTTCGGACTACTTAGATGTTAATAATCGATTACTGTTTAGTCAAACGTCGTTTGAAAGATTTAAGGAAAAAATTACAATTTTCATACCGCTGAAGTTTACGATTTTTGTTTTTAGATTATAAACAATGCAAATGCAATGCATTATAAAGTTCAATGACTTTTGCAATGACTCATGTATGTGTATTAACCTAGATTAACGAAAATATGTACTTTCGTGCAAAGAAACGAATTCAGCTCAACGTTACATGACGAATTTACAGCTATTAACAATCCTTGTGCGAAAGGTAAAGGTATGCATTGAATCGATTCAACTGCATTGAAGAAAGACGATAATTAAACGGAGTTACTAACGTACTTTAAACTTATTTAACTTTTCCATCGATTTTTTGAATTCCCCCCACTACAAAAGAACAAAAAAAAAAAAACGGTTTTCATATTTGAACTACGAAGTAGTGCGACAACTACGTACTGTGCTTTAATAATGTAATATATATTTGAAACATAATTACATATAATACCATAGATATCCTATACATGTAATCGCTTATATCTTATTTGGGTTACATTTGAGTGGTGCATTATGCAGTAAATTACATGGCGTGTGGATATTTTCCATAAGTTTAGAATTTTATTCCATATACCAGATGTTTTCCATTGTTTATTGATATTATAAAACAATTGCAAAAACAAAAACAAAAAAAAAACAACAAATATTAAACCACTAGTAACTATTTTATTTAATTCACATTACAAAGTCTTTTATTATATTAAAAATGGTTATAAAATTCCAGAATATGGATAGGAGGTGGATTATGATGCAATTTTAAATGAATATGAACAGAGCAAAACAAATAAGTAAACAAAATTCTTGATAGTTTATGACGAACTTTGTGATGGCCAGCAATGATTTGTTTTTGTTTCTTTTGATGGACGTACGGAAGACCCAGAAGGGCTTAGGATAGACTCACTTTGTATTATAGCTGATACATAACAGAAAATCACTTTTTGAAAACCAACTCTAGGTGTAGAAAGCGTTCCCTGCTTGTGAATCAGAAGGTTATGTATCGGCACTGTGAACTTCACCGAACTTAGAATCTTCACCGGAGACGAAGTATGTCTGGCAACAGGTTTATCAAGCTGATTCTCCCAAGTGCTATTACACCCTTGACTCTTGTATTTGATTATATTATAACAACTTGCTCATTTACTAAATGTTGAAAAGTAGTGATGGTAACTCCCATTGGGAAGAAGGCATCCTCTGTCGTTCCTGAAGACTTTCGCCTGATTAACATTTTTCCTGCTCTATCGCGTGATAACTGATCAGATTGGCTTGCATTAGAATAC